>VWZS01003631.1:82172-146150 GCA_013397075.1 Rhabdornis inornatus
AGAAAAGAAATGCTTCCCATTCCATCCAATTTATAAATGCAGTTTAAGCTACAGTGGTAAATGTTTGTAGATTATTTTTCCTATACCTTTTATTTTTTTCTTCTGCCAAGGATCATACTGGGGCAAGGAAGGAAAAGATCATCCTTTGGGACAGCAGAGCAGGTGTTATTTCTTGCTAAGGCTCAGGTTCTTGACTGCCAAAATTGATGTAATTTGGGGAGTCTGATTCTCAGCAAAGCAGTCTCTATTCAGAGCTGTCTTTTGTTTTTATTCCTTTTTTTTCCCTCTTGTTTACAAGCTGAATTCTGCACGTCAAAATTTTTCTTGCCTCCAGTGGGCTGTAGCTGTCTCTAAGTGACAGCCCATTTCCACAGTTCTCTTTATCATCTCGTGTTTCTTGAAAATACAGAAAAGGTTTTCAAAAGTCTCAGGCGTGGGTGGTTTGAATTGTCACCTATATAGTGTAAGTCTGTCTTTCTTCCAGGTGTAACCAGTAGAAAAATGGAGGATGTTGGTTTTCATGCTGACATATCCTCTAGTTTCTTTTATCTCTTTCTCAAAATCTGGTTTCTTTCACCTGAGTAGAGTCAACATCAAAAAATCCCAGAGACGCCTGTGTGTTTCAAAGAAACTGGCAATAAGAGCATGTCTGTCCTGTGATTACTGGTTCTCAGTCAACCATTCTCACAAGTTTACTCTAAAAAGTAGTGGTTGGGGTCTCCAGCAGCTCAGCAAAACCACTATAAAACATAACATCTGAAGTGCTGTCACTACTGAAAGCTTAACAATATGATAATTCACAATTAGTTCTTTTATTCAAATGGTATTCAAAGCAGCTTTATAAAAGTAGTCCTCATTGATGGATATAAACAGCCTTCTCTGCAGCACCAGGATCAGATACGTCTGCTTTCAGTGTATAACTTGATCTAGTAAAGAAAGGAGATCCTTGATTTTTATTTAACAAAATAAAGCTGTTCTGCTGTGATACAATGTTTTTTCTCATACACAAGGTGCCTAACTACAGGTAAACTTAAATAGTCAGCAACAAAACCAGTTTCAGAGTAATGAGCTAGACAATCAAGAAGGTTTTTAAGTGATAATTAAGAAAAAGTTATTCTGCTGTGTGTGTGTAATTTACTGTAGTAGATTAATTTATCTCTGTTGACATAAAGCAATTAAGAAGTCTTGCTAATATTTCAAAAGTTCATATTAGCTTTTTGATAATTGGCAGCGTATTGACTTACATTGTCCTAAATTTTCACTGGCTTCACTGAACATGAAGGATAACGATAATATTTAAGATTTTGAGATTTTCCAGGTAAATTTCATGTTTCTACTGCAGATCAAATTCATTTGGCATCTTCCAGTTGCAGAATAGAAGTCATCCTTGTAAGGGAGATTTTGGGAGGCATCTTTGGATCTTTTTTTCGCAGGCCTTTGATTTTCAGTGCCATTGCTCTGCATCTTTGCTTTCATTGCCTTTGGAAAAAAACTGGGCTTTAGTACATTACAAAAGCTAGAAAGGAAAGTTATTTTGGGTATAATTTTCAAGTCTTCGCTCTAAATAATGAACACTCTTATTATTCCAGGACTCAGAATTTGACCCCTTGAAGTTCACCAGTGTGATTGAATGTGAGAAGCCAAACAATGACTTAAGTAGGTTTCGAGGTTACATGTGAGTATTTCATATAGTATCCTTCAGTATACACTCGTTTTCTATAATATGGAGTAAAATAAATGCTTGTTTGCTTTGGGCTGTCTTCTCTAAGTTGCATCATCATCACATCTAAATAGGGCTGTATATTTAAGGTTCTTTTAGAGGATCCTTACTTCAGGGTGAGATGGGAACCTCATGTTTCCATCCCTTAGGATGGATTTATTTGCTGCCTTCAATCAGCTTACACTACAGAAATGAATGTATGAAGCACTGCAGTTACAGGCACTCTTCTTCTTTTCCTCCATGGATCAAAAAACCCCATCTGGAAATGGGATGAAATAGAAAATAAGTCCAAGAGAGGCAACAAACAAACACAATCTTGTACACTTTCATTAAGATGGGTCTGTTGGATGTTTCTTTTAATATATGTGTCATTGAGGAAAATCAGAAGGCAAAACTGGTATTTCTTCAGCTATGGCACTGTTCCTCTCTTCTCATTCAGATAAAATGAAATGATTGGCTCACACGATGGTATGCCTGTGCATTACCACATCACCTATGCCCGCTTGACTTAATTCTAAACAAACAGAACTGCATTAACAGGGTTCTCATCTCTGGCCAATCAGTCCTGCTCAGAAACAAACATTTTAGGGTGTGCAAAGCACTTCGCTTCTTATGTAGCCTGGTCTGTAGTGTAAAGGTATGTTCATTGTAGTGGCTTAGGAGATGCACTCTTGCATGACTTATTTTTCTACAGTTTGTTAACCACGTGGCGAGTGAGAGCCCAGGATACATAATTTTTGCCCAAATTTTAATGACGAGAGTTAAATTGACACTAATTCTGTTTCAAATACAATGATTTACCACCTATGTTGATTAGGAGTGATAAGCAGTATTAAATTGTGTAAATGTCACAAGGTAAATTGCTGAAGCTCGGGGAATTTTTTATAGTGATGCCATTTACCACCAGAGTTACTACTCTCAGATGTCACAGATTGTGTAGGATGTACTGTCAACTGGTGTAAATCAGGACAGTTTCTTTGAAACTACATCAAGTTGTAGTGTTGGGAAATGTGTTCCTTTATTTAGCAGCACAAAGCCCTACAGTTCATGTGAAGAAAAAGTTTAGTATTAGACATTACTGCATGAGGGTGTGTAATAGAGAGCCTGCTCAACTGCAGACATGCCATTTCCAGATATAGAAATGGAAAGCTTGGAAGCTTTTCTAGCACACTTTATGTATGAATCTTAGTCCTCAAAATATTGAGCAGAAAGATAGAAAATATGCATAAATTTTTCTTCTGTTATATATTTACTTATTTACTCCATGTGGAAAAGGCCTGTGGCATGTAAGTTACAGAGCTATTTGAATTATATAGTGGAAGACATGGTAATATCTTTTTGATGGCTATTGTTTAGTATTGATTATATTTAATCTTCTTTATATTTTATAGTGTCACAAATGATGTGAATATATTTTGACACAAATTTTTAATCTGGCAGAAAGCATCAGGTGATTTCCAGCTCTCATCTGCTATATTTCAAGAAATTTATAGCTAAAGGACATGGGCCATTAGAATTAGAGAGTGGGGACCAACCCCTCAACAAATAAATTTTCAGTCCCCTATTTTATCATAGAAGAAGGTTTTTTCCCCCACTTTTTAGAGTTCCTTCATTAGTATAATGGAATCAGGAGTCTATTTTAAATCACACATTAACAAGATGAATAGCAATTAACACATCTGCATTGAAACATGTCATTGTCAGGTCAAACTCAGATCTTAATTCTCGTTCAAAATTTTACCAGTAATTGCTGCTTGAAATAATGGATCAGATAGCTACCAGCCAATAATAGCTCAACTGAAAAGAAATGATACCAAAATATTTAAATAGGAATCACATGAAATAATAGACTTTCAACAGATCCATATGTAAAAGCAATGAAACATTACTACCAAAGTTTCCTAGACATTTTGACTGGTTAGTAGGTTTCCAGTTTTGATTCAGATTTTTTTTCTGTATGAAATGTAGTCTTTGGTTTTAATGTTTCTGCTGACAAATCTTTCAGGAAACAGAAATATTTGTGTACGTATGCTGCAAACATATAAAAAATTCTGTTCCCCACAATTTTCCTGAAACAAAATCACTATAGGTAGCCAATGTAGCACAGGCAGGCCAGGATAAAAGGAGACATGATATTAAAAAAAAAAAAGATACTGCAAAATTCATTGAGATGGGCCTAGCCCTATCCTATATCTGAAAAAGTGTAGCATGCATATTACTGCATCTGAATTCTTCAGCTATGTTGTCACAATCTGCATTGAACACACTTGGGGTCTGCACATGCACAGCAGATTACCAGTTCTATTCAGGTGCTTGATTTAATTCTCTTTTGCAGTTTCTGCACCCCCAAATAACCCAAGCACATTCCCTCACTTTTATTTCCCCTATAAACATATTCTGTGTAAGAAGAATAGAACAAAACCTAACATGCCCCCTGCATGCATGTGTCTAGCCAGGTTATGTAGAGCATGTATGGCAAACATTCAAAAATCCAATTCCAGGTTCCAAAAATAGCAATATTTGCTTTAAAATCTTGTTTGTACCTTTTTGTGTCTATATGGGCAAGGGAAAAAGAGAAGTAGTAATTGGGATTCTGACTTCTCAGATTTTTGAAAATAATAACTTTATTCTTAGACAAGAACATAAAATTTTACCTGATCATACCAAAATAAGTATAGCTTGGAATTGTAAGAAGAAGAAGGAGGATGAATACCTATGTGTATTTCTATTTCAAAGGTTGTTGTAAGGTAACAAACCCAAATTAATATAAAATCATGCTACAATTTTTTTTAAGAAAAAACTATTACAAATCTATAGTGATGTCTCTTTAATGTGCTATAGTAACAGCTCCACTCCCAGAATACAAAACCAAAACAACCTAGACTAATTTTCATCAATTGAGAGTCAGGAAGTTTCTGACTGATAATGTTCACTGAGACCATGTTTAAGATTGTTGAATATTTTCTTTGAGAGTGTCAAACCTTGGAAAGTAATGCCAGCTCTACCATTTCCTTTGTAGGACACTTGATAAACCAAAAAGTGAAAGAAAATACTCTCTTTTGAATACAGTTAACATTGGTTACCTTGTTATTTAGTGCTGGTAAACACATAAATAAACATAACAGAAAGCTGAAGTGAGCTACCATCAGGGTAATTTTTGCATTGCAGTGTTAAACCAGAGGCTTACTTCTGTATAAACACTTTCAGAATGCTGTAGTATAGGAGTAGTTAACTGCAAATGGTCTGCCCACTTCTCCTAATTTGTGGTGCATTTATATTTTAGATGTGAAGATAACCACATTTTTGCAGTGTCGTCCATGTGAGAAATTGCAGAGAAAAAGAGCATTGCACCTGCACTTGCCAGTGCATTTCCTCACAGCTTAGCCTTTGCATTCCAGGCATTTGAGTGGCTCCAGCCAGACACTGTTTTAAAGAATGGCAGATAAAATTTTCCTTCTTTGCCTGTAGCTTCACTGGCCAGAATCCAGAAAAGGGAAAAACAGACTCTTCAGCCTTTGTAACAAGCTTAAGGTTTATAACTCTGCAGGGCTAGAAATGGGAACTAGGCTGTCTCTCAACCCAGACTCAAAGTTTGCAATTGGCAGATTTGTTATCAAAGTGAGCAGTTTTATCGAACTCTAGTTTTTATTATTTTTTAATCCAGGTCTTTATTTCTGTAGTTTTTTTCTTCCTTTTATCATCAGTTCCCAACTGTTTTATGTGTATGTTGTGTTACTGAGTCGCTGGGAGTGACTGTAGACAAGAGGCAGGTGAGTTTCCTCCAGCCTCTGCTGGCTTCTTCCAGATTTTGATTTCATCCATGTTTTCTAAAGGTCTGGTGAGCAGCAGTTGAGTTCTCTGACTTCATTTGGATATGGAAAAGTAGAAAGCAGTAGCACAAATGCATATAAGGATGAGATGTGGTAAAAAGGCTCAGCCTATGGGTGAGGGCAGTAGATTGGAGTTTTAACACCTATGGGTTAACTTCAGATGTTGCACAGTTGTTTTGGGGTTGTTTTGTAAGCTAAGATAGCAAGAACAAATATATAATTGTACAGAACAAATATGCAAGTAATTGTATATGAAGTTTGCCATGTCCAATATACCTGGCACAGTCCACTGTTAACTGTGAAGTGTAGAAAATTAACAAAGGTTATAAAACTATAAGCCAGAGCAAGTACCACTCAAGTAGGTTTATCTCTAAAAAGTCCCATTTATTAACAGGAATCATTTGGAGATTTTATTGGAAATTCAAACATTCTCATGATTTATAAGAAAGCCTTATGTAGAATTTAGCCTTAAAGATCAGAGGAATGACAGAATCCTGGTAGCAGTGTAATTTCGACAGTATGGAATCATTAAGAAATTATTTCCCATAGTTTAAGCACAGACAAATTGACCCCTACTTACATTCTGCCAAAGGGATGTTGGGCAGCCCCCCAACTGATGCTGTTTAGGCAGAGGGTGAGACAGTGAGTTAAGGAGATTTGCAGAAAAGAACAGAAGTAAAAGCTCTGTTCTTCTATCTGAGACTGGCAGGGAGGATGGGCTGAGCAGGAAAAGTTCTCTCCTGACTAAAAAAATACCTTTGACTTTCATGTCAGAATTGCAAATTTGATGTTACTTACTTCTTTCTCCATTTCTGGTCCCTAGTCAGATATTATCACTGCTGCTGCTACCTCAGCAGTCAAACCCAATGCTTTTTCTCTATTCCCTTAGAGAAAAGTTAAGCATACTTGTCAAAACACCAGTACTTTTAATATATACGTATATATTTTGAACAGAGGGTGGGTATAATATATTGTGCTGATCTAAAAAAGGCTGTGTATGTATGTGTATATATACACAGGTATATTCTGCTCACTACAAGCATTGTCTATTGAAGTTACATAGCATAACCAGCATTACAGAATAATCTGCAAGTACTCCTACGAGACTGGGACAAGTACAGAGAACTCACCAATGTGAACCTTTTCTTCTTACAAATCTCAGGGTATTTGGTATAGTTCCTAAACCTGAGATCCTAGAAGTATGTACTTAAATTTAAAATTTTGGTCCTCACTTAGAAAAAGAGAAGAATCGAACATGGAAAAGCATGAATATATAACCCAGATGTGAAGGCTTAGAAAATAGGAAGCAAATAAAACTCTACCTTTAGATAAAAAGGACAATTTTAATCCAGTTTTCAGACTTCAGGGGACAGAAGATTTTAAGTGCTCAAATCCAGGTGGACATAAAATTTGGTGTTGTTGCTGCATAATGCTAATTTTAGTGTAGTGTATTGCAAGTGTGATGGTTTTGATGGTCTGAAAGTGGGGACAACATTTAAACAATCCAGACTTGCTTTAGTCTTCTCTGAGGCATTGAGGTACTTCAGTTGATAAAATGAAATTTTATTCATTTGAAAGTGGTTTTAAATTATTATTTAGTTCGTCTTTTTTACATAATAAAAATTGTAATACCATTTTTAATTGCTATTATTGTTTAGCATTTCCCTGTTAATTCTCATAAGACTATTTTCTGTATTTCTCTGTCAGCTGAAATTTCAGTCAGTCCATACACAGTGGATAATAAGTTGTAGTAGAAATGTGACTTCATTCCATTTTTCTCCTGTGTTTTGGTGTTAGTCAACAAGAATCCTCAGTGTGTGAGCTATTCTTAGATAGTTAGTGAGACAGTTCTGAAAAGAATTCCTCTTATTCTCACTGATGAATACATGGCATATTTTTCCTTTTCACTGAACTGATGTGTCTTAGCCCTGGCACATCTTCCTTTAGTATCGCTGCTTCTGAAGAACAGTCATTTCAGTCATTTCCCAATTTCACCACATCTCTTTCTAGGATTTCTGTAGTAAGCACATGTGAATAGTGGGTTAATTATATCAACTACACAGCTGCTTTTAGGTGGACTGGATTAACTGTGATTGCTCAGTCAGTTTACACATGCACAGGAAGTCCAGTGCATTTTCCAAGTATTAGCTAGGCTGCACACATGCTGTTGATTTGGCCCACGTACCTCTAGTGAGCATTTGTCCAGGACATTTGTGTATCCAACAGCAACTGGTACTGCTCCAGCTGGGCTGCTGCATATCGGGGATCCTTGGGTAAGTAATCTCAGTTTTCAAAATCCAACAGAGAATCTTTCCAGGAGGAAGATCTAACGAAATATTTTGCCATCAAATTGAAAAAACTTCTTAAATTCTGAAGATGTTTCCTGGACTTTCTACATTACAAGTAAGATTTAACAAGCTTAATGTTTTGACATGCTGTGTTTTTTTCTGTTTTTAAATTTTCTGTAGGATTCATAAAAGTGGAAAAAAGGATGGACTGTTCAAAGAGAATCTTTTGTTACGTGGATGTACCATTAGAAACACAGAAGAAGTTGCAGGAATAGTAATCTATGCAGGCAAGAGCTGTTTTTCTGTCTTACAGGGCATACCACCTTCTTACAGTTTTCTTAAAATAATGGCAAAGTTCCATATGACACATTTGGTGCAATTCTTTCTGCAGGGCATGAGACCAAAGCTTTGTTAAATAATAATGGACCACGTTACAAGCGCAGTAAGCTAGAAAGACAGATGAATGCTGATGTCCTTTGGTGTGTCCTCATACTTCTAATAATGTGTCTGTTTTCTGCCATTGGTAAGTGCTCTTTACTAGTAGAAGCTTAAGTATTACACTGTCTTGGGATTCATGCACTTAGCTTTATCAAAAACATATGTCTGCCGACACATAAAATCCATAAAGCTGTCTCCATACTTATTTTTGTCAAAAATCAAAATGTCTTGATACACAAGCTGATATAAATGCCTTCTTAATCTCAATCAAATATATGCTATTAGTACCAGAGATCTGAAGGCTTAGATTATATTACCCTGGATAGCATCAAAAAATGTCAAGCCCAAAAAAGCCCACAGTTTATATGTAGTCCCCTCATAATTACAGGTGGTAGAGTGTAACATGTCGTTCATCAGTCAGTAGAGTAATTTATGAGCAGAGAATAAACATAATCAGCACAGTGGTATTCCCCAGTACTACTTATTAAATTGAGGGCACAGTGCACAACATGGACTCACTGTGACTAAGGCTGCAGCTTTAACATAGAAGAAATAAGCAAAAGTCTGCATAAATCCAAGTAGAATGCTCTCTAGACTTCTGGGAGTGTTTAAGGAAATGCTGCAGTTCAGGTTATGTCTCTTCAGGCCTTTTTTGTGTTCATTTGTGAGGAAGAATTGAGTTTTACATTTGGCACCAAATATGATTTTTTTATATGGCATGTGAATTACATATCCTTAATATTTGTGTATTCTGTAATGTTTGCATGTGAGTCATATGGCATAAACAGCAGAATGTTTCTTAACAACCATGGTGTAGTTTAATAACAATCTTATGCCACTTTAACACATCCCTGTGTGCCTTTTTCCAGGTGTTGTTAAATGCTTAAAGATGAGTATTTCCAGCTGTGAATCAGCCAGCTTATTTGTTTCCACTGAGTTCATGACATGCTTTTGTGGTGTTTCAGTACTGGGGAGCCCAGTCCTCAGGGCTGACGTGTTGTGGTGAGGCTTCGTAGCAGGGAGCTGCTGCCTGCAGCTGTCCCCTCTGCCACTGCCCCCGCCATGTGCCCTGTGAGTGGCTTCAGTGTCGCTGGGGCTCTCCAGAGGTGTGGACCTGAACAGGAGGAGGTGGCACTCAGTAGGTGACAGGTGTTCCTTCCCTTCTGTCCCGTCTGCTACAAGGCTGCAAGCCACCAGCAGAGGGCCTGGGCAAACTGCTCGAGGTGCTGACAGCCTCAAACAGCAGGAAAGAAACTTGCTCCAGCCTTTTGGGTTGCCTAGTGCTCTGTAGAAGCCGAGCCATTTTCACACCTTCTGTCAATTAAGTATGACTGGTGATATGACACTTAATTCTCTTGAAAATCTAAAGGTATTTATAAAACAAACCTTAATGTAGGTCATTCTCAGTGTGGAGCATTCTATTTTTACTCTCAAGAGTAAAAATATGTACATCAATAAAGACCTCGTGCATGTGATCTCATGTTGGTAGTATAGGGACAAAATAATGTGCTTACTTAGGTGGTTTTTTATTTTTCAAGCATTCAGTACTGGATTTATGTATCAAGATGTAAAGGATCTTGTCAATGGTGGTTTACAGAAGATTATGTTTAAAGCAGACCTTTTCTCTGATTTTCAACATATAGTGGTAGTTTGAATGCTTTTTGTTGCAGAAGAATTCTTGTTTTTTACGCCTTAAAAACATCAGGCAAACCATTTTAGGGATTTTGGGATTTTAAGTCTTAGTGCTGTACTTAAAAAGGCAATGTTCTGTCTCTTTAGCAAGAATGTCATTTTCCCAAAACAATAACAATCTTATCTTTATTTAGTTATCGGCACAATCAAAAAAAAAACCAAAACATTTCAAGCAAGACCTAGAATTTATTTTGTTCTTCATTTCTCAGCTTCAATGCTGTTGACTCCATTTTTACTGTTATTTCATTAGTTCTGTGCATGTGGCGCATATGATTCACATAGTAAAATTAAAGTCTCTTCTAAAGCTAGTTTACTGATATATCTAGTACAGTTAGTGGAGTTCTTTCATTTTAATACACAGCATATCACTGAAATTAATAATTTTCTGAAGAAGTGTAGTTTTCTTTGGTGATGACAGAAACAGTCTAAACTACTAATTTAGACTAGCCAGCTCACTTTATTTAGATAAAGTTATGTGAAATGAGTCTTGCATGGCTTAAGGACAGCCAAAGTCCTTTCTCAAACCCCAAATCCCAAGGCAGAAAAAACCATGGGTTTGGGGCATTTTTCAGAAGTCATGCAGAATATTTGAAAACAAATACCAATTTCTTCACATAACTCTTAAGAACAAAGTCATACTATGAGCATTTTTCCTTGGAGTTAATGCACTTTTTTCTCTTTTCCAATTCTTTTGCAGGTCATGGTCTGTGGGTATGGCAATATGGTGAGAAGAAGAAACCCATTTTTGATGTTCCAGGGCCTGATGGCAAATATTTGTCACCTGTTTTGGCTTCAGTGTATTTATTTCTGACCGTGATCATAGTGTTCCAGGTAATCAAGTTGTACATGCTGTCACTTCTGTTCCTAGTTGGCTGCAATAAAGATATATATATAAAATATGTGTAGTACTTCTTTTACCACTGGGGCATGTAAGAAGCTAGTGAAGAACTAAACAGACCCCAGAGGGTCGTAATCAATAGCACAGGGTCTATTTGGAGGCCTGTCATTAGTAATGTCCCCCAAGGTTCAATACTGGGCCCAGTGTTGTTTAGCTTATTCACTGGTGAGTTGTATGAAGGGACAGATGGCTCCTCAGCAAGTTCACTGACACCAAGCTGGGACAAGTGGCCAATACCCCAGAGGGCTGTGCAGCCCCTCAGAAGAACCTTGGCAGGCTGGAGAGATGCTCAGAAGAGGATTGCCTGAAATTCAACAAGGGCAAGTGCAGGGTCCTGGACCTGGGGAGGAACAACCCCATGAACCAGAAGACAACTTGTACTCTTCCTGTCTACCCACCATGGAACAATGCCTCAAGGACTGAGAATGCCACTTTGGGTACAGTGTTGTGGTATGAAAATAAATTTTATATTTTCTAACAGCTTTTCAGATATATTCCTCTTAGCAAAACCATATGTCAACTACATAACAAGCTATGTTAAAAGTTTCTTGGTCCTGAGGAGAAATATCTTGAATGGTGAAGGTGGTTAAGTTCAGAGAAGTGAGAGAACCTCATGTCACTGAGATCTATGGAAGTTTGCCTAGTGGGACACTGAAGGAGGTTGCTTTACTGGAGGCAGCAACTTGTTTATAAAAGGGAATGAAAAAGACTGTAAAAATAATTTTTACCCTGAGGGATTGGGTTATGATATTGGTTAAGAAAATTCACCACAGAATTCTTTAAACACCTACATTTCACTGTAGTTTTTGTTTAAATGACCACATTTGCCACTTACAGACATGCTATAATTTCTCCTTTGTATCTAATTCAGAAAACTAAACAATGTATGCAGTCAGGAATTTCTATCCTGAAAAAAAAATCTGCGGGGAAAAATTCAGGTACAAATTAAGTATTTTATGTAGTTTTGACAATCCTCAAGAAACTGTTGAAAGTCTTTACATGTCTCCTTCTTAGCACTTATAAAATGTCATCATCATTCAAATAATTTGCAGTACAAAAGCCAAGGCCAAAGATATTGTTCCTGTGGAGAGATTAACATTTCTCATTTTGTTTCTTGTATTCCTGCAAAGTGAATTTGTAAACAGTCTATTATTTATGCAGAACAAATTTATTCAATCCTTTCACATTTACAGTATTCTGATTGTATGGTCTGGTTTGGGTTGGTATTTTTTTTCTTTTCCTTCCCCAGCTAGTTTAAAGCTCAGCTTATTAGCCTAAGAAATATTTGCTTCTGTCCATGTTTTGATAATCAGTTTTCTAGACATAATAATGTGTTCCAGCTCTGAAATTCACCTTAGGTTTTCCTCATCTAACACAGTAAATAAACTCTTTAAACACAATAATAACTTGAGATGTTTAAAGTCCTTCTTTATGTTCCAGTCTAGTACCAAGCAAAGTAGCTTTAATATTTCATTGTGTCCTTGCTTCTGTTTTCTCCTAATTCTCTTTTCTTTTGTGTATTCTAGGTTCTGATTCCAATTTCTTTGTATGTATCTATTGAAATAGTTAAAATCTGCCAGGTATACTTTATTCATCAAGATAAAGATTTATATGATGAAGAAACAGACTCTCAACTGCAGTGCCGAGCTTTAAATATCACAGAAGACTTGGGCCAGGTGCAGTTTATCTTTTCAGACAAAACTGGGACACTTACTGAAAACAAGATGGTTTTCCGAAGATGTACTGTTTCTGGAATAGAGTATTCCCATGATGATAACGGTGAGATCATGGTCACTTTTCTATCTAACACTTGTACTTCAGGCAAACTGAAGTAGTCATAAAAGTTACTGTAATCTTAAATCAAAAAGGAAAACAAAAGAAATTTAACAGCTGTTTTCAGATCAGTGTAATTCAATGTCTGTGTTCAGCCAGCAATGACAATCTTACCAGAGTGTTCTGTAATATCTACAGTGTGTTGTCAAGACATTTAAAGCTTTTGGCTTTAGCTCCTGATATAATAAAGCACTTGAGCACATGGCTAGAGTAAAAATTGAATGGTGCTGCTGGTATCACAGTTCGGTGTGTTTGAAGTATACAGTGTAAAATTACGCTTTTATGTATACAGCCAGATTAGTGTCTGATTGAGCACCTGCAATGAGATTATCCTTTTGTACTGAGAAATAAATGCAAAGATGCCAGCTTTCATATTAACAAGAAACATAATCTGATAGAATTGCATATTTTGTTACCTTTGTCAGATTCTTTTCAGTGCTTGTGTGTGAAAAGTGTCTGTGCCAGGTGTGTTTGCTCTATGAACAGTGCAGTTGAGAGAATATCCACAAGTACCAGCCTCTTAAAACGGTAGAAAATTACTGGTCACAAGGCAGTGCGAGAGCTGTCCTCCCTGTGTTATTTCTTCATCCTTTTAAAATTATGATTTCCAATTTTATTATGTTTGTGGTTTCTGTTATTTTTCTCTAACTTACTATCGTTATCATTTTTGAAAGAGCGGATCTTAACTGTTCAAATCATATTCTGTATGCAGGAAAATACTGATAGCTACAATATTCCTGTTTGCAGAAAATAGGTTTCTTATTCTACACAACACAAAGATCTCTGATTAGGAAGTTTTCTCAAAGAACACTACAGAATTTCAGCTTACACAGACTAAGATAAAGAATCAAAATAGACTGGGAACTCTAAAACATGCTTTAGAAGGATGACAAGATCTTAAATTGGAAAAAGATATCTTGAAGTAGTGGATTGTTCTTTTTTTTCTCCTACTTGAAAGTAGTACTGAGACCTTAGATTTAAGGCACTCTTTTTCAAGGAACTAGATCTTTGGGTAGTGTTATAAGTGTTACAGAAAGGGCTTAGGGAGAACCTGACTTCCTACCTCTGTACAGTAGGTAAGAAAGAGAAAATAATAAGACTTAAAGTATGTTGCTGGACTCCTAAATCTGCTTGTGCCACTCTAATTACTCATTATTTTTGTTTCTTCTCTGCCACTGGTTGTTTGCTTGTTTATACTACCTTCAGCATGTATTCTGTTCTTCACAAGAATGATGTTATTGCCAATTAAAACAGTGTAGAAAAGGTATTTTTATGAGCTTGGTATCTTCAGATGATATGTCAGCTGAACTCAGGCCTCTGAGTTTGAGTCTTGAATGTTCAGATCTCTTTTCTTCAGATGTAGTGAATTTAACAGAAATCTAAGTTTGTGCACACTTTCCTCTTATGATTTCATATTACAATATAAAAGTTAATGAAAACAGAGTGAATGTCACTACAAACAAGAGTGTCAGATACATAAACTGGTTGTCTTTTTCAGTCATTTTTTTCATCTATGGCTTTGTTAGAGCTTCATTGTAACTCTAGCCAGTATAAAATTTCTGACAAATATAATTTTTTTATTTACACAGCATTTTATTCTTTTGTTTTTTCCCTCCAGGGAAAATAGATTTTCTCTATAATTCTTTATATAAATTTTGATAATTTCTACTTAGTTTGTTCTCTATAATCAATATAAATAACACAATAAATACTATTCTTCATCCAAGTATTTTGTTAGCTCTATTCTGCAGTTTGATCTTGTAACCATCTGTTATCTTTTCTGCTGCTGAAGCCTTCTTATTCAAATGATAAACTCTCTAACACAGCTCTTTCTGGTTATAGGGTGTACATCAACATCATTTCATTACTGTGTGCTTACTTGCAAATGATTTGTCAGCCACTTTTCTGTGTCTTATACCAGAGTATCTGAATTTCCCACATATGTTATAACTGATGCCATCCTGCTCTGTATATCAGGTTTTGTCAAAGATTTCATTAAATAGAAAATTCTAAAATCTTTCACTTAGGGGGTGATCTGAGTCTGCCATATATGCTAGAAAATCAAGTAAAAGGCATTTGTCTTTTTTGATCTGTTTCAAAGATGACACTGTATCTTCACATATTGAAGTATTTTTTCATGCATAGTGGTTTATTACTTGGAATCAAACTTTGGGTAGCCCTTTATATAAAGAAATTAATTTTAAATTATTGTACATGGGTCATGATGCAAAAGCTGCAGATAACATGTGATTTTTCCACTGTAAAAGTAGATGTCTAAGGATGGAAATAACCTTGCTCTGAGCTCTTTGACTTAAGTTTGTTATTCTGCTGTGGTGGGTTAGCAGTGCCTGGCATTCCAGTTGCTTGACCCTGCTCATGATAAGATCCTGTTTTCAGTTTTGGATAGCTGTACAAAACTTCTAATTATTTGGTTCAAATTTATCATTCTAGATGTTTGCCTCAGGCATAAATTTTAGGAGAGAAATTTCAGTTATAACACTACCATTCAGCCATATCCAAGAACAAGGCTAAGATGTGGAGGACTTTTTTTCCCATGGCAAGATTTGCTGGCAAGTTTTCCACTGAAGTCAGTTGGAGGCCCTAGATTCTTGGGCTAAGCCATGTGCACACACAGAGCAGAAGAGTTTTGTCTGCACTGGCAAATTGAGGTCTGAAATTTCCTAACTTTTGAACTTTTATTTTCTTTTAAAGCATTTTTTCCTGCATAATCTAGGACTACTTTATATCTGTTAATTACTCAACCAGCAGATTGTGAATAGCCGTCATAAATTTTCTCTGTGCTACTTTATAAGTTCTTCTCCCTAAAATTTATTCAGAGTTATGAGAAATTATCCCATTTTTTTCTGTCCTACAGGGATTGTTATTACACTGCATTTGCCATTGTCATATCTCAGTTCCTTGCACTCTGGGAATGCATTAAGCAATACACATGAGTTCCATGACATGTAGATTGGTCTTTCCCCTTCTTCCTCTCACTATACATGCAGTGCACAATTTTGGGGCGGTTGGGAGCTACTTTAAAAGTATATGCTATGCTGTGTTTGGTTTGGCATTTTTGAGGTAGCATGTCTTTTTCTTGAGTGGTGGGAGTATCTTTTTTCCCTTGAAAGTTCACAACACAAAGCTGTATAAATTCCCCATGTGAAAGGTGAGCTTTAAGATTATGAGGGAGAGTCGTGTTTTGCATCCAACATGGACGTGTTAATTATGATTTTCATCACAGAGGTTTATGCAGACCTTGCAGGGTTGAAGAAATTATTATATGCTTGAACATAAAAACTGAAACCCTGAGACTTTACATGTTTTTAGGGACAGGAAACAAGTTTTCATGAATGTTCTGGAGAAAACATTTTCCTCCAATATTCCCTATAATCTCTAAGTTTCTTATGGCATGGATGATGCTTTGCCCAGAAGTATTGCATTGTTTTAGTCTAGACAAGAGGTGACAAAAACATGAATAATAGAGGGCAATAAATTGCACTTGTGTGGCACAGAATCAGCTGAAGGTAGTACAAAGTATTACTCATGGGTACTGCAATTCAAAAGCTTAGCACTGAAGAGGAATCCAGGAATGGAGGGGAAATTGTGAGCATACTTAATAATAGTTCCATGATGGATGCACTATGAAATACTCATCACTGTTGAGGTCACTTACAGTATTTTGGTTGTGGATTATGCACTGTTTTAGATCAAACTATGGGAATTTGCACTGCACATTTGGGTCCTGTGGAGACTATATTGACAAGGATGAGATACTAGTTACCTAATTGCTGATATTTGCATGGAGGATGGTAATCTGATAAGTTTACAGATACTGGAGAAAATTAAATGTTTGTGGTATGTAATTTATCAGATTTTTTAGACATCTGTGATGGTTCCCTTAATACTTGCTTATTTCTCTGTGGCGTAGAATTCTCTGTACAGACAAAGAGAATTCCCGTCTCACATCTGTATGACTATTATCTTCTCCAAAGGTTCTTCTTTACTGGCAGGGTATTAATTCAGGAGCAGGGTGTGTCATGGACCACTCCATGTAGAAAAATTATTTTCCCATTCATAAGTGTCCTGGGTATTTACAGAATACCCATTGGCACTATACTCTGGTTAAATCCCAGAATTATTCTTCCAATCAGTACTACCTTCTAGCCCAAAGGAATGTTAGCACAAAAAAAAAAAAAAAAGTAAAAGAAAGACAAAATGTGTTGTTTCCCTGTATGTCAAATTGCATGGCCATAGCAGTGCTCTTCCATTCAGGCTAGGAGACATCTTCTAACAATTCTTAGAACTGGCCATGTCCCAAGTCTGCCTGCTAATCCCAGAGACAGTAGGTGCCCAAAAGCTGACTGTGCTTCTGGAAGTCCTTACATGATTTAGCTACAACCAGATGGTCTTGGCCTGACATTTTTCGAAGTTGTTTTCCAAATGCTGCATTAATCACCCTCTTGCCTATGGAATATGATCTCTGTTTTTCTAGTTTTAGCTGCCCATTGTATGAAGCTGTTGACAAAACACAAATTGAATCTCCATTAATACAACCACACAAATCTGAAAAATCTGAATTTTTCATTCTTTGAATTCCTCTCCCTTCCTTCTAATGACTGAAAAAAACTATAGACAACATAGGAATAAGAGAAGTTTATGGAAATGAAGGTAGATTATAAAAAACTCAGTGATTTTTCTCTTGTTTAACAATGTTTCTTAATCACAAAATCTGAGAGAGAATGAGTTTCTTTCTGCTATCCAGTTCTTCTTGATGAAGATTGGCTAGCAACTAATTTTCACAGGAAAATACATTATGTTAAAAAAAATCTTTCCTAGTTTGGGGGGCTGTTTTGTGATGGAATTTTCTTGCTCTTTTTGTGTGTAGTCGTGAGAACATAGCCTGTATAGTCCAGCCATATAGAAATCAAAAAGCCTTTTCCATAAATGCAGTGGCTGCTTCCAAAGGGATTTCTTATCTGCCACCTTTAAAATCTGACAAGCTTCAGAAATCAGGATAGTCCATCTAGCCTTTCCTGGAAAGCTGAAAACCTTTAGCAGAACTGGGTGATTCAGGCATTCTATGTAGCTTTTTTGTAGTTTCTCTTTACCTTCTTTATTGCTTTTTGAAAATTTTAAATTGGTGACTGAGGAGGGAACCAGTATGAGCAGGTGTAGAACTCAGTACATAGGGACTGCCCCATTTAAAATCCTGTAAAAGACAGAATAACTCATACCTAGAGACAAGTACTACTTTTCTCTAAGCATATACCTACACCTACAATTTCTCTGAAAAATCTCAAGAAAAAAGGAATTCTCTCCGTTTCTGAGTAAAGAGTTCTTAGTAAAGGACTTAAGGTTATTAAGCCCCTGGGGATGCCAAGAGGATAGAGGAAGGGAAATCTTGGTGTTTTCTTATCTCAAGACTTGCTCTTATGGGCAAGTTCTTGCAAAGTAAATTAAGATTATGTTAGCACACTTGTACAAATTTACAGCATTCTAGCTGCTTGACTGAATCTTTATGTAGACACTAGAGTGCACTTCAAAGAGAAATAAAGTTGCACTTTTAAAATAATAAGGAAATAAGTTGGTGTGATGGTGTAAGTGCTGCACATCTAGATTTACTTTGTGACAGCTCAGTGGCAGCCTTACTGAATGGTTTGAGGCAAAATGGAATTTTTCCATGGTAAAATAGTGCCCACACACGGACAGCTTAAGTATTCTGGTTTAGGGGTCCTGCAGTTTTATGCTGCTTGAAGGGAAATTCCTTACGGGTTCCTAATCCCACATTTCAAGTTAGTGGAACATCTGGCTGTGTGGCGGCAGTGTCTCTGTCAGCCTGCAAAATGGACTCCTTGTCATAGAACATATATGGCATGGAAGGTAAAACAGGAAAAAAAAACAAAATCAAAATGAAATTAAAGAAAAGGGATTTTAAATTGAAAGAATTTAGCTTTAAGAAGATAAAGAATTTATCTTCTCAATACTTGGCAGCTACTACAGGAGTTTTATTTATAGCTTCCTGCTGTCTTCTGAAAGATAAAAGAGGGTTAATGGAATAAGTATTAAATTTTGTTTCTTTTTTGTGCCATAAATACAAAATGAAGTACAGCATAGTGAAATTTGACTTTCATAAATTGCATTGCTGTGTTACCAAAGTTATGTCTTTGCCCTTAATAAGAAACTGGATTGAAAAAAAGATCAAGGCCATCAATTTTCAGTGCTGAAACTGAAAAGTATCCCACAACAATGTCTCTCAGGTTATAATGTTCACAGGAAAAGTTCTCAATTGGAGGGAGCTGAGTGGGTGGAGAGAACAGCATGTTCCCAGAGAAGCACGCACTGCACAGCTGAAGCAAAGTGAACCTTAGCCATAGCACAACAATTGAACCGGGTTTCATTATTTCTTTAAAGTCCTTAATTCTTGCTGCATAATGTGTAGGACTGCACTTGAGAAAACGTTGAAAGGTGCTCAGGCTTGTTTTTTGTTGTTGTTGTCAAGTTTCCCTTGGTATAAACTGAAATAACACCATTTGTATCAAAGGAATTGCATTTGATTTGGTTAAATGAGATTCTAGTCTTGTTCCTGCTTTCCCTTTTCCTCCTTTTTCTCAGTGGCAAGGACAATTAAATGGATGTGCTACAATAAAACCTGTATAGGGAGCAAGAGATAGCTATTATTACATAGACTAAAAAGAACCACGCTATCAGTGTAATGCTAATAAATAATCTGAATGCATTAGGAAACAGCTTTTGCTATGTTGAATTAAAAAATATGTTTAGATGTAATGCAAGAAAGAAGAGCAATGCAGAATCCAGAGATATGGTATGCAGGCATAACTGTGTATTGTACATGAAATGCATTCTCTGCTTAACTATGTAGATTTTCTGCAGGAAATAAAATTATATTCAGTTCAGGATCATTGAGGTCTTATATCTCAAGACGTATTTTCAGAGCAGAAGCCTAAAGTAGGTATGATTATTAAAGAAAATGTGTCCTTTTAAAAAAACCTCTCCTTGGAAGGGAGTTGGAGCAACTGAGTAGTACATTTTGCAAAACTGAAGTAATTGTAGCCAGTCCTTTCCCTGTCAAGGGATGTTACCTGTTATGAGAAGAAGCAGCACAGATTTCTGTCAGCCTACCATTCAAATATCCAGCATCTCTGGTGAAAATATTATCCCTATGACAAATCCAGACTTTTCTTATGCTTTACCTGTGAGTGGCCGTGTCCACATGCTGCACCAGCTCTGCTTGAGACTGGTTTTGCTGCTGAGGGCTCTAGTGAGAATGAGGCATAAAAATGTTTCTCTTATGATTGATTTAAATCTTTAATGTTGGTTAAGTGCAGAAAACCCTACTGCTTTGTCATCTTGAGAAATGTTTTTTCAGCCTGGGGTTAGCAGCATGTAACAAGGAGCCTGCAGAAGATAACGAAGGCAGAGGTTGCACTGTCTGTCTGGGCACTGCCCTCACACAGGCCTCATCCCAGGGTCTGCACTCCATCATACCTCCCCAGATGTGCACTCCATTGCACCTCCCCAGTGGAGAGAAGGACAAAAGCCCTTCAGTGTGCTGCTCCATTCTGGTTCTTGAGGCATCATCATAAATTTACATACTGTGATATCCACGTGACTCCCTCCCTTCCTTCCTTCCTGGAATCCTTCCTTGAATCCTTCCTTCCTGAAATCCTTCCTTCCTTCCCGGAATTCATCCTTCCAAGGAACCTGTTTTGCTGGGGGAGCAGTGAGCACTCTGGCACAATCTGGCTCTCCTCTTGATCCAGGGCTAGATCTCTGCTTAGTAGGTGCTGTAGTTCAGTTTGGGCCCTCAGTGTAGACTGCTTCTGATATAGACAAACCTATAATCAGTTGAATTAAATTCACACTACAGGGATCTGCTTTTCACTGGGAAAATACAAAGAAGCTTACAGAGCAGAAAAAGTCAGCATTAGTGGGCAGGAGTGATGGGAGAGGTTAGAACTGCTCTGGCCCAAATGCATGAAATTGAAGAAAGCAGCCTTTGGAGGTGAAATGAACTTCATTTACTTGCAGCTCATTACCATGCAACGGAAGGACCAAGGAGACCAGTGACCTCCCTAACTCTTTGAGCTGTCCTGTAGGTTCTGTAATCAGAGAACTAGGCAGGTACTGAAAGGATAAGGCAACGGTGCTGTCTGTTCCCTTGGAAGTTGTGTGGCTCAAGGAGCAGCTGCCTACACGGCAGTGAACATGCTGTTGCTCAACCTCCTTCCCACCACATAACACAGAGGAACATGTATCCCATGAAGTAATGCTAATGAAGGAAACTCCCCAGTCATTCACCATTAGTCTACATCAGCCTCAGGACCTGGGCTGCAGGGCTCTATTCAAGCTATGGGGCAGAAGTGGACTCCAGTCCTGCAGTCTTTGTGTCTCCAAATGTGCTATGGTGCTTTCTACATCCATGGTCTGTATTTTTTGCCAAGAGGAGACAGAGTGCAGTGGAGGACATTGCATACTTGGGCACAGTTAGAGCAGTGACCAGGTGTGGAGTCACAGCCGGGTCTGAGAAACTCCCACTTCCCCCATTTCAGACAAAGCCTACACATGTTTCAAATGGAGTTGAAAACACCTCTGATGCATGATACTGTAGTGATAGAGCTATCACCATGTACTGTGTGTGGTCTGATTTCAACTCCTCCAGCTGCTTTCTGAAAGCTAAAACATGTTTGGAAATTGCAGTGGATAGTGAGGGTGGGTTTTTCTTTGTTTATAAAGCTAGCTACATTAAAAGTGATCGTGTGCCAAACTCACCATATTAATGCAAGATTTTTCTCAGGAAGTATTTAGAAATAATATTTATCTTTGTTTGTTAAAGGCCTGAATAATTAACTTACATGCTAGTGATTTATCATTTGCTATTAGGAGAATCTAATTTGTTACGCTGGAGAACTGAAGCAAACTGAGCCACAAGTATGTAACTTGTACTGTATAGCATGGATTATTTTGAAAGCATAATATAAAGCTTTTCAATAAATACATAATGAAGGAATAAAAGAGTGGCATTTTCCTGCCTAATGAATCACCCAGATTACTAAATGCCCATGGTCTTTAGGACTGAAAAAATATGTTGTATATCAGTTAGAGCTAAACAGCCTGTCATTAGAGGGACAGGATTCCACGGCTGTTTCACACCTCTGCTTTCTGTATCCTTTTTGATTTCTGTATATCCAAGTGCCAGGATTGTTTTTAGCATTAATTGGCTTCATTGGATTCTTCACTGAGGAAGCGTTCATGTAAAATACATCATTTGGAAAAACTCTTTCATTCTGTGTAAACCAGGAATTGGTCACTGCAGCAGATGGTGGTAGGAACAAGTATTGCAGCAGGTGAGGGTACCCTGGTTTTCATACTGCATGCTGCATTGTCCAGTCTATCATGCAGAGAAGAAAGGACAGGCTCCACAGTGGTTTTAACACTAGGCTAATAGTCAAGAATCTGTCTCCACTCTGCAGCAGATGGCCCTGACCTTAAGCAAGGCTTTAATGCTCACTGTATCTCATCTCTGTGTGTAAAACAAAGGCAGAAGTGCTACATAGGTGTGTTGTTCTGGGTACATTTCAGTTGTCAGTAACTGGTACTCGGTAGATGTGACATTTTTGCTGGAAAATGCTTTACTTGAAATTTGTGTTGGAAATGACAGGAAAAATTTCTGGATTGTTTATTTCCTACTCAGATTTCAAGTGAAGACCAAATTATTTGGTTGATTTAATGAGGCAGAGCTGGAGAACAGTCTTCCGGGATACACTGAATTACTGCAGAGTCTAACTGCCTTTCAGAGAGAATGTGATGATAAGGGAGGCAGTGCATTGTGTTACATTTCTAATTATGTTATCTGCATCCTTCATTAGATACTACCATTCAATTAAGACTACACTATATCTCCTGGTGATGGAATCATTCATTATTGCTGAGAAAGCACAGCATAATATTAAAATCAGATCACCTGAAAAAGTCACCATGTCCCTCTCCCTCTTTCTAAGCCACTTTTAACATATACAACATTTGTCCCTCTCTATTTTTGCTGTTAGCCAAACGCTTAGCAATGTACCAAGAAGCTGATTCTGAAGAAGAAGAGGCAGCCCCAAAAGGAGGAACTGTGTCCCAGCGTGACAGTATTTGCAGCCATCAGAGCATCAAGGTGATACACAGGAGCCAGAGCACCAAAACCCACCGGCGCACAGGTAGCAGAGCTGAAGCAAAAAGAGCAAGCATACTCTCGAAGCACACTGCATTCAGTAGCCCAATGGTAAGTCATGGGAACTAAATGCACAGTGTCCTGTATCTTGTATTAGAACCATATCCTGGAAAGGAAAAGGTGAAGAAATCTGTAGCACATTGTGTGACTCTTTATAGATTTCATCTTGGTGGTTTTACTTCTGTAGTAACAGCTGTTTGTGCAAAAGCAATGAAGTGTTAGCATAGATCTTATCTAAATGCCTTTGCGGGAACAAGCTGAAGGTGAAGACAATCTGAAATACTTGTTTTAGTTACAGTGTGATTTTGGAAAGAAATGTATGTCTTCCTTTTATCTACAGAAGCTGAGAATAGCATTGCGGTCAAGAATTTGAATGCCTCTTCCCTTTTGTCAGAGGATTTTAAAACTATCAAGTGCTGGGGTGGACACCATGTATTCCAATTCCTAGACACTGTTGACATACACCATAGCATAGTTTTCAGTAGTTATCAGTTGACTGCATGTGTTGTATTTTAAAAAGTAAACATCTTTACATTTCAAAATGATGGTGACTTTATGTCCTTACAACTTCATTTGGTTTATTTTATGCTGTAGTAAGTCTCTGTAAGTTTTACATGATCTAAATGGTAATAAGAGGAGAGAGGAGCCAAGTCGTGTCTATTCGGGGGTTTTGCATTGTTGCACTGTGGACACAAATTCACCCTTAAAGCAAATTACAAATGTAGACAAAGAAAGATGCTGTTTGCACTGTTGGAATTTCTTGATTTCAGTCAAGAAGAGTAAGCTCTTTTGATAAAATTCCAAGCTGCAGTTTTTATACATGGAGTTCTGTGCTTACTTGTATTCATCAGCTGCTGAGCATCAAGAGATAAAATTCTACTGAGAAAAGAGGCTTAGATCAGTTTATCTTTTAATCTTTTGTATCTTTGCCTCCCTCTGTGTTACAAAATACTGGAGTTTGCTCTGACAAGAATTATATTAAATAAGTGGAAAATACTGATGAAATAGAGTTGAAAGGGCTCAATGTTTCAATGTAAAAAACCCTCATGAATTGACTTCAAATGTGTGGATGATTGTTGTTCTCTAAGAAGATGATTTCATTTTCTCGTGCTGATATAAAGCCAGACTTTAAAATGTCATTGCTGTCTATTTTTTCCACACCTCTGGTCTCTGCAGTGTACCATACTTTAGTGTTAGATAATAAATGTCTTGAATTAAGCAAGAAAGAGGGAGGAAAATTAGTATGTAACTCCCCTCCATTCCACTACCACCAAAGCAGATAAATATTGCTGCTATAAATATTTCACATCATTTCTACCAGTAGGCTCATTGTTAACTGCTTATTGTCTAAAATGGATGTGTTACAGTTCTCTCCACCTCTACTCTATGGTGTTAGGCTACCACAAAACTCTGGATATTGACACTGCTTTGGATGCTTTAATTGCTTGTTGCTGCTTTGGAAGTGTGTAGAAACACAGATATTAATCATTGGTATTTGTTACTAGGAGAAGGACATCACACCTGACCCAAGGTTGTTAGAAAAGGTGAATGAATGTGCAAAGCATCTGGAGGTCATGAGGAGCCACGAACAGCCCTTATCCCATCTGAGTCCAGAACTATGTGATGTTTTCGACTTCTTCATAGCTTTGACTATCTGTAACACAGTTGTGGTTACTGCACCAAATCAGCCCCGACAGAAGGTAGGTTAAAGAAAGAGAGTTCAGGCTTCTTTCGCCTTGATACTAAGTTATCTTGTAAGCTAGGGAAATGAAAACCTCCTGTTCTCATGAGAAACAACTAGAGCAAGTTGTGAGATGACTCGTAGAATCACCATGTGACTGAGTGAGTTTAATAATGCATTAGTTGAATGGAGTATTTCAGCTATTTCACTTGCCTCCATGGCAAGATATGCTTTCATCAACAACTTCAAGATACTTCTGAAACTCTTCTGATTTCTTGTACTGTAACTTATTCATTTAATAAGCATAAATATGTATGTGTGGAAACTAATTTGTAAACGTGCAAAACTTAGTAGAAAGGGATATAAGCTGTCAGTGAATAAATATTTCATATGTATGGATTAAATTAAGAAAAGGCTGAGATTTTTTAAAAGTTTATAAAGAGAAATACACTTGAAAAACATCACTTAAAACTTCCAAATTATGTAAAATATGCATCTTAGGCTCATTATGAGAAATAATGGTCATTAGTGCTTAAATTGGCCTTTAACTAGTTTCACTGATGAATGAGAATTTCGAGAACGCAATCCCAAGATGATCTGTAAGACAAAACTATAATGGAATGTAATATTAAAGCTCGCCAGCAGCTGCAATTTCCAGTCTGGAGAAAATTCTGCACTTTGCTTCTGTTCCAGATTGGAATAAAAAGTGAACTAGTCTGCAAAATTATGTGGTTTTGTGCCAAGGAAGCATTTGGAGAATGCTCAGTTCTGCTGTTTCAGGAATGCTACAGTGTTACACAACAATATAATATATATTACTATGAATATGCTATTACTAGTAATGCTGCTGTATCTTTAGAACAGATTTGTGTGAACTGCGATGAAAGATAAGCCTGAAGCAAAATGCTTCAGTGCTGAAAGAGACGGGGGAAATTACTTATTGCAACATGTATCTTTCGAGAATATTTTCAAAATTGGCATATTCTCATTAAACTTTACTTCTACGAGATACCACCCTTCTCAATAGAAAAATACTGCATTAACTTTTTTCTCACTACCTTCACTGAGTATGCACAAAGGATGACAAGGTTTCATAGTAATGGTAGCTTTTAGTATGCACTCCTGATGGTGGTGGTGCAACATTGATAGACTATCCATTAGTCATATCTGAGGAGGTGAAGGAAGAAAAAACTGTTTTAGTACAAACATATATGCTTTCATACACAAGTATAATTCTGAAGTTCTAGTGAGTTTTTTTGTTGTTGTTGAGTCAGTGTTGTCCATTTACTTTCCTTTCTCAAAATACAAATAGCATTACTTTTTGCCCTCAAAGAAATTTTACTCTAGTTGGAGATGTTTACACTATCACTGTCAGAATTCTTGTACAGCTTTTCTTTGGTGTTTGTTCATTGGTGGGTTTTGTTCTTCTCAAGGTTAGAGACCGATTTGAACTAAAATCTCCAGTAAAAACCATTGAAGATTTCATACGAAGATTCACTCCAAGTCGCTTGACCTCTGGATCTAACAGCAGCAGTTCCTCTAGTCTAGCTACAAGCAGATCAATGCACAGATTTGGTTTAAGCGTGCTTTCATCTACATCTACGGATAGCACTTTATTAAAACTGGAAGAGAAGCTGGCATACTCTGCACAGATGAATAACAATGGCTACAGCTCCCAGCAAGGCAGGACAGCTGTCGGGGGTGCACCTGAGGAAGGAGAACTCCGTTATGAAGCAGAGAGTCCAGATGAAGCTGCTCTTGTCTATGCAGCAAGGGCATATAACTGTTCTCTGGTTGGAAGGCTGTCTGACCAGGTATCAGTGGAGCTACCTCACCTGGGAACCTTAAGCTTTGAAGTACTACATACATTGGGCTTTGATTCCGTCAGGAAGAGGATGTCAGTAGTGGTCAGGCATCCTCTCACAGATGAAATAAATGTTTACACTAAAGGAGCAGATTCAGTTGTTATGGATCTTCTTCTCCCCTGTTCTTCAGGTACACCTCTTACCTCTTACTTTGGGGGGGTTGGGAGGCAGTTAGTTGCTGAAGATCTCATCATATCTTACTGCCTTGTCTAGCAAGTAGACTTGCCTGCTTTTCATTTTATAGCGTGGCAACCATTACTCTTCTTTTATAATACTTTGTAATTATTGCAAATTTTCTGTAACAAATTACTGATTCCTTACCTCACAAGAATGAGTGAAGATAATTTCTGTAGATCTTCTACTAGCAAGCTTTATTTTAAAGGAATTTCTTTGAACTCGGCCAAAGCAATCCACATTTCTTTAGAAAAACCTGCCTGGTAGTGCTTGGACAATTGAGTATTTTATATAAAACTGAAGTACTTCTTATTGCTGCTTCCCTCTGTTTCATTTTTAAGTCCTTACATCCTTTTGCTGAAATATGTTGCATTAATCAGCACATTTTTTCGTGTTTAACTATGATGCTAAAGGGCAATGTTAATCAATCAACCATCAAAACAGAAAGGTTTGTGGCAAAAGATGGAGAGATGCTGTTCAGACAAGAAATCTTGGCTTCAAATACATAGTTGACTAGAAAGCAATAGATATTTAACTGTGAACATGGAATTTCCCTAAAGCATGGAAAATTCTCCAGCACCCAAATGTCCTAGGAAGCAGGGACAACTTTAAATAGCTAATTGTAATCAGTTGGTTTCAAGAAGAATCCTGTAAGTTTTCAGAAGTTAGAGGGGACTCATGGGTTTCAGTTTGCATTAATCAGTTTGCATCTAATTTACTGTATTTTCAACACTGAATTTCATCTAGTGTTTAAAGATTGCCTCAATATGAATGGACAGAGCCCCAAAGTGCCAGAGGTACTTCCCATGTTTCACTAATGCATTGACTTTGTGGTTACTTTGACATTAGTTGGAGTAAAAAATTGTGAAAGGCTTATACTGTGTAATTTCAGTTTAATGAAACACAGAAAAATGTTGGCATTAGTTTTCTGGTTTCAGCCATATAAATCAAAACTGAGCCAAAAAAGTTAAGAACAACTTGTCCTTAACTAACAACAAAGTATTCATGAATGATTTTCTAGCAAAGATCTGCTATCACAGAAGGCACCTATGGAAAGCATCTATGGAAACTTCTTTCCTTCCAAACTACTAATAGAGAATTTTTAGCGCTGAAAATATGTAATACCTAGAAAATAATGACTGGAAGTGAGTTCTCAGAATGAGAACTGAGCATTTAGAAAAGAAAAAATATTTTATGCCAGGTCATAAATTTTTTGCCACCATATAACAGACTGTGTTCAAAGCTGCAGTGTCCATTCACAGTAGACTCAATGGATCAAGGAATTTTCAGGGAAATCTCAGGCAGGTCTAGGACCCACCTAGGTAAAAGCAGTATGGTCAGTTAGAAAATTTAAAAATGGCGACATTGTCAAAGGTGATAAATGTCAGAGGAGAAGAAGCAGTGTTCCTGAAGGTCACTGTGGGAATGAGCAATGTCTGTAGCTGGGCAAATACAGATTCCACCATCTTTACAGGCAAGCAAATTGAAAGTGGTTCTGAAATTGTGCAGGAAGTTTTTTGTTTTGGTTTGGGTTTTTTGTTTGTTTGGGGTTTCTTTAGCCCAAATTGAACTGTGAGTTCTGGTGCGCTTTGTTTTTGCAAGCAATGCAAAGTGCAGCCACTAGAACAACAAAAGCAGTTCCCCTTTTTTTCTCTAGTCCTCTTAAGCCCCTGCTGGTTGCAGTAATTCCATATGTTTCAGCAGATCTGTCTGAAAAACATTTGACATTTCTCTTGAGTATCTTTCATTCATGGAACTGAATTCAGTGTCTCTGCCTGCAGTATCCTAGTATCAATGGATGTAGAAGGAGCCTCAAAAGGTTTATGCTGTGGCTATTACCTGTATTATGGGATTTATCCTTGGTGTTATCCAGTTCACTGGTGATGGTGGAACGTGTGTGTGAGAAGAGATGTAATGCTACAAGTATTCAGTCATTTATAATTTTAAGGAAATGACTAAAAAGTGAATGAAGACGACAACTAATCCCACAACTAATCCCAGAGTTTGGTCTTTGCTCTCTTACTGCTTCAGGGACATGTTAACTGTACACTAGTCAAGCATGTGTCTTGAGACTTGTGCCCTTATGCTGAAGGACCAAGGCAGCAGCATGTCTATAAGCTCCCAGATCAAACACCACATGGTATGAAACAAAGATTCCTGTTTGGGAGGAAGAGTATTTTAGAATATGACAAGAGCAACAGCCTAAAATCAGAAGTAGAAGTATTATGTTTTAGCTTCCTTGCATCTTATAGAAAAGTATAAATCGCCGTGACCTTCAAAATTTAAAAATATTATGAATTGACTCCATTTGCTCTGCCTGTATATCTAGTTAAGACTGTGGAACCTAGTGTATTCTGATAGCAAATAGATATTTCCAAAAGCCTTGAAATGATTCCCAAGAGGGTATTGTTTTTACTTTATCTCAACAGTCACCATGTTCATAAATAAGAAAGTTACTGTTTGAGTCAATACCCAGCTCGCACAGGAACTGTGAACATAAATCATTGAGAAAACAATGATTGTGCTGGCTTTCTGCAGCTCGAGATTATGGAAGGAAATGAAGAAGCAGAAGGCCACTAGCTCTCTGTCATTCTTCTGGAGGAGAGTTCTTGCTGTTTTTCACTGACATGGTACATGTGGTCACACTGCTCAGAGCAGACACTGCATCCCAACCAAAAAAAAATCTCCGCAAATCTGCATGAGATTCCTTCCCCGCTTCTAACTTCTGAGCACAAGATAAATCTCATGGTAGGACTGATGAGGCACATGGACAGCTATAAGGGGCTTTAGCTGTCATTGGTGTGCTGGAGATGAGCACTTGCACAGAATGTTGTATACACATCTCTACTTGTAGAGAGTTGCTGTTTTTGTTCATTGAAGGACGTATGAGCATTTGGCATTCAGACAGATCTGAAGTGATTAACAGCACTTAACCTTAAAGGGATAGAAACAGCTTTTGATGTGTTTAAGCACCTTTTGAAGTTTGCATCATTGGAAGTCAGTAAGCCACTGAAATAGCCATTCCCATAAGATAATTTCATGAGGGATATGCAAAAAATATGGCATTTTTCTCTAGAATGTTAATGTATCACAATAAATTAGAAAGAATGCTTGCCCACTTTATTATTCTAAAGTTTAAAAAAACCCTCACTAATACAAGAAGCCTCGAAGAAGTTGTGCTGCAGTACTTCTGCCAGAAGTCATATGTGTCAAAAAGGTTATAATGCACTAATAGAAAGGTAGCAAAATAAAACCATGTTAGGCTGCTTGTTCCTTATATGCGTATTTCCATATATAGTGTAAGAAAGAGCTTTCCAATTGCAAATAATACTGGAATTATAGATCTGTACTGTCCCTTTGAGGCAGTCAGTGGTGATAGCATAGGTGTGTAATGGGTAGGTGGACAGGCCATGAGAGTATTCCTACCAGTCAGTGTTCACCACATGACCTTAATCATATGGAACTGAAATGAACATATGCAGGAAATACCACAATCTTCACTGGGTCCCTTAGTACCAGTATATGTGGTACTAAGGTACCAGTGGTCCAGTATATGTACACTGGAACAACTGTGTACATATACTCACAGCTTTGTGGACCTAGAGAGGATGGAAAAGTCTTTAAAGATGAGAAAATAGCTGTACAGTGAGTAAAATGTTCTGATACATAGTTGAGATAAATGGAACAAAAACCAGAATATTTGGGTTACGAACTCACAGTTCCCTTATTTCTACAAAATCAATGCATGTATGTGTTTGTGCTGGACCATCTGAATGCCCAATTGCTCACTCTGCTGCTGTATAAATATGAAAAGTGCTGAATGCTATGTAACTTTATAGACAGACAGATCTATGTAAGGAGTCAACATATAGCAAGATCAAATTCAATATGAGTGCACACTGGGTAAATGTTTACTGAAAAATATAAACAGTAAGATACTTATGCCATCTAATTTATATACCTGTATTAAGTGCTTAATATAATGGCATAGTGCTCATAGGCTCTCAGTATGAGAGGTGAAGCACATTCAGTGCTGAACTCAGTACACAGTAGGTCTCTTGAGGTGCCCAGGCTTCTGGTGAGGAGTGGCCATCTGACTCAGTGACTGGTTACTGTGCAAGTACCAGTAACTCAAATATTGCACTTAGGAACAGCTCCAGGTACAGAGTTATATCCCAAAATGATTCTACATCCTCTGAAAATATTCAGACTTTTTTACTAAAGTGTATCACATCAGGGAGTAGGAAAACCTGTCAGAAGGTACCAGTTATTCTCCCTCAATGGTTCCTATCTAAAAGTTTACCCTGTTCTATGTTTACTTAAGTGCTAACCTTGAAATTCCTACTGTTAAAGATTACTACTACAGTACCTTTTTCATTAACTTGATTATAGATGATAAAAAAGATGCATTATCGCTTGTTTTTAATTTTTTGGAGACATCATTTCATGTAATGAGATGGAACAAGATGTGCTGCCATCATATTTATTACTCTATGTTGATCACAGAGTGAGCATACTGCACCACTCCCAGCTAAAGAGAGAAAAGAAACAGATGCTCAGTCCTCATTTTGAGTAGTTACACATGGCTTTAAGTGAAGGGTAAAGCTAAGTGGAAGTTTTGCTGATGCATCTGAGGTAGAAGCTAGCTGTGAGGTCTGCAAGTACAAATTCTCCTCTAAATGAAATCGCAGTCATACCCAGAACTTCTTGGGTTGGCTCAGGCTGATAGGAAGTATCAGTACAGCACTAACAGACAAAAGGACCTTCATACACTTAGATACACAAAACAAAACACTATTTCCCCTTCTTTCAAGATATTAGCCTTGGTGGAAGACTGAGTGCTATTTTTAAGTCTCATTTTTCTGCACACGAGCTGTAAAGAAGCAGAAAAACATTTGCTAGTAGCGTATTTAAATCATACGTCTATTTCTGACAGTATTGTTTGCTGTGAAGATTTCTTAAAATATTCAGGCAAAAGAAATATTTAAGGAGTAAAGAAAGGTCTTTCTCACGTACATTCACAGTGACTTTTTTGAAGAAGGAAGACAGAAAAGAGAATAAAATTACTTTTTTTTTTCTTTTTTAAATAGAATGTTTTACTTGAATTTCCCAGGAAATATCAACACCTCTTTAAAAGTATCAATTATAAAGTGCTGGTACAGTGAGTACTGTATACAAGTTTTTATTCTCTGAGGCAATTCAGCTGCTGTTATTTTTCAACAAGTAATTTATGGTTTTATTTTTGTCTAGATGACCCTCGGGGCAAACATCAAAAAAAAATCCGAAGCAAAACTCAGAATTACCTTAATCTTTATGCTGTAGATGGGCTGCGGACCCTCTGTATTGCAAAAAGAGTAAGTAAATGCAGGCTTTTAGTTTGTTTTTAAGGAGAGTCTTGACAAAGATTACTGAAGATATTTATTTATTGTTCTTGATTCATAACTTCTTTTTCATTTTATTCAATAAAGTATGAATGCCTTTGCATCATACTGACTGTGCCCTCACATACTCTTTGTAATAGGTTCTCAGCAAGGAAGAGTATGGCTGTTGGTTGAAAACTCATTTAGAAGCAGAATCCTCAATTGAAAATCGCGAAGAACTTCTGTTTCAGTCAGCACTGCGGATAGAGAAGAATCTGCATCTGCTAGGTAATGAAATGAGGCCCGGACATGAAATTAAAATGTGATAAAAATTCCAAAAGTTTGGCTATGAAATACGTTCTTTCCCTTAAATTGTTTCTGACAGTATGGAAATTGGCTTCCCTGGGACTTTATCATGGCTGTCATGTGAAGCACTACAAAGGAATAGGATATAATTACATAAAAGATATACCCTGTTTTCCTTGCTCCTGCCAACATTTTATCACTAGTGAAATAAATGGAGTAATACCAGGCATGAATTTGACACAGCATCATAAATGGGAGCTGCTGCTCTAAACAAGAGGAGGACTTGGCACAAGCTGTCTACAGAATTACATTAGTTCAGTGCTGCTTCAACATGTCAGAGACTTCCCTGACTCCAGGGGCACCAGAGACACGCATAAAGCAAAGCTCACAAACTGCATCTCTGAGAGACATCAACTTTCATATACATCAGGTTCAGCACATGCACTCAGGGCCTGTGTATTCTGTTGCAGTTTAAATCATGTATGTAAAAATATTGCAAGAGCTAAGTCATGCTCTTTTGAGTTGAGATGTTGAAAGCACTGAGATTCTAAAATATGTTTGTGTACACTGGTAATCCATGCACCCAACTGCTTTCTCTGGCAAAGAAACTGGGACAGCCCAGTTGTTCTCCAACACTGTTGGAGAAAATGACCTTCACTAACTGCCAAGCATGCCTGTCTCTGGGAGACAGATCCATCTCACTCAACTTTTAAGGCATCTACTACAGATATCTAAGGCTCAACATGTAACCAGAGACAAAACAAGTGTAGTTCATTTGGTCTGACTTAGATATCTGCTTTAGAATTAGATGAATCATGCCCTTGAAGTTTCTGGTTCTCTTCCCTGACTTAAAAGGGGGCATGAGTTGCCTAATTCAGACCAGGGTAATCAAGATCCCACCATGGGAATACCTGTTGGTTCTGGCTGCAGTCTGAGGTGGAAAAAAAAAAGTGAAATTGAGCTGCTAGACAATAAGTGAGCTCTGGCCAGTAGTAAGCTATCAGTTTAGCCATTCCCCAAGAACCTCATACTGTGGTTTGTGGTTTGCAATGATCAGTCATCATTAGGTTGTGGGAATAAAAATTCAGTATGGAATATACTTTTCTTATATTTTTCTAACTTTCCCAACATTGCACTAAGAATATGTTTTCATGTGAATGACTGGTGCTCAGACTTAAGGAGACTTCTGTTGTTAATTGGATTTGTTTTCAAGGAAGAACCATAGAAGAAATAATTAGCTGAGAAAAGTTTATTTTGTTTTTCCTGTTGTCCAGATAACTTACATGTCTGTTAGTTCCTCATTTGCTAGTGCTAGGGCATGCATTACCTCACTTTGAAGTCTGTCTGACACTCAGTGGAGCACTGATGTACCAGTGACACTGAGCTTGGTCCTGAATGGCTTTTTGCCACTTTTCATATATATGAAAATCTCGTCTCAGTCGATTTATGTAAGCATAAAACAGATACCCAGTCTCTTATAACAGGTAGAAAGATGCATTGAAAGCATGAAAATACACATTTTACTCTCACATCACGGTCAACAGATTTATGATTTATTCTCTGCTGTATCTCATTTGGTCACCAGTGTCTTTCTGCAAGAGCAAAGAGCAGCAACAAGGCACAAAAAGGTTTATGTTTGCAGTCTAATCTGTTGTTGCCAAGCTGCAGTCCTGCTGTTATTCCCCTTCAAAAGAGGGATTTCTAGTGACCCATTCTCTTCTTGCCAGTAAGGAACTGAAATGATCTCCAGGAACCAATAGCTTCTCTAGCAACATTCAGCAGAAATGACATAGACATAGAGCATAGAGACAATAAGCCTTGTGGACCTCTGGGGCTAGGAGTGGCATCTGGTTGCTTTTGACATTTTGAATTCTGGATTTGTTGTTTATTGTTGATGCAACTGTTTACCACAGCCACTTTTCTTTCTTCCTCCTCAATACCCTCAAAAGCTCCCCAAATCTTGCAGCCATTGGTAGTTTAGCTGTCTCCCAGTAAGAGTGGCTGCTGGTTGTTTTGGGTTTTGTTTTGGTTTTTTTAATCTAAGCTTAAAATTTAAGGGCAACCCTAGGTGTTCGTTTTATATGGAATATTTTTTATGTGTATGGCTTTTTTTATGTGTTTAGGTGCAACTGGCATAGAGGACCGTTTGCAGGATGGTGTTCCAGAAACCATTGCAAGTTTGCGTAAAGCTGGGTTGCAGATTTGGGTTCTTACTGGAGACAAGCAAGAAACAGCTGTTAATATTGCATATGCTTGCAAACTACTAGATCATGATGAAGAAATCATCACTTTGAATGCTGAATCACCAGTAAGCAGATCCAATATAGTTGACTAATGAACTAGTTTTGCTGTATTTTCAACTTGTACAATTAAAAGTTTGATGGCTTTTTTCCTTTTCCTCTTTTTGTTCTTTTTTTGCTTCTTTTCCTGCTTCATCTATAATTTTCAGGTAGGACATGTCTTTGAATACTTTTCAGTGAATCGTGCTTCTAAACCATAGCCTCATTCATCATAACCTTACTGAAAACATGTAACTGTGTAGTGAACTCCACCATGAATGAAAATATGCCATAGCAGCATAAATCACTTTCTTCGGTATGCATTCTTAAAACATCCCTATTTCTGTTTATTTGCACTAATGGGTCTAAAAAGCAACCTGTTATTAAATACATGTTGAGAAAAAAAGCAATTGATAACCTGTTGAGAATTTGTGTTTTATTTTATGCCACTGACATGTAGTATTTAGATAACTCAGTCATTCATGTTTTCTCAGGTGGCTTTTTCTCTGGAGATAGAAGCAATATTTAAATTTTGATGCTAACAGTGAGAGGCAGAAAACCACATCTACAGTAATGCCTTGCTTCCTAACAGACCTTTTCTAATCCTTTTGAATTACTGATCTTTCCTGTGCTCAACTTGTTGCAAGCAGTCACAAAGAGTTTATTGATACGGTCTAACATACAAGGAACCAGACTGATAGTGCTGTAGTCCTTTTATGGGGTGATAAAATTGGACTTCAGATCAGCAGAGGAGAGGTAGGCCGTCAGTATTCAGCTCCAATTTCTTTCAAAAAGGAAGAAAAGATAACAGCATTTTCCGTTCTTGGGTGTATCAACTGAACTGGTAAATTAATTTTCCATGGTTTTTCTTTTTAGTCATACTTTGCTGTAAGACCAATAGTGTTTCTTTTAAATGTTCATATATTCTCAATAACATCTTCTAGTCGAGTGTGGCTAGGAGAGAGACTTCAGCTTAAATAACCTTTAATTGGCCTTTAACAATGCATAATCCTTTGATCTGAGTTGTGGGCGTATACATGGTGTTCATCACCATAATGGTGTTCATCACCATACTTAACTTGGTACCAATTATATATCATTTCCCAGCACTGTTATTCTTAAAGGAGCTAAAAGACATTAATTTAGCATACAAAAGTGCATGTTAAAGAACTAGATTTTAAGCTTTTCTACTCTTTACTGTTGTCATATCTTCTGCAAGAATTGTGTGTTCAAAACAAGTAGAAGATTATTAGAAATTAAACCTTTAACAGTGCAGCACATAATACATTCCCCATATTAGTTATGCCTAAACATACAATTTAGGCCTAAACAAACAGAAGCCTTTGAATACATGTTCTTTTCTCTCAAGCATTTTTATTTTTTTTCAGGAGACATGTGCTGTCTTGCTGGAACAGTGCCTGCAATGCGTAGAGTCTAAATTTTCAAACAACACAATAGACGGAGCTACTGGAAACATGACTGTTGGGTTCACCCCTCTCTCTCCACCCTCTTCCTCTGTGCTTTCCAGCTTGGGCCTAGTCATTGATGGAAGGACTCTAGCTTATGCCCTGGAACCTGCACTAGAAGATAAATTTCTTGCACTAGCCAGGCGCTGCCGTTCAGTACTGTGTTGTCGCTCTACCCCACTCCAAAAGAGCATGGTAGTGAAACTAGTCAGAAACAAACTCAAAGCAATGACCTTGGCAATAGGTAAATACCTCAGTTTATTCAAGCCTGCCTTGATGTATATTGTGTCTTGAAAATTTTGCTTTTTTTTTGGCATGCAACAGGACCCTCCCAGCTGAAACAGCTTTCCAGTTTTGTCTGAAAATATATTGGACAATTCTAAGATATTTATTCTAACATATTTACTCAAAACCAGGGTAGAACTCTGGCATAGTGTTTTGGATTTCTTCCTACAGAAGTTAGGTAATCAGGACCCAGTTATGCTAAGAGGTTTTGACATGTCTGAACACAGCTGTAAAGAACTGGGTTATCTTATGCTGTGCAAAACACCATTTTGCAATCACTGTATGACACCCAAAAAGTGTGCTCAGTGCTGTTTCATCTGATCATGCTTGATTTCAAGGTTCTGTGTTTATCATCACAAGTCAGCCATACAGCACAGGCTATGACTTGGCCTTGTCATTGTAGAGAGGGGATTTACAACTGGTATCATGCCAGTGCTTACACTTCTTCCCATCTAATAACTCAGTTGGCCAAGGGAAGACTTTGGCAGTCCATCTGTTTTAAGTTTGACAGGATCTTCCATGGTTCTATGATTTTTACACAAGTCAATCAGCTCTTATTCCTCTATCTTAAGTTTAGATTCATGTTTCATTAAAAGATATTATTTCAGCATATACTGTCACAAATACACTTGCTTTCATCTACCTGTATTGGTTAGTTATAGCTGGAACACATGTGGGTGGGACCTGCACATGAGAAATCCTAAGTACATATAATAATTGCCAGACTTGTGTGACATCAGCATCACCAAGTATGTGCTGATTATCACAATCTTCATGCTCAATATATTACATCTTGATCAAATATGCCTCCCTCCTACTGAATTTATATCTTTGGCTAACTGACTGTGGACATTATCATGTTTTGTAAAAAACATCTGGCTTATTAACTTGAATTATCCAGAATGCTTAAAAACAATAGTGGAGACTGGGCAGCTTGTATTTTCATTCTTTCTGAGCATCTTGAGCCTACGAGTTGAGCTTAAGCTCTTCCTCTGGCTTAAAGCCTAGCTGTATGCATCATCCCTTGTAACCAACATGAGCTAACTTGGGTTGTAGCCTAGAGAAAAGGAGACCCAGAGGTGACCTTATCACTCTACAGCTTCCTGAAAGGTGGTTGTAGTGAGGTGAGGGTTGCTGTCTTTCTCCAGGCAGCAACTGACAGCATTAGAGGACACAGTCTTCAGCTGTGCCAAGGGAAATATAGGCTGGATATTAGGAAAAAGTTTTTCACAGAAAGGGTGATAAAGTACTGGAATGGTCTGCCCAGGGAGGTGGTGGAGTCACCATCCCTGGATGTATTTAAAAAAAGACTGGATGTGGCTCTCAGTGCCATGGTTTAGTTGAGGTGTTAGGGCATGGGTTGGACTCAATGATTTTTAAGGTCTCTTCCAACCTAGTGATTCTGTGATTCTGTATCATACAGTCGCAAAGACCTCAGCTTTTTCTGGTGAGTGGATACCACTCTTACACGTGCCAACAGCAGGGAAACTGGGGACGTGTGGTGTGCACCTCAGCCACTGAAGTGTAAAAACAAGTGTCCTGTCATAAGCTAACACAGTATCATTTTCCATTAGTACACTGGCTGTAAATTTAAGAGGTTAAGAACTAGAACATACCTCATTCTAGTATCCTGTCTATGGCATCTATCACTTGTGGTATCATCATTGGAAGCAGAGTATGGCTCTGCAACTGTTCCAATTAAATCTACCAGTCTTGAGTGTATCAAAGATCTCAGACTGATCAACCCTACTGTCCTCACTTTTTCTTTCATTCATCTACTTTTTAACTTTCTTTATTACTTTCACAGTGTAGACATTTTCATTGGCTTTAGGCCGTCTTGCACATTTGATTCTTAGTCATACCTGACTGCAGGCAGACTCAATCAGGAACCAGAAGTATTGGGGATGCTTATTCTCAGCCTTTTACTGTTTCACTATTGGTGTAGTTCAGGCCTGATACCTGAATTTTTGGTATTACTAAAAAGACATGGATTTGTTTTATTGTTACTTTCCTGTGATAAAACAGTCTGAAAAGATCAGAATGTCTTGGAAACTTTGCAAGCTTTGAACCTATATTCTAAAGGTGTATCCTTTTCTACCACACATCTCCCTTACTATACCCAACCAACACTTAGTAAATGTCTCTCTTAGCTATACTCAATAACAACTGTTTTTCCTTTGTTTTGTTGCTGTCAACTGTTGTTGGTCTGCTACTGACAACAAAACTGCATTTTGTCATCTTTAGGTGATGGTGCTAATGATGTCAGCATGATCCAAGTGGCAGATGTTGGTGTGGGGATCTCTGGTCAAGAAGGCATGCAGGTAATGTTGCTCATCCAGTGGAAAGCACTCCTATGAGAGTGTGAAACAGCCACTTTCTATAGGTCAGATTGTTCAGACTGCCTCTGGATAGTCAGCACAAATAAAGGAAAAGCAGTAACTTGTGCTGAGGAGTGCCAGTTGTATCTTAAAGGTTCTTTCAGCTTGAGTTCGAGCTCATGCTTGTTCTGAGATCTGTGATGAGTTTACACACACTCTGCCTTCTCAGAAAATTGAACTTACCAGATTCCTCTAAGCAATATGATTAAATAAATACCTAGCTAAATAATTGTTTAAAGGGGAAAAAAAAGGCTCAGCTATAGTATTCTTTAGGAAATAAAGGTTCATTTTATTCTGGCTTTTATTCTACTCTCTCCTGTATTGCTTGGGTATACTTCTTTCTATGGAGTGGCTGCACAAGCCAGTACAACTGATGTAGCTTATTTGTGTGGTGTGGTAGTGACCCTTAGCCCAGCCACTCACATATCTCTCTCACTCAGCTTATTCAGACAGCAAAACAGTAAAGAAAGTAGAAATTATGGCCCTTTGCAGAACCACTGCTCCTTACACCTTACAGCAAGTATTGGTTTGGCCACATTTCCAGTCACAGGGAATAGTAGGATGAGGATGCTTCCCTTGTAGTCTTCTGGATGTGTTCCACCTATGATTACTGCATTTACCACTGTGTAAGAGGCACTTCTCTCATCCCCAGAAGAGAGGATGTATATGTATAGGATGTATGTATTATCTCAGCCTCCTCTACTGCTAGTGCAGATCACTTGCAGTGTTAGGACCAGACGTGGCAGTAAGACACAGAGAATGAGGAGCATACCTCATTTCCACAACCTGCCTTGTATTTGGGCAGGCTGATTGCATGAGAAAATAGAGTAGCTGAGTATATGTCAAATATCTCTACAGGGAAAGTGGGAAGTGTTTCCATCCTGAGGACCTGAGCAGATGAGCATGCTCCTTAACTTAGTTACCAGTGGGAGGTTCTCTGACCCAAATTGCATTTTTTGCAACATTGGCTGGATGTTTTGCTCAAAAGGGAAGAGAGGCCTCCTTCACACAGTGCACAAGTTGGCTATAGAGTTTTATTTCATGGCATTTCATGAATGCTGTAATTTATTTGGGTCAACACACAAACTTATGAAACAAAACTTTAAGTGAGCTATGAACTTGGGTATCAACTTACGCATTTTCTGACTCCAGATCAGCAGAAGCTAGGACAGGTCACTGGAGAAAAGTCAGTAGATATTTTTCTTATTTGTCATACACTTTTCAATGTATATGCATCTTCAAATCCTGCATAACTTCTGCAGTATCACTCTGCAAGGCAGTCCAAGCTCCAGAGAGCTGAGAGAAGGCTGGTTTTGTGGGCTCCACTCCAAGCCTATCCATTCTAAAAAGTCTGCTGCAAACTTTTTTCTTGGGTCTTACCACCTATTATGAACTTACCAATAAGCTCTGTCATCTGTGTATTAATTCAGATCACTTTTTTCCTAATGTAGACATAGACTGCTTGTAGCAATTTTTTTTCACTCCTTACCCCTTTATGCCACTTTTAGTTGAGCTCAAACACTTACAATAACTAGTCCTCAAATCCCCTTGGCTTTTGCAGTGTATCCAGGTCTGAAAGCTATTTTCTCATTAACTCATTAAACTACCTGGTTTTATTTCTAAATGAAAGTTCAGCAGAGTGGAAAATGTTTATAGATCCCTTCCCTTACTGCAAGTCCTAAGGAACCACACAGACCTCTTTACTATAAACAACTGTCAGAACTGTACACACTCAGGTACTCAGAAGGTGTTGGGCCTTTAGATGCCTAAGGCAGCAATACTTTCTGATTTATTTTCTTTCCACATTCTGTGGAAGCATGTGGAGCTGGAAGAAAAAAAATTAAAATGTGAAAATCAAGTGGGTATTCTGAGCCTAAGTAAACATGCAAATGTAATTGGATAACATATCCTTCTCTCAGTGTTCCTCACCATAATAAAAATGGAATAAAACAAGAAAAAAATCGTGACACTTCTCACAGTCTGCTGAGAAGTATTATGTTAGAAGCACAAATGAAGCTAACAGTTTTGTTTTGACATTGGAATAGGCTGAGATGGGGTGGAGGACAAGGAAGCAGACAAAGCATAGCTGTGTTCTCCTGCAAGATAGCTGTGTGTCTGCAAGACAAATCAGACTTCTGTGCAGGGAGGTTATAACAAGTGTGTCTCAGTACCTGAGAAATCCTAGGATGTGTCAACATATTAAAAAGTGCCTCAGTCCTTATATATATCTACTGCTGAAATTGCAATGCATTCTTACACCTTCTCTTGCATACTGTTTTAGTGTTTATTTTAATAGCTTCTACAAGCACCTACTTGGGAAAACTGAGCCCTTTTGATGTTTTACCAAGAAAGAGAATTAGGAAAAACTTAAAAGGAAATATGTCTCTCATTTAAAAATACAGCCAAAATATACCCAGCAGAGTGTAAGGAAGATACTGCTCCTTTGGAGGATTTCACCTTTCCTCCTATTTTTGCTGAACTGAATTGTAAGAAGAAAGGTGATACCAAAATAGAAAATGAAATGTAAAACAATATTAAATTAAATCTTAGTGTGATCCTAGGCATAAGGCAAATCATGAAACAACCATGATAACACAAGTAGGTCTCATCTAGACATACAGTACCCTGAAATTTAGTCAGAATTAGAGAGAAACTGTGATTCATTTTTTCAATGTTATCTGACAGTCTGCACAGTCCCAGAGGACTCTCATCTAGTGTGATTTTTTATCATACAGTTACAGAAAATGTGTGATTTTAAAAATCCCTCAAAATACTGATACCTCAGGACAGCCAAGTAAACTGTATAAACCAGGTCTGCAAATTAAATTAAAACTAATATTTTTATTGTTTTGTCTTTTAAAGTCAAATCATTATGATGCAACCACTTAAATTGTGCTGTTCTTATCTTATTCTCTGGAAATTAATTTTGCCCTGTAAGTACACTGTAGTTTTTACAGAGAAAGATACAGCCACCAAGGTCTTCACACATGAACTCTGAGCCTTCATGCTCATGCAACTGCAATTGCCAGCCGTTCTCCCACCCCTTGCTTTTTCTTGTTGCTTGTCACCATCTGCAATGTAGGCTGTAATCTCCTCTTGGTAAGGACTGGGTTGCCTTGCGTGTCCTTCCAAGCTTCTGCATTTGGATATTTCAAATGGGTATTTCAAATCCATGCAGCAATAGCTGCATTTCATAAGCACTGTCATGAATTTCATTCTTCATGAGTACAACTTCCAACACTGTAGGAGTTGAGAAGATGACTAGATTCATTGTTAGTGTTGAAGGTGATGCTTTACAGTAATGATTCCAACCTTTGTTTCATTAAAGGCGGTGATGGCAAGTGACTTTGCAATCCCAAGGTTCAGGCATTTGGAGAAGCTTTTGCTTGTTCATGGCCACTGGTGTTATTCCCGACTCGCCAACATGGTGCTGTATTTCTTCTACAAAAATGCAGTAAGTGTTTAACTTGGCAGCTTTATGGCACCACATGTTTCCAGGGTTTATTTCGTGCTAAGTGAGCATTAGGTCAGCCTTCAAATGGTTTATAAATAAGCTGCAAAGAAATTTGCAGAGCTGAAAGACAGCTGGCTGCCATTTGCAGAAATACAGGACCCACTCCATAACAGCTACAGTGTGCTGCTGAATGTGCAAATTAGGTAACACAAATAACAAGCATTGCTGAAGGAAAGTTTCTTTACAGAGCAGTTTTGCAGAATTCAGCTGGCTGCATACAGGAGTCTTCAATGCCAAAGCCATCCAGCATTGGCCCCAAGTAGCAGTTGAATGTGCTTTCTCTTCCTGACTGTATCTCATCATTGTTTATCGATCACTGTACATATTTCCTAGTGACTTGAGATAATTTGAGTCCTCTCTGTGTCTCAGATGCAGAGACTGGGAAGGTTTTTTTCCTTGATGTATCTTATTTCCAACTAATCAAAAGAGTTCATTTGAAAGGAAGCACACAGCAGTAAAGAACAGACGACGGGTCTGTGTTTCCTCCCTGGTGTATGAAACAGGACTCAATCCAGTACTGGGCATCGAGCCAGAAGCAGCTCAACTCCTTGGCCTCAACAAAGGCCCTTTGCATTGATCTTGGAGTATGAAGATGATTGATTGAAAACAGCCTAACAAGGAAACCAAGAATACCACCAGCTGGGTGGGAGTCACTGGCAGGCACATATATTTGCTCACTTGAAACAGCTACAAATTGCCTTGGGAGCAAGGCATATGAAGAAACAAGAAAAAGAGGAGAGCGAGAGCTCTCATACCTCTGTTTGTATCAGAGGGCAATGTATGAATTGTGTGCAGGAGACAGGATTTTGTCCTCAGTATCAGAAAAAAAGTGGCATTCAGTTTTGTAAAAGTTGCTTTCCAATTTTAATCTAATCCTCAATTTTTATCAGAAGATAACCATAATTTGCTCAAAATTTTGAACATCACTGGAATACATAAGGGTGCTAAAGGTTTAATGAAGTGTCTTTTTCTTAAAACAAGCATGTTAAAATATATTCTGGGGTCAGAGCAGAGACTGCATGCAAGGGTCCTTTCAGACACAGAAAAATGGACTTTGTGATCTGAGCTGCTGCTTGAGTCAGAAATAGCAAGCAGATTTAAGTAGTGCTGCACTGAGTGGAAAGCCACCTGTTGAAGTACAGCAGTGAAATATGTGGTGGTGTTCAGACACATCAGTTTTAAGTCTTGTTCCTGAATGATGCTGAACGTCTATACTCCCACCCCCAATACTGGATGTTTCCAAGATACCCAATGACAGTATCAAATCTGAACTTCCAAGAGGTGTATACATAGCCATCTTTATTAAAAATTTAAAAAATAAACACAGAAGTAATTTACATAGGACACTCCAGCAATCAGCAGCCAGAGATGCTATTTATATATCAATCCTTTTCTCCAGCTTGGGTAAAATCTTCCATTTTCTTTGGTACAACTGCCCTTGATTACAAGTATTATTTCTCATGACATTTTTAATAAGACATTTTCAGAAGCTACTGCCTCAAGGCTAGAAAATAACTGAAGAGATCTCTGTGTGTTCAAAGCTTTCTGAGAAATACTTGTTGCTTCTGACTCTAATCTGTAGTTGGATATCCAGCATATAGACATTAATATGTCTGACACAGTGCCTGCCCTTAAGGAAAGATTGTTGAAAATGGAAAGATAGGAGCACCTAAACCTTTTACAAGGAGACTATTCTGGATGATTCTCAACAGAGAGTCAAGATAGCTACACTGCAGATGTTCTGCAAGTTTTCTGTTTCCTCAAGTATTTTTTTTCCCCATTTTTTCATACTGTGTAATTTTCTGTTCTCCACTAGAACCTCTCTAATTTAAAATTTAAACTTTGCATTTCTGTAAAAGCCATTTGGAAACTTAAATGACTTATCCAAGAAGATGTTTGGCTTTGTAGAGATCATAAAAATACAAGTAAAATATAAACTAAAACATAGCATGACTGGAAATATCTGAACTTGATGAAAAGGGATTTCACGTAAACAAAATTTTACCTGCACATCTTCTTCCCTTTTATGTATTGTGTCTGCAAGACAGCACTGAAAATTTTCTGACATACACTTAATTCACTGAGAAATTCTCTCTGGACCACATTCATAAAACAGTCTCATCTGGCAGAGGAAGAAGGGAAACCTTTTTTATTTATAATCTTTATGTAAATTTGTTTTGTCTTTTTCAAAGAGGTAATACACAGAGGCAAGAGAGGACATTTGAAATAAAATTAAAAACTGTTTAATACAAAATAAAATTTCTGGAGAAAAAAAATCTGATTTAAGCCTCATTTATTTGTATAGCTTTCTTCAACAGCACTCCTAAGACCCATAATAGAGGCAGTCAGAATATTTTCAGCTGACAGTATTTTCATCAAACCACCTATTTTTGCCAGACACAAACTGTTTACAAGACAGGTTAGCAAGGCTCTCGAGAGAAAATTTTATATGTCCAGGATTAGCTGGATTTTGTTTTAAAACAGTGAGAAAAAAGTACATAAATTCACATATTTATTGTAATTTCTTTTTGAGAAATTACTCAAGAAATTTTGTTTGATTTTGGGCGTGGAAAATAAATAATTTTCAAAATATGCTCAGTTTTGGAAGGAAACTGTCAAGTCCCAGACAACTGTACTAAAGAGGGTAAGTTTTGGTAACTCAGTCTTGTTTGGGCCAGAGGAGGATATTTTTCTTGAACTACATTTTCAGAAACATTTCTAGAGGTTATGCTTACAAAAACACTACTATTTAACTTTTCCTAGGTTAATTTATAGAATGGACTCGCTAACAGTGAGGTGTATTTGCTGCTCATATACAAGCCACTTCAATCTAGTGTGTAAACTTTGCCTGAGCATTTATCTACTTCATGTATATATGTGTGTGTGTGTGTGTGTATATATATATATATATACACATACATGTATGTACATTTATGTACTGCAGGACTGACCTCTTATTCTGTGGCAATTCCCCTTTACAAGACAGGTTTACTCTCCTTAAAGCAGCTTTTACTCACTAAGCACACCCATAGCCTTTTTCATTCTATGTTTAGTTTTCGACCACATTTGGGCACACAGAACAGATCTGTATTTTCCTCTGTATATCTAAAATTTATGAAGGATTAACATTCTCCATCTGACTGAAAGCTTTTTGAGAACAGAATACGAAAAGAAGAGGAAGTGAAAGGAGAGGTCATGTCATTTCCCATCTTCATTGTTAAAAGGAGGAAAACCCTCAAGAGTTTCCAACAATTTTCTGGTTTTAATCACTTCACAGAGAATAATAAAAATTTTACTTTTGGGAGAACCAAGCCTGGGAATTTATTTCCTTCTCTAGGAAGCTGGCCATTTTTTTCTAGGCCTCATATCCTTCATCAGCACCTGAAATCAGCATCTTTCCTGAGCCCTCTGGATTCTCCATGCTGAAGAGATTGTAGAAAAAACGAATTGTATGCTTTGTTTCTTTTTGGGTGATTCCAACCCAAGGAGATGAACAACCCCTCCACAGCTTGTATGCAGCTGATTTCTTTATAGAGCTGATGAAGAAGGGAGATTGAGGAATCTTTACAGCACTGCTAATTTGCTGAATGTCAAAGCACAAACTTTTCTAGACCTTACAGTTTCACCTTCCTTACTGCTGCTGGTCTCATGTTGGTCTTGCAAAAAAGGTCTGCATTTATCTGTTGTAGACCCCAAAAGTCTCCCAAAACATCTCCAGCCAGCAGAGGATATTATTGTGGAAATTCTTATTCTTACAGTAGTCATATAAGTGCTGTGACATCAGTACTCATTTAACTAGAGGTCAGTGGTGGTTGGGAGAGCTTTTTACAGTTGATTAAATTGCACCTCAGTGTTTCACTTGAACTGAAAGTTAATTTTGTGTGATGCCCGAGATCTGAGGTTCCAGCAGCACAAGGATTTGCAGGTGTGTCAGATGTTTGCAGCTTAGCCAAGTGGTCCATGCATCAGGAAGTGAGTTAAAGAGTAGGTATCCTCACAAGGATTGCTCATGTGTTCAGCATTCCTAGATAAGTCCTTTCAGAGCTGGAATCAGAATGGTTTCAGAACAAAGTGCAATGATGGACCTCCTTATCTTGTTATATTTACAGCATTGCTTGTTCTGTTTCAGATGTTTGTGGCCCTTCTCTTCTGGTACCAGTTCTATTGCGGGTTCTCTGGCTCATCAATGATTGATCAGTGGTATCTGATCTTCTTTAATTTATTCTTCTCTTCTCTACCACAACTGATTACTGGTGTCCTGGATAAGGATGTACCAGCTGAAGTGTTAATTGCTGTACCTCAGCTTTATAAAAGCGGACAGAATATGGAGGTAAAAACTTCTTGATTCCTGTAATTTCTTTCCTGAGCATCTTTAGTTTCAACTGAAAACCAGCCGTGCTCCCAAAGGGTAGATGACTGGTAAATACAGTCTGAGAAGTCAGTGTTATTACTTTGTGGTATTTCTTATCTGAGTCAAAATGCCAAAAGTACACCTAAACAAAAGACACACAAACAAACAAAGCCCCATACTTGGCCCCAAACAAACCAGACATTTTTTTAATACATGACAGGAGAGAAGGCTGGATTAATTCAGCCTAAACTGAACACCTCCTTCATGGTCCAGGTTCACAAATAACCACAAAAAAACCCACCAGATTGCACCTTGTAGCTAGTGCAGGCTTTTAGAGAAAAACCTCACCGTTTTTATTCAAAACTTCAGTTCCCAGCCCTTTACAAAAAGAAGAGAAAGATGGCCTTGGTAGTAAGCACGATAAACTTAGTCTCTGAAGGAGGTAGTCACAGATGACAGATTCAGCTGAAATATCTGTTGAAAACACCTTGTCCCCATCTGCTTGAATTGCACAACGAAAACAGAAGGAATTGCAGGAGGAATTTGAGCCAAACCATTCCTGGTATTTACAGGTACAGTGTACTGTGGGAAAATCTTGCTGTTTGGCAAAGCTATATGGGGACATTGTTTTGAAGGCAAAAGCCTTCTTAAAAGTGTCTTACAAAGCTGTCCTCTGAGATGACACAGTCAGTAGTTTTTGCCTCCAAGTTTACACCTGTATTTGGTACCCCACACATGTAGTGGCATTACTAGATACTCTCCTGGAAAGATGAAAGGAGAATTTCAGTCCATTAGTCCAAATTCTGTCCTTTTTATCTGTTGTATTCTGTTTTCTACATTTCTTCTGTTTCAGTGCATCACACTTGAAAGATCTGTACTATTAATACCTTCCTCTCTTGCACATTTTTAGGATGATAGAAATGTAATGCCTTAAGGCTTGTTGGGAGGTTATGTCTGCCTGTCTTTAGCTGGAAAACTGAGAAGTCTCCCGGGTTCACAGAATAGTTAGTTATCATAGAGAAGCCCAGAGAGCATTCTAAGATTTTGTTTTGTTTTGTTTTTTTTAAATCTATTGGTCTTATTCTCTCTATAGTTACCTAAAAAGGCATTTTAAAAACTTTAGAAACCTGTTTCAGGTGGGATCTCTTTCAAAAGGGCCCATAGTATTATAGAACAGTTTAGATTGCTCTGGAGGCCATCTCATCCAGACCCCTTGTCAAAACAGCTTCAAACCTAGATGAGCTTTCTCATGTCTTTAACTAGTCCAGTTTTGAATGTCTCCAACACTGGAGATTCCACAATCCCTCTAAACAACCTGATGCAGTAATTAACCATCTTAGTTCAGGAGGCCAAGTAACACCATATTTCTTTCTAAGCATCTTTCCATTGCCATTTTTAGTCTGTAATGATATTTCCCCAAAAGAAGACTTGATGTACCCAGTTGTTGGAGATGTAGAATATATACCAAAATTATATAAACATTTTGCCATTTATAAACTATTTTTTCCTATATCTAGGTCCCTTATACGACCATCCATACCTCTGCAATTGTATGTTTCTGTAAAGCAAAATGTTAGTTTAATACTGGTTTTAGTAAGCAATTTAATGCACATACTTAGAGATGTGTGTGTATATATATATATGTTTTATATACATATTTATAGCATATATTGCTGCATTAATTGCCACTAATGACATTTATTGTGGATGTTCTCTAAGTACATGTGCAATTTCTGTTTTCTCTTCTGCTAATAAATACCCTGTGCTTGTACTTATGTGATGTAGAACCCATATATTCATGTTCATTAGTGGTCTAAGTGTAGTGCATAAAATAGGGCACCTTCACAAATGTTTCCTGGCCTGAGCATCAGATTCAAATTGCACCTTCTGCCAGAAAAGAAAAAAAAGGCCAAATACTTTCATCCCAGAACAAAGTGACTTGCAGGTAGACTGTTCATCCCCCAGGGTAGCTAAATGATTGACAAAGTTACGAACCTATTTTCCTAAGCCCTTAAAACTGCCCTTGAAATATGGCCTTCAAAATACCTGTACTTGCACATAGGGTCTTCATTATGATCTGATTTTCTTAATTTTTTTTAATGACACAGGAGTACCAACCACACATGTTTTGGATGAACATGATTGATGCTATGTATCAAAGCCTGGTTTGCTTCTTCATCCCCTATTTTGTAAGTGTTTGGTTTAAGCCATTCTATTTCAAGCATTTGGAGGAGAACTGGCAACACAGCTTGGGCTAAATTCTGTCTTCTTTCTTACAGACTTACTATGATTCAGAGGTGGATATCTTCTCTTGGGGAACTCCCATCACCACAATAGCTCTTTTCACCATCATTCTGCATTTGGCTATTGAAACCAAAACTTGGGTAAGGTACCCACAGCCTACATAGAAACTCACTGGTATAGATATAATTCTTCTCTTAGTGACACCTTTCAAAAACATAAGATGGTTGCTTCTTTCCCTCAGCCCATTCTATTTTTAACAGGCACTTTAAAAAAGCATGGAAATGGTTTTAAAATATGATCTGCGAACAGCTTTGTAGTGTTATATTTATAATAAGAATTTTTAAATATACAAGGCTCTAAACTCTTTGCTGTGCATGGATTTGACTCCAGAAATTAAGAAGTCTTAATTTAATTAAGTCACAGCAAATTTCTCAGAAATATAAAGAATCATTTTACTTATGTTGTTGGGGTTTTTTTGTTGTTGTTCTAGACTTTTCTCCACTGGTCATCTTGCATCTTCAGTATCATTTTATTCTTCTTTGTGGCTCTGGTTTACAATGCTTCCTGCCCAGTCTGCCATCCTCCATCCAATCCCTACTGGACCATGGAAAGGCTGATGGGAGACCCTGTGTTCTATTTCACTTGCATTATATCACCAGTTGTTGCATTGCTGCCCAGGTATTGTATCTTCTCTCATATCTTTTCTTGTATGTAAAGGCACTTTATGCATGTGATTAAGAGAGCAAGAACATTTTCCACTCCCCATCTTTTGTTTTGCCTGCCAGCCAACTCAGTTTTTTTAAGTGGCTGATCATTTGAAGTTAGGTTGTCTAAACTATTCTGTACTCCCTACCACAGGAACAGACCACAAGTCCTGGCCAAGACCACAGGAATGGGATAATTGTAGACTGTTGGTCAAACCTCCTGGCCATGCAGAGGTTTGCTACCTTGTGAGGTTTTCTGTGATGCTTTTGGATTCAGTCCATCCTCACGTAAAATGCACAGTACCCAAATTCTAATAGTATGTTGAGGACTTACTTGCCTATTTGTAGATGCAGGAGGCTTGCTCTGCAGACTTATCCCCATTGCCTTTCTTCATCAGGAAAGATGAAAGTCTGTGTAATCACAAGGTGGGTCACTGGCTAAAGATACAGATTTATTACACTGCATAATTAAGTTATTAATCAAAATATTAGCACAGCATTCAGAGCTGTCCATCTGCAAGCTTTCTTGTGTAGAGCGTTATTTTTCTATGCTGTACTTTTGTCTTGGATATTTTCCCTTAATAACGTATTGGATATTTCATTTCTTCCCACATGCCCATTCTCACATTGCAGATTCCTGTACAGAACCCTTCAGGGAACACTATTCCCAACCCAGCTTCAGCTTGGACGCCAGCTGAGTAAACTGTCCCCAGAGAATCGCACCCAGCTTCTCGCCAAGTTGAATGTAAAGGAGACAATATGTCAGACACGACTCTTTGCAGACAGCTTCTCCCCAAGCCTTGGCTCAAATGCCAGTGATTCTTATAAGGCTAATAACCAAAGCACTCCTTTGCCAACCTCTCCTCAAACAAGGGAGTCACTTTTCCGAGAGCACGCAAAGGCAGAACATAAAACAGATCAGACTGCAGCTGCCTCTCCCCAGGGTGCTGTGTTGTATGAGGAAAACAAGCTCCCCTCATCAGCAAGCAGTCTGGAAAGGTCCATGGGGTTTCATGAAGTTCGATGTGGCACTTCAGAGGTGGAGTCGTTGCCTGTAGGAACAGCATTCCCATGGAGCTCAGCAGTCGACCAAGCAGACGTCAGTTTGTTGAAGTGGATCACATCAACTCCACTGTTCAGTCACATTGGGACTGTTCTACAGGTGTCATCGAGCAGTTTACAAAATGAAACACAGGACAGTATGTGTGTGCTTGGCTCTTCTTTGCATGTGGACTTCAAAGGCTTAAAAGAAGAGAGCTCAAATAACTTGCAGGACAAAACAAAAGGAACCCCAGCTGATCATTGTAAAAATGACAATTCCGAGACCACCTTTTTATGACGTGGGCCATAAATATATTTATATATTTTCTATTTGCACACATTTATAGTGAGATTACTCTATTTGTTTCCAAAGGTGAAACAGAAAATCAAAGGTACAGAATGATTATTTAAGAATGTTTAAATACAGTTTATTGAAATAAGAGCTTTAAATATAAAAACAAACACTTGAAAGTTCCATTTATATTGTTTTATTTTTTCATCTCATTTTGTAAAGAAATGCCTTTTCTTTATTTTTCAGATGCTTCTCTTTTATTCTGACACATACTGTAAAAGCAAAGGATCTATCTACCATATTTGAAAGGATTAGATTCAGCAACAATTATTGATATCATTATAGGCCATTCAGTAATCAAGGAGGAAAAACCATGATAATAAAGAGTCACAATATTCCATCCATCATCTGCTTGCCAGTGTATTTTGTCACTGAGGCAAAGCTATGGAGTTACTATACACCTCTCTGTAATTGTTAACAGTATCTTACCACCACATTAATAATACTGATATTTTATAAATGACACCATGTTCTGATATTGCAGCCATAGCATTTGATGTGCCATGATAAAACAATAAATAAATGACCATCCATATTGCAAAGCGACTTCCCAGTCTGGCATTAATTGTAACTCAGCCCTTCCCTTGGAGGAGATGGTGTTTGGCCGAGCATGGCCATACACCATGCTGTACAGAAAGCTTGCTGCTTGTTTGTAAAGGAGGATTTGGTGGCAAAGAACTGGTGCCTCACGTCTGCTCTAGAGTTTGAGCTGGGAAGCCTGTGATCTTGGGTGCTGGAGCACTACCACAGCCACTGTTACTGAAGAGGTCTGTTTTGCTTGCTAGTGGGGTGAAGGACTGGCAGAGTGGAATTTTGTGAGGCACCTTTGCTGTTGTTTCAGCCAGGTTAGACCGAGTCCCTGGGGATGGTGAAACCAAATGACCAGCTGTGAGGGTACATGCTAAGCAGAGGTATTTGAGCCTGGTGCAAAGCAGGCTATCTCCAGCCCTAAAAGCAGGAAGCTGCACTGCTTTCTGAGGTTATCTCTGAGCTGGCCTCACATGGTTGTAAACCCCAGACTGCCACTTGGTACATGGGTGTGCACTGCCCTGTGCCAGCCTGATGGATCCCAGGGGCTTTAGCCTGGCACATTGCTTGGCTCCTCCACACCTGGTCACCATGATCACATATGAACTATCTGCTGCACTTCTTTTCCTCATCACAGGTTTTCATGGCCTTTGTATTGCTTGCCATCAGTTTTTCTAAGGCCACAACTTGTTCGTGCCATGCTCTGTGCCTGGCAACTTGCCTGCCATGTGGATTGGCTCAGCGTGGTAAGACACTCTACTTACCATCTGTCACTTGCTAATTCACTCAGGATCTTTTTTTTTCAAAGATTTATATACACTGGCCTCTTTCCCAAAGGCTGAATTGATAATATGATACTGTAAAATGCCAATGAAAGGAAGAGATGAAAGCAATGTAAATAAGAGCAGTCAGCCTGTAAATATGTTACCCTCATGAAACATGACACATCCGCATGTAACTAAACTGCATTTGGGGATTAGAATTGACTAGGGACAGGGGAAAGGCACTAAGGGACTCGCTATTGCAGTCTCCTGTGAACAGCTTTTAGCATATGATTGATTTGAAAAAAACATACCTGAAGCTGAACTTCTTCCTTTTACCCTTGAGATAAAGACGAATGTTGGTTTATATGTACAGGTTCTAGTGGAGGAAAGCACACCTATTGACTAATTTGTTACTGGCTGAAAACGTGCTAGCATTCCTCTGCTATAATAATTGTGATAGAAATGGGGCAGTTCAAGTGGCCTGTCAGTTTCCAGAAAGGCAGGTGGGCATCTGCCCTGTCAGTGCCAACACGAGCCAGGAGTGTGGGTCTTGGCACACCCCTCTGAAGCAGGGCAGATGTTTGCCCTCAGAGCACTCTCCACTCACTGGCAAGGCAGCCTGCAGGACTCAGCTGTAGGAACCTCCTTTGCAAAGGTCTCTAGCTGGGGGAGACAGCTCCCTGTCAGGTATCTCTGCTTGCTCTACCAACCTGCTCAGTCTTGATAGGAACTGTTGGGATGACTGCAGGTGAGTTATTTGCAAGGTTAGCTGGCTGTATTTAACACATCCTGTGCAGAGATTGCCATTGTAAATAACTCATCTGTGTGGAAATGCCGTGTCTTTTAATGTCAGAGGATAAGTCAAATGACACTTTGAAATGTGTAAATGTTGCCATCTGGTTAGAAACCTTCATCTGCTTGTAAAACAGGATCTCACAGAAAGACACAGTGTCAGATACCAGGTGGGCAGAGTTCATAGGTTTGCAGGATATTAAATTCAGTCTAAGAGTGTCACGGGGTCATAGCAGGAGCTTGCCAGGGATGTTGCAGGTGTGTGCCCTCTCTCAGTTATGGTAGCAGCCCTAACAGCCAGGTGAGGATCTCCTGAGTTTATCGACTCCTCTGCATCAGGAGACACCTCCTTTTCACAGCAGGGTTGGTGTCCCACAGGCCTTTGTGGGATTTGCTGGCAGCAGCAAGGGCTGGAGCATCACTGGGCTTTGGCTCAGAGCTGCATTTCATGATACTCTTTTCAAAAAGAACCTAATTTCCTCTCTGGCCATGTCCTTGCAGTACAAGATTCAGTTTAGTTGTTGTGCTTTCAGCGTTTCAAAAATTATTTCCGTAAGTAAGGGATAGAAGGGTTCCTTTGAGACTGAGAGGTGCTCACAGATAGATGTGTTAAGTTGCCGCTGTGGGTGTGACTTGTACATCTTGTAAATCTGCATCATATATTTAGGTAAACTGTAGATCTCAATCCTCAGCTGCTGTAACTATCATAGCATCTCCAATATCTGCAAGCTGACTTACCCAGCTGGGAATCAGGCCTCCATAACTGCTTTATTTTGTTGCAAAATGAAAAAAACAAAACAAAACAAAAACAAAAACAAAAAAAAAACCAAAAAAACACAAACAAACAAACAAAAAAAAAACCTTAGAGATTTATTTTTAAATACCTAAGGTGTAAATTAATCCACTCCTACTAAAAGATAAAACATCTTTATTGTGGCAGCAATCCTTCAAAAATGTATTAATTTAATCTTATATAAACCAAATAATCCTGCTGACCTGAATGGAGCAGTGGCCTCAGCAGGGTTGCTGCTGTGCCTACAGATAGGAAGGAAGATGTGCCACACTGAGGCCAACATGTGCCAAACCCACACAAAGCGTTAGTTACCTGAAGGCAAGAACCAGGTCAGTTGAATGTCAGCAAGCAAGTTGTCTCCATTTTCTTTTGGGAGATACATTGTAAAATAACACCAAAAAAGTGTAATTTAAAGCACAGTTTGGAGGGGAAAAAACGCCCAAACAGATTGCACATTTGGAAAGAAAATATTAACCAACCAATTATTTACATTTTAAATCACTTCTCTCTTCAGCTGCCAGAAGACAAACACATCAAAGTATGTTACTTGCTGGGCTTTAGGACTTGTAAACATTTTGAAGCTGCTATTAATATTTGAAACATTTTAGCTAAATAAATACTAATTTCTTTTTGAAGCTGTATACATTGATTTTAATAAAATAGAATAAACTTGTAAAGTTATTCCTGTTGGTGCAGTCAAGGAGTTGTTATACAGGCAAAACAAAGCTTTAAATGTGTGTGGCTAGTCCACAAAAAGCATGCAACTCTTTATGGAAAGATCCCACAAGGCAATTAAAACAATACCCCTGTTTGTGGTCTTTCACCAACAACAGCCCCCTGTACACTGTTTGAAATAATTGCACTGAATTCTGCAAGCACTTCTGTGTCTGCTTGATGTTTCTGGCTGAAGTAGTCCCAATGAAATTAATGACTGAGAAGAGAGTTGTGAATTAAGCATCACAGTGTTCCCTACTTCTTAGTCTTGTTTTTGTGAACCAACTTCTCAGTGATTTATCCATTTCAAAAAATCCTTCTGGATGTATAAAGATCTCTTAGAAACAGTCAGAAGTGTTCTATCAGGATGGCTCTCTAATCTCAGAAATTATACCTCACACATATGCCAGGGCACTAGAACTGGGAATATAAATGTCAAAACAGGAACAAAACAACCTTCCAGTGTTTCTTCCAGGCTTTTTCAGCTATACATCACTGTTCTGTGTGCCCAGTCATGAATCTGCTTGCCACCCTCCTGCACTGGCTGTGAAACCACAGCCATACACCCTGACTGACATTTCCTCAGACTTTTTCAGATAATTCAGAGACTGCTCTTGCTTCTATTACATGACTTCCTCAATGACCTTGCTTTGAACTTTGACTTATCATTTATTCACACCCAATTCACTGCTCAGGGCAGCAGTCTGTGCTTGCTCCTGAAGGCTCTACCCACTCAATCAACAAGGCACTTTGTTGTGCCTTGAGCCACCTTTCCAGTGTCATGCTCACCTTTTGCTCCACTCCAAGCTTACACATCCTAAACATTACTGACTGCCCAATCCACACACACAAGAAGATATGGAGGATCCAAGGAGGTTTAGTCATTCAAGTTGCCATATTAAAGGGTTCTGCATGAATACTGTTTTCAGTAAATGGAGATGTTCAGCTTAAAATAGACTGTCAAAACTGTGTGTGCTTGAATCATCTGGGAGTGACCATTTATAAAACATAAACATAAATCTGCATCAAAACTTGAACTAAATAAATACATTTTTGAAGTCTCATGTTTTTGCAGAAGCTGGTTCTTGATCAAGACTGATCTATGCCTTGGGCATTTTTCAGTCCAGCATTAAGTGCAGCCATGTTCTTTTGTAAGGGAGCAGTGGCAGTTCTGAAAACAATGGCAGTTCTGAAAACAATGCTGATAAAGCCATGCCCTGTGATGGCACAGTAACAGGTATGTGTCAAAGGAACTGCAGAAGCCATGAGAAGCAGGGCCATGCAGGTGTAGCAAAGTGGGGGAAGGAAAGGCACTGCTGGATGCTATTCAGAAGTCCCGTGGCTGTTAGAGACATAAGGGGATCTTCAGAGCTTCCCAGCTGCCTTTTTTTGCCTTTGCAAAGGTTCTGCACATCGTCCTCACTGGCTGCTGGTGGACTTGACTTCATTAAGCTCAAACTTTACTGGAGCTGTACCACAGGTGAATTTGGTTTGTTACTTGCAGCTGAGAATGGATAAGGGATTGGAACTGAACTGATGCTGACTCAGTTGGAAGTAGGTCGGAAATTGCTTTGCAAACAGGGACGTGCTGGCTGTGCCCTGGTCAGGACTTCTCCCAAGCCAGGGACCAGGGCAGGTCCCACTACTGGTCCCACAGTTCCTCCCTGTGTGTTTGAAAACCAGGGCAGGAGCCATAGCAAAGGGACCCCAGTGCCCTCCCAGAGCGTAGTGACCAGGAAGAGAAGCCATTGTTAACATGGCAGAGAAACTTCCTGCATCATGAGGAATTTCCTGTGCCATTGCATAAAAGCCTCCATGTTTCTCTCCCATGCTCTGCAGTATGAATCCTGGCCATCAGAAAGCCCCAGGGATGTGGACAGAGACACCTAGGGAGCTGCAAAATTACAGCTTGAGAATCTTTTCTCTCAAGCCTGAATCCTTCTTGCTTCACAGGCTGATATGCTGATGTTAGCTGCAGACAGAAAGGAAATTTCCCAAGGTGATAAATGGTCAAAAACAACTTAGAATCTGGTGAAAAACAGAGTGCTAGTCATAATAAAGATTAACACCTGTTTTTTTTCCCATGGGATACATCCTGAGGCCTGGTCTCCTGGATGTTTATCCCAATTAGCCAATGAGCTACTGTCCTGTTCTAGTCTCTCGTAACATGCTTTAAATACAAGCTCTCTGCTCAATAAAGTTGGCCTTTTTTCCCTAAAAAGGTCCATGTGTGTTGTTGCTCTTTTTCCCTCTCACTAAGACCGAAACCACACAGGGATGGTTGCACTTCCTGCAATGGAAGATGCTAGTGGGGAGTGCCTCCTGAAGGGGTCCCTGAAGCACCTGCACTGAGGCCACTGTCCCAGGGATGACAGGCACCTTTGCCAGTAGCAACAGTTCCATTGGTCACCCCATGTGCCTCTCATGAGGGTCCTTTCTGCTGAAGGAGACTCTGTGTGGTCACATCCCACACATCTTTAGCTGAAAAACACAACAAAATGTTTTGCCCTGGCATAAGAGGTTCAACAGGTAAAGATTTACAAATGTCTCTGGGTCTCGATACCCACATCCAGACAAGGATTTTCCAGCTGTCCTGGGCTGTGAAACCCTGTAGTGTATCACGCACTCAAAGAGATCATGGTACTTTGTTGTTTTAAAATTTCCTGTGGTTTCCCAGGAGCGTGGCCACCCCTAAATCTCAAAATCTAGAATTAGAAGCCACTGTTGAAAATGGCAACAGTGTCATGAGGACTATACTTTATTTACATGGAAGCAGAGCAAAGACCAACTTTTAAGGAAGGTTTTTCTATATAGCTGCATGAGGAATTCTCTCTATTTGGAGCAGCAGCTTCCATGTGGCTTTAAATGCACATGTTTGCTCTGTGCAGTAATGTCTCCCTTGATACATGAAGTGCAGCACTACATAAATCCTCCCAAGATGAAGTGTAGCATATCCTCACCAGGGCAGGCAAAGACAGCTGGGTCCTGCAGCCAGCTCTGCTGCTGCAAGGACTTTAGTTGGGTCAGTGTTGGAACCCTGGAAACTGAGAATTTTATACTTTCTATGCTGATAGGCACTGACCCCCAGGAAAACACTGCTTTTAACCTGAGGCCATGGAGAAGACTTCCAAAATTGAATAATAGAACAAGGATCACGAGTGTGTAGTTTGAATAAAGGTGTGTCGTGTCACATGGCAGAAAATTTAGAATTTAAGGGTTTAGAACATAGCAATATAAAAAGCAAGATGGAAATTTTTGGGTGGAAGTTTTTGTCCTCCATCTTCACCTTCTTCTTCATGAGTTTGGGTGATCTTGTTTAATTAGATTAGAAAATCCACATTGTGAGTCATGAGTGATTAGTTATTAAGTTAAAAGTAAAAATAATTTAAGTGTCCATTATCCATAATTGGATAATTTAGCCTTAAAAGGCCTTGTAAAGAGAGAAATATGTCTCCATTTTTAGCTTGTTAGTTAGAAGTGCTGTTTAACTCACTGTAATGTAAATAAGAATTAATAAACCTGAGTCCAAACAAAAAATATCATCTCTCGAACATTTAATCCCAACTCTAACAAAAAAAAAGGCAATTAAAAAAACCCTAAAAGCTCTAAAAGTCCTGTTTCATCAGCTCATCTTGCACAGCACCTGTCTGTGATGTAGCCCTGTGCAAGGTATGACTGAACAAGAACCTTCTTAAAAGCAACTTAAAGGCATCAGCATTTAGCTTGCTCATGGCTGCTGCTGGAGCATGGAAATAAATACACAATGCATGGAAATAGTCTGTTAGTGAACACAAAATGCTTGAAAGAGTCTTCTGAGAGAACTGGAAAAGTCTAAGAGCTGACCAAGATGAATAAAAGCTGCTCAGACCAGGTGGAGTGTCCATTCCCTCTGTAGGGAGACAAGCTGGGACTTTAATTCCTCTTCATTATCTGGGCAGGAACAGGGTGCAGGCTTCCAGAGGCAGTGCTGACACAGAGCTGGACCAAGGGGCCTCTCACTTTGGCCCCACAACTCCTAAACACAGCACTGCTGTAGCTAAAGTTAGCATTTCCTGGCTCAAAATTCCCCATGGTATATTGCTGGTGCTTGTTCATCACATTTTCCAAAGGCTGAAGGTTTTTGAGTCTCCAGTTTATTCCTGGACCACCCATTTTATGTGCATGAAGGCACTGAATTGTCACTGCAGCCAGACTTGCTTGGATGTATTTCCTATCTTTTCATCCTTCCTCACTTTCCTTCCCAAAACACAATGCCCACAAAAATCTACTTGGACTTTTAGAAACCCAAACCACAACAGAGATATTGCTCACAATTTGCACACCTAGAAACCAACCAGAAATGTGCTAATGAAAACAGCAGAGATGCCTCTTGTTTAAAGCAGCATTTTGGCTGACACGTCCTTTACACCCCCCACAACTGCCCACTGAAGGGCCTGAGGCTGCTTCTTATCCTAATCTTTATGTGCAAATGCTTCAAAACTTGAGAGCAAGAAGGGGGATATTGAGCTTTTCACTTTAAAAACCTGAAAATGCAAAGCTCTTCCTTTTCTTTTTTTTTTAAATCAAATTGCTGATGAAAATGTGGGGGTTATATTTACTAAAAACCCAAATTACCAACAAACTCTCAATCACCCGTGTGTACTGTTAGAGCTGCATGAACCATTTTTATCCTGAGTGGGCTGGGTGTTCGCAGTTTGTAAGATCCCTGTCATTTTGCAGACACAATTAACTCTGTAGCTGGATTGTTTTGCTTAACACTCAAGAACTCAATAAAACCATTATAGCTAAAAGCTCCTCGTAAGATGATGGAAAGTTTGAGTCGGCATCATCTGGAAACTGAGGGCAAATGAAGACATCATGGGAGACATTGCAGGCAAAGACTTCTCTCCCCTGGGGGTCCATGGAAATTTTCCATCAGTTTTAGGTACCAAGACCTGCAGTTCATCTGAAGTTTTCTGAGCTTTGAAGATTAAGAGTATAAATGAATTAATTCATTTATATCCAAATGTACTGGCAGTGTCTGCAACCATCAAAAAACAGGTGGTAGCATTTCCTGCCCATTGAGTGTTGCTTTCAGCAAGGCCCACAGTGCAAGGAAGCCAGGCTCTTGGATTATTCAGTGCTAAAGAGAGAAAGAAAGATGTCAGCTTTTCCAAAAATACCCCATGTGGTTTTATTGCATTCAGTTGGCTGCTGTTGTAGCCCACCAGCAACCGCCCCCTTGCCAGATGGCTCTGGCTCATCCAGGACTGAAGTCGAGCAGTGACTCCTGTCATGAGGTTTTGGGGACACATCAAATGCTGAGAGGTCTCAGCGGATACCTCTGCCCCTCCCAGTCCCCAGGAAGGGGTCACAGTGGGAGTGGGAGACTGTCCCAGCCCTCTCCCAGCCCCTGGCAAATCTGCACCTTCTCCATTGCATGGAGCATCTTCTGGCCCCACACATTCCCCTCCAGAGGCAGCAGCACAAGCAGAGGAAAGTCATGTCCAAATACATTTCCGAAAAAGCATCCATGGACTATTATCCTCCCTGCAGCTCCCTGTTCTCATCCTGGTCTGATATAACCATTCACTGAGATCTTGCTTCAGCCAATTTTACTTCTCCATATAACATTACCACAATTTCATCCCATGCACTGCAGCTAGGGTTTGTTCTTTGTCTTGGGGGCTCTTTAGAAAAATAAAATACAAAATATCGCATTTTTGGGAAGGGCAACTGACAAGGGACAGCTCTGGAGCACCAGCCCTAAGTCTGTGTGCACCAGGAGGTGCTTTACCATGTAAACAATGTTACAGGTATAGGTGCACCACCAGTATTGTCCATTCTGTGGAACATAATTTCTCTGTGCAGAGAAAACCTGCTTAAAAAATTAATAGGATTCATCCCATCTCCTTCTCTTCTCCAGCACTGCTCTGAGTGTGGAATTTCTCCTGACAGGCAGCCCTGTGCCAGGGACAGCTGTTCAGCTCATCATCCTTATCCATTCTTGTCCACAGCTGGTCCTTCTAGCACCTAGCACTTCTAGCTGGTCCCTCTAGCACAGTCTGGAGGTCACTGTCTCTGGCTGGGCCAGGCCAGGGGTAGCTCTGTGCTCAGGAGCTGCCACAGCCCACTGCTGTGCTTTGAAGAGGAGAACACTTGTTTTTCAAAGAAAGAAGAAGGAAGCATGCAGACTTCGTCATGTTTAAATAATAGACTTTTGAACACTACTTAGAGGTAATTCAGTGTTGTCTGAAGTGAGAAGCAATTTACATTTTCTTTGTTTGGTGTTTGTTTGGAGCAGGAAAAAAACCCCAAGAAATATAAGTGACTGAATTACCACACTTTGGCCTTTTCTTTTTAATCACATGCTTGAAGTCCAAAAAACCCTTGTATCCTTCTGTTCCCATCCCTGGCTTTCATTTCCAGCCACTCGTTATCTACAAAGAGAAAGTGCTTCTGCATAGAGGCATGGGAAAAAAAGTTAATAAAAAAACCCCTGTGTTTGAAAGCAACATGGAGATTTCAAGCCTGTAACTAGGTGCCTTGAGACAAAAGCTAAGCTTCAAGGGTCTCCAAGGAGGAAAACCACATTTTGCTCCCTACGAAGTCAAAAAAGAAAGAGTTAACTAAAATGTGTAACATTTTCAATTATATTTTCTTCATATATAAGCGAGGCTTATCCTTACGAAACCTGTTTGAGACAGGTTTGTGAAGACAATTTAAAAGGTCAGGATATTTTTATGCCACAGTTAATCTGGAAAAAGGCCATACTACATTGAAAACTGAGCTTCCTAAAATAGCACTCGCTCTCCTAACTAACTCTATACCTAATCACTACTTTTGTCCCATCCCCCCCTCCCCATTTTTTAAGGGTGTGGGCTCCCAAGGGTCCCTGGGCTCTGCACAGGGCACACCCTGTGCTGGGTGGTGCCTGGGCACAGTGAGTGCCTGTCTTTGTCAGGCCTGACAAGCCTCCAAAACAAGCCACCACATAAAAGGCAGACTTGTCTGCTGCCCCAGCCAGTCACCAAGAGTTTCCCCACGCAGGGCTGCTCTGTTCTAGAGCTTTTCCTTGGCAGTGCAGGGCAGGCAGATGAGCTTTGGACTCAGTAAAGAAATAACACACAAGCCAGAAGAGTAATAGTGGGGAGAATTAATTCTTTTTCTAGCATTAATAAGGAAAAGAAGATGCCACAGTGCTGCTGAGCTTTCGTGAGGTATTTTCTTTCTTTTCATCTCCTTGATAAACATGTGGCTCCATAAATCTTGGCACTCAGCATTCCTCTCTGCAGTCCTTTGTAACTGAAGAGGAGATGCCTTTATGCACTGGCCGAGGAGTGAGGCATGTCTCTGCACTAAATTACCCCAGTACATATATTCAGTCAAAAGCCACGACTGAATAAACCACTCCACTCACATTTGGCCATCTCTAGATGAGCCAGGGAGGGCTGGTTGGAAAGGCAGAACCTTCCCCCTGCTCCAGCACAGCCAGAAAGAGTAAATGAATTTGGCTCCAGTGACAGGGCAGCAGGCTGTAGACAGACATGATGGGATTCAGCAGGATGCTACAGGATGCTGTGGAGTGCCACGGGATGCAGCAGAACCTGGTGGAGTACAAGATGTGCTCTTGTGCCACAGATGCTGCCTCGAGCTCTCCAGGCTACTGGCAGGGACAGGTTGTCACCCCTGCAGAGGCAGCTGCCACCATCCCTGTGTAAATTCCTGATGGTAGATAAAAGCCCAGTGCAGGTGCAGAGGAGTGGGCACACAGGCCTGTTTGAGCCTGCCCAGTGTTTAAACAGATGCCAGGTTTATTCCCTTACACAAAACCTGAGGGGTTTGCAGGCAGACCCTCGAAGGTGAATGCGTTCCTGTCCGAGGCAGATTTCTTCTCTCACTGAAAAGGACAGCACAACTTGACATCTATTTTAAAATTTGGGTTTGTTCCTCATTATGCTACTCTTATTTGGTTGATAATGAATTATAATAAATTAAACTAATTTCCTCTAGCTGAGTCTTGAGTTTTGTTTGTGATAGTAACTGCTGAGTGCTGTCTCCCTGCCCTTATCCTGACCCATGAGCTGTTTTTTATGTTTTTCTCCCGCATAAAAAGGAGAGTGATAGAGCAGATTTGGTGGCTACCTGGTATCCAGTCAGGATCAGCCCTCTACATATTTATTCATCTACTCAGTAAAATGGCATCAGGTTTTTCATGTGCTTATTACCCTAAAAAATATCCAAAAGCATATAAAATGAAGTACTTTTTCTTTACTTTAATTTCTGTAAGCTGTATTGATTTAGGAAAATGCCAGCTGATTCCTGTGTATTTTTTTTATTATTATTTTCTAACCAAGGTACTTCTAGAGTTACTGGCCACAACACACCCGTGAGGTAGAGCCAGAACCTGGCAGTCCATGACTACAAAGCATCCCACTCCAAATACTGCTTTTAAGCCTGGCCACTCCCTTGTTTTTCCACTTTTTATTTTTTGGGGGGCCTGTATTCATACTCGGTTATTGAAGGAAAACTTCTACCTGAGTAGTGGATCCTTCCTAATGCTCTTTAAAAATGAGGGCCCTGTTTTATTCCCTCCTCTCACTGTAGGAAGCTGTAGTCCAAGCCTTGCTCCATGAGCAAATTCTTATCCATCTGGGCAGCACTCTGCATATAACAAAATCTGGGACCATTTCTGCATTCCCTCACCAGAGCTGCCATTACTCTTATGAATCTGTCATCCTCCCAGGCAATGTGACTGCTGGGGATATCCTGGCAGCATGAAAAAGGCCAGCATGGCCTGATTCAGATTAGATTAAAGAGGGATTTTGCTATCAGAAATTTTGAAAAGAAGGGTTTTTTCAAAGTATGGTCACTTGTGGTAGTCAGATCATCTGATGAAAGAGAAAGGATTTAGGAGGCTTGAGCTGAAGCACTGCACCTCCTGATGTCTGGGTTTGTCCTATTTCCTTCAGCCACTAACTGAAAAGGATCCTTTGTGCCAATAGAAATCCCTTCATTAGCTGGTGTGCTTACTTGAAGCTCTGAAAATGCTGCCTCGGGTATTTAGATCACAACTATATCATGCAGCTGGGGAAGTCTGTGGGAAACACTGCATTTTGCTTCCTTTTTTTTCTTTTTCTCTTTTTTTTTTTTATTTTTAGGTATGGCTGTGACAGTACAGCCAAGAATTCTGCTTGCTAGGAGGGTGAGATGTGCTTGGGCCAGGGCTGTGGGGGTAAGGCTGTCTTTGTCCCCTGCAAAGCAACCATGGGCCATAACATCAGAGGAGCTTCACAGCCTTAGAGAAAACTCACCAAAGGATCTCCTTCCTGGGGAATGATCAGAGTCTGAGCCCACTCTGGGCAGATGCAGAATACAGGGTGCCGAGACTCCTACATCCAGACAGAAAAGTCTCTTCCTTTTCCTCCCCTTCTCCTGAACATGAGAAGTTGAAGTGCCTCAACCAAAAAAA
>VWZS01003631.1:146171-232120 GCA_013397075.1 Rhabdornis inornatus
AAAAAAAAAAAAAAATTAAAAAAAAAAATTAATATTGTGTTACTTTTCTTCCATGCAGGAACTACATGTCTTGGAGAAAGTTATGGCGAGTGGTGAGAAACTTGATGAATCTCTGGGTTTCACCAAGGTTGCTCCTGCCCTGAAGATTTGGGTTGTGTCTTGGCAAAGAGCGAGCTGCCTAGGAGACCAACAATGGCATAAGAATTCTTCTGTATAATACTTGCCCAGAAACTGAATACAGTCTTTTCCCTTTCCACCTTCCCTCAACCCCATGCCTTCCCAGTCTCTCCCTGGGAAAATATTTCCAACAGGGCTTTAATGTATTTTCTTTCCTGGGAATCACTTTCTTCTTGCTGGCAGAAGGGGGGAAAATGGAGCTGGCCTTACTGAGAGTGAGAGATTTTTAAGCTCCAAAACAGCACCCTGGGGATGTTTCAGCAGCTACGTCTGAACACAGGGCTGAGGGTGCTCCCCAGAGCCCTCTGAGAATGAAATTATTTCAGTTCAGTCCATGAGAGAAGTGCAGGGTGAGGCCAGAAACTCCAGGCAGAAATCCTGCAGCTTAACCAAGAAACAAAACTCTGCTTTTTGTGGAGCAGCACCTCACTGCCCCAAAATGAACAGCAATTCATGGCAGGAATTGTCCTGGGTTTCTCTTCATGAAATAGTACAGACAGGCTCTATAGGGCCATTTATTTTTGAGGTTAGCAACAGAAGCAATCCTGCACTATGACTTGTGCTAAAAAAGCAGATTTTTTCCAAGTTTCACCAGTTTCTGGTTGAAGCTTTGGACTGAGCCCATCACTCAGATGTGAGGAGGCAGAGCTGAACCTGTACTGCTGCTATCAGTGGTGTCACACAGCAGCTGCCCTGTGATGGCTAGAGTGCCCTGAAATGCCAAACCACACAGCGCCTGTGTTGTCTATGGCAGCACAATCTCCACTCCTGCATGCAGAGCTAGGCAGAGACTGGCTCCACACCTTCAGCTTTCTTTCCTGCTTGTCCAAAATGCATCAATCCTGGATCAACAATATGATGTCCCTTGCTTTTGCTTCTCAACCCTCCTCAAAAAGCTGCTAGGGGGAGGACAGTAGAAAACTTCTGTATTCCCTTTTTTCCTTTTAGCATTAAATAGAACACAAACAAGAAAACAGATTAAATAACATGCCTTTCAGGGCATATGTTGCATAATACTATAGAGAGCACAAGCTTTTAAAGCAAATCTCTCCACTAAAATTAAAACAAACTGCTCTAAATAGCATTTTCCAGGCTCAGCGGGGGCAGGGGGATGCCGATTTCCATGCTACTCCTCTGCAGCTTGTTAGCAGGCATTGTGAAGCATATGCACTTTCCTTAAAAGATGCACTTAGGCAGTTATTATCCAGCCTTCAAATTATCTGACAACCTGTGCACTTGCATCACCATGGCAAGGGTATTCTGCACCCTCTTGTGTGCAGGCGTACAGAAAACAAATAAATCAGAGTTTTTATTCTTTTTTTTTTTTTTTTTTGTCCTAGCTCTCAGCACCTGGCCTTCAGCCCGAGATACAGATGGGGAGGTTGGTCCAGAAGCTGCATGTCTGTGGTGCATGTAGTTATTTGTCAGTGGGGCTTGTTTTCATCCCTGCAGGGGCAATAATATAAAAACTGCATCAAGACTGAGATGAGATAAGAAACTGCAGAGGGCCTGGAGTCTTAGGGAGGCAGATGGGACATTAACATTTGGAAATGACATGGGGTTTTTCCAATATCCACATGTTCCAACTAGATTTTTGCAAACCATGCACATCTTTCAGAAGAACCTTTCCCCCAAAAAAGAAAATTAAAAAATATATCTTTGAAGAGCCTTGAAAGTTAAGGCATTAAACAGTTCCATTTTTTAATTTTTGGAAAGTTGATGGTAACAGAAATCCAAGTACAAGTATCCCAAGGAGAGAAGAAAACCATTATTAATGAATGTTATTTTCAAAAAACGACCTGATTTTAGGGCTCAATAACATCTTTATAACCCTGTGTCTTGCAACTTAGCAGGACCTGAAGCAAATACTATGCCTGACTTCCATTGCCTTATATCCCTTGGCCAGAAAACACCAAAGAAAATCTGAAGGACTTTCAGAGGTAGCCCAGTACCCTTAGCATCAGCATTTCTCTAACCTCTCCCTCAGTTCGAGAGCAAACAAAGCCCAGTGTGAAATCCTAGACCGAGTAATTTTCATTTCAGTCGTCTTCCAGCAGAGACCCTGTGTGATTTCAAAGAGCATTATTGACCCATATGTATTTTGATAACAAAAGTATGCAGTATGTTTGCCCAAATAAAGCACTTTTGGGTTGGGTTTTTATGTGGGTTTTTTTTAACCTGTCTGCTTTAAATTGTATTTTGACTGCATGGAGGGACCCAGGTTTTCCACATTTAACTACTATATTTTCACCCAGAGGGGCATTTTGTTCTATAGTTCTTTAATACTGTTAGCAACATTTAACTCTGCATGGAGCATAATCATAGCAACCATCTATTTACTTGATGGAGCTGGTAAACTGGAAGAAACACATGCACAAAAGGAAGGAGAAGAAAGGGGCTGAGCATAGAGAGGTACAGGAGCTACCAGCTGCATTCTGAAACTACAAAGTTTCACTGGTAAAAGGTAAAAACAGGGTATTGGATTTCAGGGACAAAAATAAGACTAAGAGATCTGATTCTCGATCTTTGAGGCTATAAGTCCTGCAAAGATGTAGACATTATTGCCTTTAGCAAAAAGCAGCAGAAAGCTTTCATGTAAAAGTGTAGCAGGAATTCCTATTTGGTTTGTAGACATAATTCAGAGGCTTTTTACATGGTTAAACTGAAGATACTTGCTCTAAAAATAATTAAAACTGGACCTGAATATCATCTAGTGCTCTGGGGACCATCCAGACTTCTGCAGCCTGCCTTGTTTGCAGACCAAGATCAATTAGATTTTCATTCAATTCATTATCTTTAAGGTGGAGAAGGCAGCCCTCTGTCAAGGGGATGAGTGCTGCTGGTCAGCACAGTGGTTCTCAGCCGTAAGTTCCCTGAAGAGCTGCAAATGTCCAGCCTCCAAGACACTGCTGGCTGGACCTCCCACCTGAGCAACCAAGAACACACCCAAGGTAAGCACTCAATAGCACCAAGGTTTCTAATTTCAAGTGCATCCGTCCCAGTCTCAAAGTTCTTCATCCTTTTTAAGAGAATCTAAATGGTGAGTATTACTCCACATTGTCAGATCAGAGGCTTTGCTGGAGAGGGTTTCCTTGTTAGAGAAACAAGATTGTCACAGGCTTTGTGCCAAGGCCAGAGGACATCCCTGGGGATGGTTGTAAAATGCTTTCAGGTTCTGCCCCAGAGGGCTATCAAGGGATTTCAAGGAAAATGCTGCACCCCCAGGAGACCACCAAAGCAGCAGTTTGGCTCCCACCTACTCTTGGATGTGGAAATTGCTCTGTGCAGCTATTTCCAGCAGAGCTGTGGTTTGCTGTTGTCAGGCAGTGTAGGTACTGGGAAGAGGCACATGCTTCTCTATTCATCATAGGGGAAATCTCCACTGTTCCTGTACAATGATGAAGTGAAGCTTAAAGGAAAAACTCTGTATTTTCTGAGGAATTTTCTCTTCATTTAAAAAGTTAGTGATGTGAGGGCCAGCAGCCCAGAGCAATCTGGTTGTGCTTGTGAACTGCAGAGGTCAGCATGTCCATCCTGGGGCATCTGAACTTCTGTGTAAGCTTGGGAAAGGGACACTCAGAAATGCCTGGGCTTTTGAGATAGCCCCAGTGCCCCAGTGTGGTGGCTGCCATACCCTGGAGGGGTGTTTAGAGGTAGAGGCAGCTCCAGGGCAGGTGCAAGGGAGCAGCTGCCCCAGGCAAGCAGGTGGGTGGCCTCTCTCTTAGGGATTGATCACTCCCACTGCTGTTATGTGGTCTGTGCCTACTGATGTAAGGGCTTGAGCTGTGACTACCTCCGGGGACATGTTTAAGCTTCCTTGAACTCACTCGCTCTTACTTTTGTCCTGCCACTGCATCTGCTAAGGCATGATATCCTGCTGCTCTTTTGGGTGTTGCTGCTGTGATCAGACCTAGGCTATCCATCCATCCAGACTATCACACACACCCTGTTTGCTGGTTCTAATGCAGGTTTTCCAAAGTACTGAAGAGGTTTATTACTATATAATGCACTCAGCCTAATCAAAGGAACTTGGTGGAGCTGAAGAGGGGTTGATGGAGCTTCCCCCGGGGAAAGTCACCTGTTTGGACCCGGCCTTACAAGCAAGGAATGATATTTATTCACTCTATTACAAGACAGGAATAAGCTGTCTGGAGCAGATCCAAAATGACCTGCTTCACTACTAAAGAAAATGCATTAAATCAAACTGTTGCACGTGCCTCTGCTCTCAACCATTAGTGGGAATTAGTATTTCTCATGCAGCCTCCTCCTGTCATTCTGTCTTCAGACACTGGCACTGGGCTGCTGAGCTGATCCTGCTGCCTGATTTGAAGGTTGCATCCCCTGCCTTGTTTTACACTGTGGGAGTGCTGTGCTGCAAATGTGGGAAGTGGGGACCACTTCCTAATGGCAGAGGGAACTAACTAAAGCACACAGATAGAAAGTGCACCACGACACCTGCTCTCTGCCTTCCCAAAGAAAAGCAACCCTTCCCCTCTCCAAACGTCCCATGTTCATCCAGATGAGCAGTCCCAGAAGTGAGTCCCACATATTGGAGGAAAGCAGGCAGTGTGGTTTTCGTAACTTACACCTCTGATTCTGTTACAGGAGAGAAAAGTGCTTTCATTGCCTGGTTCTCACTAGTCTGGCACCTGGATTTCTTGCCTGTTGTTTTCACCAAGCACATTTTTTCAGTGTGCTGGATCTCACCTGCCTCAAAGCATAAATACAGTTAAAGTGTGTTTCACAAAATATGCTTTCCCTGCTGCTCACAAAAAACAGAAAGGGGATAGTTTTGTCCTGGCACATAAAATGCCAATATTTTTCCTCAAAAAATGCAAATCAAACTTGTTTTCCAGTCAGCCTTCCTTTCTGAAAATCAAAAGCCTTCCTCTTTCATAAGAAATTTAAGACCACAAAACCCAGTATATTTTAAGCAGAAAATATTATTTCCCATGAGGACTGGAAAGCTAGTCACAAAGCATACATCCCTTTTTCTTCTGTGGTATTCACAGACCTATATATAACATACATTTTAGGAGCAGGTGACCAGAAAACTACACTGCATAACTCACATTTGTGGACATGTCTGTGACAAAAGAGATAGACTGAACTCGTAATTTCCCTCTGAGCCTTTCTAAGCTGCAGAAGGCTTGAGCCCATGTAAAAAACTCTCTGATGATCTCTAAGGTCATTCTATGATTCCGTGCCATAGGTACAGGTACAGGTATAGATATAGATAAACTTTTTTTTGTAGTAAAATACACTTTTCCTCTCAGGAGATAAAAAAAAATGTATGGAGGGATTCCTGACTATACCAGCCTCCAGAAAAATATACATGTAGTCACACATATACTCACACATGTTGTCTATGTGTAGCATTATAAGAAGATGAGTTTCAAGCTTCCTCTGTTTCATAAGTGCCTCAGCAGAACTGCATAAACAAGCACAATACAAGGATATAAAGGGTGTGGGAGTAATTTTTTATAGCAGACGGTAACACAAGTAGCTGATAACAGCAAAAAATAAGTGATTGCCTCAGAAACTGGAAGTCTCTATAGCTGAATGGTGCATTTTCTCCTTTTTGACCTCAAGAGCATTCAGGAGTAAAAGGTGAGTGTCCTGCTTTGCTGTCTCATTCAAATGTGGTGCTGCAGCTGAGTTTGAGCACTGAATGAGTGCTCAAGGATGAATTTCTCTCCCATTTCTGCTCTTGTTTGCAGACAGTTAGAGAGTATTAAATATTACCAAAAAGGGATGCCAAAATTAAATTCTCAGAGGAAGGCATTTTTCAAAGATTCCTCATCATTGATAACAATTTCATCTAGTAATATTCAGGGGAAAAAAATCGGAAGTGTTTCAGCTGGTGCCTGAGTTCCACGAATGCTCAAATTAAGGAAGCTCAGAAGTGAAGGGTACGTTATCAATAGTAACCATGTTAATAGATGTGATTGCTGATGGATGTGGCTGATGGCCTTGCAAGTATTGCCTACAATGCCCTTCTTTTCCTCATTTTTTTTAATATATTGCTTGGCACAGCTACCACTCTCATTTTTCTGAGCAGGTTTCAGGGCAATGTGGTCGCTGTGACATTGACGTGGTGTAATAATAAGGCCAATGTAGCTTCAACAGACCACGTTGCCTCTCAGTAAAGCACCTCCCACAGCACATCTTGCTGTGCTGCTCCCTAGTAATGACTGATCCACGCCAAAAGAGCTGCCCAGCAGATGATATCTGTTACAAATGCTCATACAGCCCATGCTAAGCCAGTTACAGGATTTGGGTCTGTTCTCCCACTTCGCAATGTCACAAAAACATAGGTGACAAATGTTCAGGGGATGAGAAACTTCCTCTTTGCCTGTGTGAAGGGGCAGTGCAAACAGCAGCATTTGGATAACTGGGAACAAAAAGCAAGGTCAGCTCCACATTCCAGCAGACATGCAATGAGCTGAGTCTGTTCGTTATCTGCTAAAGGGACTCTAGATGACTGTGCAAGATCTGAACTTAATGAGATAAATCCCACCCTTGGGAAATCCAGTGTTTTTTCTGTATTGCAATCACTTGGGCTCATGACTTGGGGTTTTTATGCTGCAAGTACAGTGTACTCTGCATTATCATCTGGTTCCCCACATTCTGCCATGGGTGCTCCACCTGCAAGCAGCATATCCCTCTTCAAATCTGTCTTGTTTAATTATTTTGTATAATGTTTGAATATTTTGCCATTTACAAACAACCTGCGAGGTCTGCTATCGACAAGATCTTAATTTGAAACCATTTTAAGACACAACTAAACATATCTCTTTTTTTCCCCAGAAAAATGACACTTACAAAAATAATTATTCCTCCCCAGCTCTGAAGTGTGATAACACAAATTGCAACATTGCAAACTAAAATAATTTCATTAGGAAGATAAGCCATATCCATCTCTCTTTTTTCGGCACTCTGAATGGCTTTAGCACAGCAATGAGGTATTTCTCTCCCTCCTTCCTCCACTCCAGTCACCAAGTATTCAACACTCTTGCTGCTAGATCAAAGGCAGCCAGATGATTCAAAGATTTATAGTATTACTTAGTAAGGGCAAGTGTGAAAGTCAAATGGTAACTTCCCAAGAGACTGATTGCTCTGAACTGCAGCTAATACAATTCACTGACAGAGAGTTATGAAGACATTAGTTCACACCAGGGCAAAATAAAACTGCCATGTGGGCTCTGGTGTTATTACCAAACCCCTATCAACACTGCTGGCAAGTTACCATTCAGAAATATGGCTGTTTTCAGCACCCATGAACCCCAGAACAGTCCACCTAAAGTTTCTAGGAAATTGTGGGTTTTGCTGTATTTTTCATTGGTTCTGGGTTTTCATAGCTTGAAATGGTGAAGGGCTCTGTTTGGCATTGCATAGCCATTTTACCCCTTCAAAGCCCTTCTGCAGTTCCATTGTTTACAACTCCATTTTTTCCATTGTTTACAGCTCCATTTAATCACTGCAGAGGCAAATTTACTGCATGTTCTCACGAAGCCACTGTATCTCTGTGGCATTTCTCTCCGTCCCACCATGGCTGGAGCCAATCTGAGTGCATCTACTGTCACTTAAATGGCCAGCTTAGGCTGCTGGTGAACACACACTGCCTGCACATAGGTCTGCACCCAGCAGTGGCCTGGAGCTGTGCTTTGAAGAGGAGATACATGACTCATTCCTGTTGTGCACCAGTTTATCACAGGGCTCAGCATCCCTGCACCCACTTCTGAGACTGCTTTCCCTTCTTGGTCAGTCCCAGTTGAAGGCTGGGTGGATGGTCTCACTGTTTGCACTATGGCTCAGCTTGGCCTTTCCGTGTAGTGAGTAAAACAGGAAACTCCTACCTTTTTCTATTTCAGTTTTAGGAATTTTTTTTTAAACAGGCCAGATGGAGAGGGAAATAACAGGGAAGGGTTGAACATTTGTTTTCATTTAATGAGTTTTGCACTTGCCCTGAGAGTCTGCTCAGGAGAAAAACCCTTGCAAGCTTTAATTTATACAGCAGCAGTAAGGGAAGTTATGGGGAGTGGGGGAAGGGTGAATAATTCTGTTGTAGCCTTTCTTCCACTTGCAGAAATAAAATGAATTGAGATCGTGGGAATGTCTGTTGTCTTCTGGGAGCTTTAATTCTCTGCAGTATCACTCAGCCCAGGGAAGACTAATAGCTGAAGGAGTCCTCCACTGATCACCTCATTACCCTTCGAAGACCATCGAGGGAATAGGAACCTCTGGAGGAGTGAACCACTATTTCTAGGGAGACATGGGGAGTTTCATTTCACTGTGATGCAGGTTTTCTATTTTCTTACAATAAAAAATAAAGTACCTCGATTTGCAGAGACTTCCTTGTAGTTCTCGTCACAAGAGCTGCAGGTGCTCCCCTCAGCACAAACCCACCCTGGTCCATGTTCATGTCTTTTCATCTATTCTGGCCAGTTCTTGGTGTGCATCAAATTCTTCCTGCTCAAGCTTAGAACAGTGATTTCTACACCCAGCAATGAGACAAAAAAAGGAGCCTTATCACTGAATATGTTTGCTCTAGCCCTGTCTCCCTGGATAACAGCTATGCAAAACAGAAACCTATTTATTCCCTGTTGCTGCTATACAGTCTTTACCCTATTTTGCATTTTGCCTGAGAGAGTGAGTCACAAAGATAGCACCTCCCATTCTTTCCCAAATGCCCTCACAAATCAGACCCCATTTTCTCAAGCAGAAGCAGATTTCCACCTTGGCAAACCAGACAATTTAGTGTCCTGAGGTGATGGTTTGCATCCACACAGAGCTGGCACAAGAACAAAGTGACCCCTTAAGCCTTCAGAACGACCTTAAGAAGGACTTGAACTGTTGGAAGAAAAAGCTGTCAGAAATAGGTGCTGGGACTTCTTCCTCTCATCCAAGACATCAAGCTTGAATCCCATCTCACAAGTCCTTTTGCCAGAGGAAAGGAATGAACCCTGAGGAGTCCAGTTAAGGAAGCCCTTACATTTAATCCTGACCTTACTGAGCAGAGTTAGACCATAAGTGAAGATTTTTCAACTAGCATCTCACTAATGGATTGGGTGACACTGATAAAGGGAGGACCAACAGCTTTTCTTGTGGTCTTCCAAGATTAGCTGTTGTTTTACATACAGGATCAGTCACAGTGAGACAAAGCCCTGTACCTGTGACATTAATGCTGGAAGACAGCAGCATTTCATAGGGACATTCATACAGCAGGGATAGCCTTGCAAAATAAAATGGGGAAAATAAATAAATGTTCAAAGCACAAATAAAAATTAAGGAATAGCTTTGAAGCACCAGGCTGTGTACCATTTATTCTGTTAAACATTCAGCAGTGACTTCTCATTGTGACCTCAGCCAAAGACATACATTGCAAAACATGGGCAAGATTACCAATTTTTAAGAGCCTACTCTTCATGACAGGTTAAACCATAATTTTGCTGCAATTCATTCCATCGCTGAAGTTGCTGACTTTTATGACTATGCTTGGAAACACCCAAGGATTTCATAACATTAGCTTTGACATGCTGAATTAGTCCATTGGCTCCTTCCAAAGCAAATCTGCCATGCAGTGGATGAGGACATAGCAGCTGAGGGCTGTGTGATCTCAGACAAGAGCTGTACTAAAAATCAGCCACTCAGAGCCTCATATTCTCTTAGCAGTGTATTGGGAGCCCCCTCTTTAGCAGTTCCCCATGCATTAAGGGAGAAAAAACTTTCCTACTGTTCATCAAAAATGACATCTAACTGTAACACAGCAGAGATATGACAAGTGTAAGGTGCCAGCGTTAATATTACTATAGATGTGAATCGTAGGAGGAGACCTCAAGGAATTTCTACCTGTATAGATGATGTTCTGTACCATCCCTATGGTAACTGAGAGAAAAATAAAAGGCCAAGGACTAAGTAAACAGTGTTTTTTGCAAGAAAACCGGGAACAGAAGAGGCATGGCATGCCCTTTGCAGGGTGTCACAGGGAGAGCAGCAGAGACCCTTACATGTCCATCTGGTCATGGTCAGGGAAAGCCACTTCCAGCAGCCACTCTGAGTGCACAGTCTGGCTGCACCTCTCATCCCCTCCTCCAAAAGGAAGAGACTGAAAAACACATTGAGGCTGTATTACACCTGCTGGCCTGATGACAGAGAGCAGCCCCAGATGTGTTTAATTCAGTTGTAACATCAGTGTCTTGCCCTGTTATGAATATCACATTGTGTGTATCAGTGACTTGCTGTGTTGAGTCTGACTATCAGGAATTTGTCCTGATATGCCTCTGCTGAGCAAGGAGGTCTTTAGAAAAATAAACTACAGGCCATGCTGCAACTCTTTCTATACTTTCACTGTGGCTTTAATAGGATATTTTGAAACATCATGAGTGATAGTTTATTTGCCGTGAATCTAATTTTTCACTTCTTAATCAGCAGCTCAAATTCTATATTTCTCTGATGAGCCTGGCAGTTGGGTGAACTGTAATGCTGTTAGGTATTGTCATTGATAAAGTTTTTTATTGGGCCTGCAATTAGCCCTCAAGTGAAAATGAACCTTTCCCAGCATTCCCTCGCTATAAATTACAAAGTTGAATTTTATTCAGGACAGAAGAAAACACAGAGGATTAGACTGGTAAATTCATCTTGTTTTATCAGCAGTGAATTTGTTGCTCAAACCGCTTAGGTCTAGTTATTGGAAATTCCTGTTTAATTATAATGCAGATATTCTCAAGGCCCTCTTACCCTCTGGCACAACTTGACAAGTGCTGCCCAGAGGAAATGCAGTTCCGCAGTTTTCAGGGTTAAGATGCTCTTTGGAGAACGCACTAGGAGAGCTGCACAGAGGGAGGGTGGGGTGGACCTTAGGTCATCCAAGGGGTCTCTTTAATCAGGACAAGCTGTAATCCTGAGTCAAGAGGTAGTTGCCAGAAGGGGGAGAATAAGCAACTTCTCAGCCCCTCACTGGGGTTTGCCATATGAGCTACTGCTCTCTCCTGAAATGCTGCTCCAGCACGGCACCTGCTGATACACAGGGAGATTTGTGCTTCACAGAAATGCAGGTGGCATCTCCAACCCCTCCAGAGATGTCAACATGACTTCTGTTTTATTTGCACTCACATTGCCCTGCTTACTTTTACTTTTTCTAGGATATCATATGTATTTTGTTGCTGAGAAAGCAACGCATATTTAAGCTCCTATCACTCAAAATGCTAATTTGTCTCTTTTAGGCTAAAATCCCTTCAACAAAAAGCTTAGAATTTGTAAATTACCTGTAAAGAAAAGGGTAAAAATACCATGAACAAAGATTTCTAAAAACATACTCTGTACAAAGTATATAATGATGCTATTGAACTCATTGCCACAGAGTGCTGCAGAAGTCAAAGATACAAAGTGGATGTTCCATGCACTGAAACAACTTAGTTTATCACCCACCTTGGTTTTTCTCCTTTCTCATCTATCCGGATACGTTTTGTTTTCTCTATAAAAGCTAACCATGTGGGGAAATTTTTTCATTTGAACAGTTAAAAAAGTTCTCTCAAAAGGATTGCCAAGTGTTGTGAGATTTATTTTGAAGGTTATTCAAATCTCTATGAAAACCTTCACATGGATATGGCCATGGAAGTAGAACTTAGAAAAGAATCAAAGTTTTAGATTTTTAACAATACTCAAAATTGCTTAATGGTCTCTGCTAATAGAAACTAATAGTCTCTACTTGATAGAAACTAATTCCAAGCCCTCTGAAGGATGAAGTTTGTCTTCCCGCTTGGCAAGGGTGAAGTCTTAATTAGGTTCAATATTCTTTTTCACAGGCATGGTCCAATGAAGCTGCTCAGCGTATACTACAAGTGAAAGAAGCAATGATGAATAAATACCTTTATTTTTCGCTATCTAAAAGTAACTCCTGAAAAGTTCCAAGATTTAAAAATACCACATCCTCCCTATAGATATTGTACATATATTTTTTCTTTTATAATATTTCCATTGATAGTCCAATTAGTATATTACTTGAACTTTAGCACCTGTACTTACTATTGTTTGGGTTTTTAAGAGGATATAATATTAACAAATGGCAGCATCTTCCTAAACACATCTCCCAAGTATGTAGTGATTTCCCTAATTCAGACATTTAGTTGTGGCACAATATGGAGTTCAAGAGAAAAAATATTCAGTGTAGATATAAACACCATGTTGATAAGGTGACTGATGTTGTGGGACACTGACAAATCGTCAGAAGAGCAAGTGCCCAGTAATTCATGTGAATGGGACAGATATTGAAAGGTCAGGTGTTATAGTCAGAAGGGAGTTTCTAAAATATATAACTTCTGCCTCTGGAATTACATTTCCAGTAGATCCTTCCACTTTGATCAGACACTGGATTGATTATGACAGATCCAATTTCTCTTTAATTTTAGCAAATTGTTCAGCTATTAGATTGTTAGACCAGAGGAAGATTCTGCCATCCAGTGGTGAAAAATTGCTCTTTTAAGGTCACAGTTTCTACTAAAAATATATTCCACCTTTAATAAAATGGACATGTTTGGGCAACAGTAAAAACTTTTTCTTTTGCTCCTGGAAGAAAACAACAGAGATAACAATTTTACAGGGCAGTACACATCCACTGGTAAAACTGGTGGGGGTGTATGCAGACCCTTGTTGATGACTTGGGTTTGTTCTCTCTCGTTACAGCACAGCTTAGGATGCTTGTGGGGATGTTTTTACAACTCTTGTGTGAGCAGGCCAGGTCCTGGGCTGCCATAGTCCTGTCACCAGGTGTGTCCCAGGATGGAAAGGGTATCAGGTGTGGAAATGCTTTCTCCCCAGACAGGGAAGGAGGAGGACACGGGCTGGGCCTGCATCAGCTCTGCCTAAGGCCATTAGCTGTCTGACCACACTCACAGCCTTGCTACAACAGCAGGCAATGTCAGGAATCAGTCTTGGACCATTTAACAGCATTCAAATCCATATCACAGTTTCCCAATAGTTACAATACCATTGCATCCCCATTTAGTAACCTCCATGACGAGAGGTGGAGAGGGACCTTCCCTGCTTCTGGCACTGGCAGGGGTGGGGGTGTGGTGACCCCCTTCTTCTCAGCCTTTTCACATCCTACCGCTCTCTGGTGCTGCTTCTCAGAGCAGCACAGCCCTGCATGGGGAAGGCAGTGTCCCTGTTGTACCCTGAGCTGAAAGGGCATGGGGGCTCTACTATTCAGACTGCAGTAATTCAGCAAATAACCATCTTCAGAAAGCAGTCAGCAGAATTGCTGGAGGTGAGCACTGACACCCCGTAGTCAGCAGCCCCTATGAGCCGTGAGGTGAGAAATGTGGCAAAACACTTCATGAGAGTCCAGCTGCTACCCCAGATCACTGTGGAGCAGACCATGGCTGGGCAGCTCTCGTTTCTCATATCAGAGATGGAGGCTTTCTTGCAGAGCAGGTGGTTCCTGAAGTAGGCCAAGCAGGTGAAATGGAGGAGATGAGCTGCAAGGATCAATGCATGAGGTGACAAGAGCATTAATCAGAGCTGCCCCATTGTACTTCAGGAGAAGGCCCAGATCTCCATCTTGCCAGCAGAAGCAAAGCAGGAGAGGGGTCCATCCCAGCCCAGAGCACTGCACAGCCCTCCCAGGGGCTGCTGTGCACGCTTCCCTTGGCAGCAAACACCATCAATTACTCCTCAGTTAATTACCTCCACCCCAAGAGGATCTGCCAGAGCAGCTGGAGTTGTCTTTGAGCTTTAGAGCACACAGGGACTGCTCAAATAATTTTAGGACATGGCTGAGGGACACACAGAAGAGACCATGTTATGACAGCACTGGCCAGGAACTTGGTTTTCTATCTGACCAGAGCTGCCATGACCCTAAAAACACTTCCCAGGCCTGGAAAAGCAGTTTGTTTTACCAGATCTGGCCTACTAGGCTCACTCATCTGGGATATTCGCAAGGATCTGGTGAACTATCTCTAAAGTTTTTGAGAAAGGACTGACAGGAAAATTCATTAATACCCTTAGATGTATGAACCCTTAATACTTTGAATATTGCATTTGCTTATCTTTTGTTTCACATCCTAAGAGCAATGACAAGGCAGCTGCATCATCCTGCTTCAAAAAGCTTTGAGTATCACCAAATTACACTGGGAAAATACTCAGAGGCATTTTGAGGTGGAAGACACCAGCAGCACAGGAGTATGGACTGCTCAAAAATTTTCTACCTTCAGGGGAAACGGGGACCTGCACCAGTTCTTGTGTGAAAGAACAGTCCTGGTGTCCCTGAACTGTGAGCAGGAATGATGGCAGCAATTTGCCCTCTACCATTTCCACCACAGCTGCTTACCTCACAGATTAAGACACCCGAATTTAGGAGTTTTCATATATGTTTGAAAAGCAGGTGCACTGACCAGATGGAGGCATCTCTTTTAGGGTGTGCTGGACAGTCCTCAGACTGGCTTGAGGAGAACTATCGACAAAAATTAAGTTTGTTAATCAGAAATTTTCCCTCATGAACAGCCAGCACGGGTTCATGAGGGAAAATTTCTGGTTAACAAACTCAATTTCCTTTTATGACAAGGTTACCTAATTGATCAAGGGAAGCCAGTTGATAGAAACTTTTTGGATTTCAGTAAAACTTTCCATAGTGTCTCTGACAGAATCCTCCATTTTAGGACTAATGCTCTTCAATACCTTTCCCCAACAGCCAGTGGGGATGGAGTGCATGAATTCATCAAACATTTCAACTGCAGGGGTCCATGGGGCAAACCCATTAAGTGGATTAGACATAAATGATACAGAACTGCTCAGCCTTTCCAAGGCAGGTCTGAAAGGCAGCCTCCATCTGGACAGTGCCTGTGGACTTGTTAAACCTCTAGCTTCACTTTGCAAGAGCTTTCTGAGGCTTTCTTTTCACATGCAACCTCTCAAAACATTGATTGGGGGAGTGCTGAATTTGCTCACCTGTCAGTAGGAGAGCTGTAGGTGGGTGGACTGAAGACTGCTTGGCACTCTGCAGCAATACCTGTCAAGCAAACTATTTTTCAAGCCAAAATCGAACATCCATGTTGACTTTTACATGGACTGAATCTGGCTTTAGAGATGGTGAAGTGCCCTGGCAGAACTGATAGCATTTAGATTGAAAGAATGAGATTGCCTAACTTTGGCATGGCACAGTTTTTCTCCTTCCGATACATTGAATCCAAGAGTTTGGCTTGGTTTTATTTTGTATCCAGAGTTCAGCCTATATCTCATTCGAAGAAGAAAAGAAAGTACTATGAGCAAAGATGTAACTAAGCAAAGAGAAAACAAAATTGGGCTATCTTTCCTATACATTATCCAGGTAGATAAACAACAAATTCATGAAGGAACTAATTTTTAGATAGATTAAATTCTTGCCTCTACCATGCTAACTTGGGAGACAGTTTCATTTACCAAAAGAGAGACAAGCGCAATCTCTTCCTCTGCACTGAAGCAAAGCTTCCTGAAGTAGAAAATGCTTTAAAAGTGAACTGCATCTACTAAACACATTTTTGGCTGTGGGATTCATACTTTCCACGAGGCGCTGTTCTTACTGAGCCTTATTCCCACAACTTTATGCTCACAAGACAGGTTCTTTTGACTAAAGTTATATAGGTACTTAATCAAGTATAGAACAAGACAGCATTTATTCACTATTTTTATAAAGCAATTATGAATGACTCACTTGCATGTGAGTTGTTCAGTAAGAATTATGAAACTTTTACTTCTGTTCTGGTGATATGTGAGAGCTTTGTTTTTTGATTTATATTCATTACCTTGGGAGGATTTGTTCCCTGGGAAAGTGATCAAATACTTGCTTATTTCCATACCAAATATTTTCGAGGGAAAAGTGCCCTCTCCCTCAGCTGTGAGTGGTGACCCCACTAAACAGAGTAGTTCAGCTGCTGTCAGACCAGCATCAGACCTGCCTGAGTGCTGAGCACAGCCTGAGAAACGCACAGCAAAAGATACTCACGGCTGGATTTGGACCTACTTCATGCAGCTCTCCTTATCAAGCAAAAAGCAATGCAGCTCACAGAAGAAACTGCAGAAACAGAGTTTCTGCTGGCGGATGCCATCAATGTCAGCAGAATTACACCCCCAGGGAACTTAAAACTTTCAAAGCAGTAGATATTTTCAAGGCTATTTTGAGAAGGTTTCAAAGGGGAACATTATTCAGAACACTTGATACTCCCTTTTTCCAAGAAGTCAGGAAAATCTAAATTCCAGAAGCGGGTTATTTCCTCTTTAAGGAAAAATGAGCTGGCAAAGATGCTGGATATCAGCAAGGGAAAGCAGACAAAATTTGGTATTATTTTGTCTGAATAGCATTCATGCCCCAAGGAATTGCTTTATTTCTGGACTACTAGCAGTGGAGTTAGATCAAATGGAATTTTTTAAGGATCCAAGTAGGAAATGCAAAACAATGGCCTGCTTAACACTCCAACAAAAGCTCGAAACCTCATGCTGCTATCTTTGGTGACATTGCTGTTTTACCAAGGGTGAGATGCTGGAGATCAAAGGGTCCTCATTCATTCTAAATATTGTTTTGCCAGGAGCAAGTAGGAGGCGGATACCATCATGAGGCCTCTCTCAATGATTTTTCAGCCTTGGGAATTGAGATCTTGGGTATCTGGAGTGGTCCCAGTTGACTGGAAGCTGGCTAACATTGTCCCAATTTTCAAGAAGGGCAAAACAGATGACCCTGGAAACTATAGGCCTCCAAGTCTCCTTGCAGTGCCTGGTAAAATTATGGAGAAGATTATTCTGGGAGTTACTGAAAAACACCTGAAGGACACTTCAGTCATTAGTCACAGCCAGTATGGGTTCATGTCAAACTTAATTTCATTTCATGACAAGGTAACCCATCCAGCTGATCAAGGGAAGCCAGCTGATGTCATCTTTCTGGATTTCTGTAAAACTTTCAATACTTTACTGCAAATCTGTGTAATTCATAGTGGTTATTGATAGCACTAGTAACCATAAAGGAAAGGCCCCTTTCTTGCATGAGGCTCTGCACATCTTTGCTTTATTAGTTATCCACCCCAATTTTTCACTGATTGAAGGACTTCTATACAGGCAAAAAACAGAAAAGGCTTTGGTGTAAAGACGCAGATCTACTATCCAACATCAGGAATCTCAAGGGTGGACTGGCCCACAAAACATGCTCTGCTTGCTTTTCCACCATTTGATTTGAACTGAAAGGAAAGAACGCCTTCTCTGTAAGTGAGTAAGATCCTGATACACCAGGTAAATACTAAGAAAAAAAAAACAAACCCTCCCCAAAAAAACCCAGACAAACAAAAAAACCACTACATGACAACAAGAATGTAAAATTTAGCTCTTTCACCAAACATGGAGTTCTTTCTGATTAGTCTGCAGGATAAGGGGAGGAAATTATTAATTTCTGCATATGGGCTGAACAGTTGTGAGAAGAGCTTGCATGTGAGAAGACTCTTTCCAGAGCAGACAGTTGTGTATTACAGTTGTGATAAACTCATAACAGAAGTGAGCAAAATATTGTGACAGTGAAAGTAATTACCCACACAAAACAAAACAAAACAAAACAAAACCAACAACAAAAGCCTGGGCTGTGTATTTTAATCTTGAATTGTTGAAATGAGGCCATCTATCTTTTCAAGATTATTTGGTTTAGTTAAGGTGTGCGAAACTTTTTAAGTAAAAGTCTATGAATTATTTTATACAAGAGGTCATATTATGCATTCCTAATGTCCTTTCTAGATTCAGAATCTATAAATTTCTATTAGGATCATTGGTTTTCACAGGCTGCTAACTTTATGATAAATTCCCTGATAGGCCTCAAATTCTTCATGTTTCATCTCAGGGGATAACATTGTCTGTATATTAATTTTGAAAGAAAACTCAGCTGACTAGAAATGGAAGGAATAAAAAATTTTTAAAAAACTAACACCATACACACAAAACAGTAATTCAGTTTCCTCTCTTGAGACCACTTCTCAGTCTAAAAGATAAGGAATAAAAAATGTCTAATTCCTGTAGCAGAGACTGTGCTACCACAGAGAGTCAGACTATTCCTTTCTGGAAGAGGAGATACCTCAAACAAGGAAGCTAGGCAGGGAGAGCTAGGCAGGCACAGGGGTGTTATCCAGAGTATCTGTGTGCAGCTACACTACAAAGCCTGCCTTGGGACCTCAACTCTCCAGCTCTTATCCTGATTTTCACACAACTGAGTCAGCTACAGCCCTTGACCAAAAACACGAGGTCACTGGTGATATCATCCACCAGCATCTCTGAGTGTACAGAGAGAAGGGGGAAAGCCAAGCCACAAAACAAATCCCTGCCCTGGCTGTGTCCCTGTTGACAGAATGGTTGGTCCCAGCAGGAAAAAACCCCAAGGAAGGTGGATACTGAAGCCATGGAGAAAACCTGGCAGTTCTGCACCCCTTTGGCCAGAACAGAGCTATAAGAGATCTGAAATGCTGAAGTGTGGCCAGATCTGTGACCAGACTGCACCCACCTTTGCAGTGAACACCATCCACCCTTCCCTTCAGACGCATTGCAGCAGTTAAAACATAAAAAAGCATTGGTTTGTAAAACCATCTACATTACTAAAATAGTAATGCCAAACACAGTGCAGCAGAGCCTGCTTTAACCTTCTCTTCTCAAATGTTCTTCATTTATTAGGTCTTTGCTTTTCCATCTTCATGAGAAATATCCCCATCTGTTTTGTGGCAATAATTCTAGGTTTCAGTGTTTCGCTCCAAGGTGAAGGAGAAAAGCAAACTATTATTCTGTTCACTGAAGACTAGAAAAATGGCAAATCTTGTAACAAACTCTAAGATTGAGATGGGACAAAATCAGTTTCCCTCTACATAAAAGATTGATTGGAAAAATAATCTTCTTAAAAGACCATGTCTGACACTTGCTTTTTTCATTTTCTGCAGTTCTCTTCAGAGACTTATTGTGACTGTGGTTGCTTAAGGTACAAGGATGGTGTAATTTGCCAAAGAGTAGCGATCCCGTTTATTCTGTAGACGAAATTCAGTCTGCATAAACATATTTATCTCCTTTTTTCTTTTTTAACTTTTTTCCTGGTGCCAACATGCCTGCTTACTGCAGGATTACACTTCACACTCTGTCTTTATGAGACCACCTCTTGACAGATTGACTAGGAATTTATGTACACCTTAAAAAACCATTTCATTTTATATGGGTTAGCTGGAAATGTCCAGATGGGGATGGAACTCCTCCTTAGCCATCACCTACTGGCAGCTTCTTTTTTTTAAAATTTTCTCTCAACTTTGTTTCTCACTACATTTAACATCAAAAATTACTTCCCATTTCACCAAGCACTCTACAAATAGATAGAGAGTCCTTATCTGCGCTATTTCCATGGGATTTATAAGACTAAGAAGATGCACAGGGGGGTGAAAAAGCTTCTCTAACACAACATGGCCTGAAAATGCATGCAGTGATGCATCTTCCTGGCCTTGCTCCTTTGTCCTCTTGCTCCACAGCCAAAGTGAACTTTGGAGAGCTTCAGCTTCAGTCTTCTGGTAAGGTTCTTCAAGTCCTGACTGCAGTGGGAGATGGACTGTTTCATGTGATTCGGGGAGGATTTATTCAGGATTGCTGGAAGTTGTCTCCCAGTTGTTCAGGATTAGACATGTTTCACTACCCCACATGTCTGGAACCATTTATGTGTTTGTTGGAAGCATTGAGTGGAAATATGGACTCAGTGTTCCAGGAGTAGGGAGGTCCTAATAGACACAGGCTAGGAAATTGCATTGTAACAATTGCCTTGTTGTCCATCACATTCAGTTTCCACTACCTACAATTTGTAGACGTAAATATAAGGAAGATGCAGACATTTTATAAATAATGACAGCAGTTCTTCTGAAGACAGCAAAACGCAGATAATTCTTCTTGACTCAGGAAAAAGAAAATGAGATGTGATCGGAATGAAGACTAAAATAACAGGGCAGGAGGACATGTGCTGTATCTCACAACAGTACATATTTAAACACTAACTACAGTTCGGACCCAATCTTGGGGGACTTTTTTTAAGACTCTCCTTTCCAAGATCTAAGAAAGAACAATCACTTGAAATTAAAGTTACCAATGTGGTACCTCAAAACTATTCTGAAAAGGGGGAAAAATATTTACTGTTGTAGGGGATCATTTTTATTTCTATATTTCCTCTGATAAGCACAATATTAGCAGTTACATATTTGCAGTGTATAAAGTTTAAAAATAATTGTTTCTGTTCCTTTTGTTCTAGTTCAGCCAGCAATCATCTCTTGTTTTTCCCTTTAATTTCTTTACTAGATTTTCTCAAAGTGGCATCTGCTTTGCCTTTTAAAAATTAACTGTGCAAGCACAACACAATCAGAGAGATGTCAAAGCTGTGGAATTTTCCCTTGCAGCCACACAATGCCAAGTTTTGGATGACTCTGTTGCGAGACGATGAATCATCTCAAGTTATGAGATTTGGGTTCAGGTTCTCTAAGGTAGCTATTATGAAGCTCAGCAAACCTATATCCATCTCTGATCTGTTGTTTTTTGTGCTCTTCAGGTTTTGGAGGGGGAGGGATATGTAGGAACTTCTAATATCATTATCAAAATGTAAACTTTGCCAATTACATATTTTGAAGCCTTCCTTAAATGAACCAAAAGTCCTGCCCTAAACTTTTGACAACTCTGATCAACAAATTCAAACACAGCAAACCAAATAATTTAGGAAAAAAATGTTCCACAGACATTTGAAGTCAGCAAAAGAGCTCTTAGATACAGTTCTCTGGGTAAATCCTGGCAGATGAACTTAATTAAGAGACAAAAACAATTAGCCAGCAATGTGTGACAAAAATTGGCTAAACTAAAATTCTCTGTAAAATCTCCTTATTAGGAAACAAGAGAATTATCATTCTGCTGTTTTCCACAGAAGGAAGGATGGCCTCTTTCTGTCTGTGCTCATGGGGCAATATCAGCCTCTATTCATAGTGGTCCAGCTGGCAGCCCACAGATATGGGATATTTCCATGTGGCTCCAGCCTTTCCCCAAGAGCCTGACAGTGTTCAGGAGGAAAGCAGTGCTTCAGCAGCCAACACATCCCTTGCACACGCAGCACCAGGGATGGAGCTGGCTGGGAGTTGTTGTCCTGGCTCCTGGGGGAAGGGGTGCAGGACACCCTGTACATGGCTCAGCACAGACAGTCATCAGCTGATGTTGTCAATCCTGAGCATGGGAAAAGGGTATCTCAAAAGCAGCTCCAGCCACTACATCCCATCAGCTTTTGACCAGCTCATGACTCAGTAGCTGACAGGCCAAGAAACAAACTCCCAATTTAATCCTCTCCATTTTTCTCCAGTGCGACTGCACCAGAGAAATCAAGAAATATGCATCTGTTCTGATCCACATCATGCAGTGATTCTTGGATTCGTTTTGGAAAGGATGCTACCTTTCAAAGATAAATTAGATGGAAGAGTCCTCCAGTAAACTTCAGGTACGAGTTTTTTAGATGATTACTCAGCCTAGGCCAGTCCTGAGCCACATCCTCCTCAGAATGCTGGTAACCAAGAAACAATACTAGGAAGCATCCCTGTAGGAAACCTCTCAGTTGTGAAAGCCTGAAGATCAGATAAAATATCCAATATATACTGGTCCTCCTCCCAGGTCATCCAGGATTAACTACTGTTGAGGAATAATTGCAGTCCATGAAGGTCTGACACAAAATAATCATTTTTTTAGTGTTTATAAAGCAATAAGTGGCCAGTGGTTACTAAAATGGCTTACATAAATGGACAATAGAATATAAAAATTCAGATAGACTTCTGTGAATATGCAATGGCCTTGCAATTTTTTTTTGCATTTATCATTCCAGTTTTATCGAGATAAGAAAACATTTTTAAAAATCAGAGAACTTTGAAGTTCCAGAAATAGAATTTAAAAGTATCCTTGAAAAAATAAACTATTGGATTTCAAATACATAATTTTCAAATCTGGCAGGGATTTCAGGACATAGTGTCTAATACCCCAATTTAGAACAAAAAAATTCAGAATCTACAAGAATACAAGGTGCTAATGTTTAAAAGAAGATAAGGAATATACCAACTCTTTCACATGCCCTCCCTGCCAGCCCCCCCCAAAAAAAAAAATTAAAGCAAGTGCCAAGCAATCTCTTTGGCTTTCAAATCTTCCATGTAGCATGTATAATAGGATTAACTTTAATTGCTTCCAGCCTATATCCAACGATGAAGAACAGGATACCAGCTGGTAGTAATAGAGCTACCTCACCAGTCATTATCTATTAAAAAAACTGGCTCACACAACAGTTGTACATAAATCAGCTGCTTCTTGAGGTCAACTTTTTACCTCATCAGCTGTCTTAGCATTTCATAGACCTCTTATACCCAAAATATGTGCTCAGATTATTTCTTCTTCTTGTTTGGGCCTGTGTCCTACGGGATCTGGGGTGTTTTGCTCTCACATTGTGCCTAAGGAAATGCTTGGCAATACAGACACAGTAAGGTCTGCAGTTTTCAAACTGGGGGCCATGATAGATCAGTGCCAGACTACTAAGGATCTCTCAGGACTGAGCCTTTTGTTGGAGTACTGCCACTTTTTCACTGAATTATCTCTTCCTCCACAAAGGAGAGTATTTGCTTCAGCTGGGCTGTGTTGTTGTTGTTAAATACTGCTCAGATTTAGCAGATAGCAAAACTACACTTTTGCCTATACATAGTGGGCTAACCAAAGAGAAAAGTAAATCTAGTGAATGGGTTCTCTTAGCCTGAAACCATTTTCTTTGCTAGGAAATATTTAAAAGAAGAAAAAAACATGGAATGTAAATTAGTAACATTTTCTACTGCTGCAAATGTTTTATATGACCTTATAAAAGGTCCTTTTTTCTCCTGGATGAACACCAACCTTACATATGCAATAGAATATTCATCCTTCTTAGAGTAATTTTATTCTTAAAGAAATTTATCTTTTAATATTGCACTACAGATTCCTTTTCAGTAATAGAATTGCAGGGTTTTTTTCTGAAACTAGAAATCGGTTGCAATCTATCCCTCTGCTTGTATTTTTTCCCTTTTGCCCAAAAGTTTTTTAGACCACTGCTGCTTCTATCATAAAAAAGAAAAAAGGAAAAAAAAGAAAAAACAATGACAACAAAAGAGAGAACCCGAAACAAAACAACAAACAGGTACTAAGAAATATGGGAAGTGACTGGAAGATTAGAAAAGTAGGTCACATGTCAAAAGCTCATATATGATATTACAGTGAAAAAAGCCCTGGAAGGTAAATGAGCCTTGTGATTTTAAGTGCCCTTGGAAGGGGCATCCCACCCCATGCTTTCCTGTGTCTTCTAATTTTGACATTTGTGGAAGAGAGGGTGTCAGCACAGGATTTCTCTGGATCAGCCTATATGATTGTCCCTTTTCCATCCAGAGTGAGTTAATTTATTGCTCAGTTTGTGGGATTGCTGTGCAGTCCAGTGAGCTGCTGCAGTGGATATTTAAGCAGAATCTTTCTAGGCATGAGTGATGATCTCTTTGCTCAGTTGGCACAGCAGCAATGGATTCTGCCTTCCCCTCTCTGCAGCTCTGAAAGATGGAAATTGTTGCCTCACATTAGAATGATGGTCTGACAGCCTTCTGCACCACTCAGGCATCTTATAGCAGGGTGAAACAACCCTGCTTCCCAGTTCCTGCTGAAAGGGAAAGAAACATTTTAGGACCTGCAGGAATCCTCAGGGATCTCCAGGAGCAGAAATTATCACATCTTTGCACAGCATGATGCATCTTGTGATTGCCTTTTTACCCCACCTGCAAAGCAGCTCTTCAGGAGCAAGCAAATTCACACGCCACAATGGAGTCGTGGTCTGGCTATGGAATTTCTGCAGGAGGGAATGAATTCCTATGGATCTCTATCATGAGCTTGCCCCAGGCAGCTCTCACCTCAGTACTATATCAATGCTAAACCAAGAGATTACTGCTGTCTGAAACACAGCTTGCCTCTGGTACCTAGGTAAATGGTGTAGTGATGCAAGATACAATTTGAGGCTATGCTAGGAGAATTTGGCAATGGTATTATGGAACTAATACATCTACAGGTAATCAGCATTGCAGGTATATTTGAAATTCTAGCAAGGTTCAAGAAAATGGGATTCTCAGCTTGTGCTGAGAACACTAATGGCACACACAGACCTCTCTCACACTCCCTTGCAGGTGCCAGTAGATGAACTCTCCCCAGGAATGCCCCTCTTGTGTTCTGCAGAGCTCACTTGAGACTGGTCTCATGCAGAATGTGACTTTGAAATATGGCTCCTCCTCATTAATTTGTTCTATTCTTCCTGTTTGACTTGAGGACAGGAGGATGTTCAACTACCACCTAGCTGGGTTTCAGCTGGACACCATGAAAACATGGAGACAGAAGCAAAGCAGGAGTATAAGTCAGCCAGCCTTAGGAAAATATGAATGTTTTACTCAGGTTGCAGACATTCACAAGACACAGAGATGTTATGATGTCCTGCTCATTCCCTGGCAGTACCTGAGGAAACAGCTGCAGAATGATGGGGAGATGTAGGAAGAAAGCATTGAGAGATAACTCCTGAAGGACTTCACCAGTGAACATATTGTAAGCTGTGGCAAAGCACCGACCAGAACACAAACTGCACATGTGAAAAAGCTGAAGTAAAAGTTATATGTTCAGAGCCTGAGAGGAGATGTTGTGATCTGGATGGATTCTAGGGCAGAAGGGGAGAGAGGTGTGTAGATATTGCTGCCCAATTTAGCAAACCTAGCTGCCTTGAGAGAAAAAAAAATAAGAAAGAAAAGGAACAGCTCTAGAGCGTGATTCACTTTATCCTAAAACAGATGTTAAGATATGTCAGATGACTCACAGTGTAAAATTGCCTATTTCCCTCTATTGATTATAAAAGTGAGTCCAGATTGATTAGTTCAGATGAAGACACCTACAATTATGAATATGTTAGATGAGCTGAATCTCCCCAGAAATGTTCTCAATAAGGGTGCAGGCATGGACCCAGGCTTTGATAGGCAACATTTAAACTGAGTCTTAAACATACCTTGTCAATTACTGGAAGGGCTTTTATCTCTGAGAGGAAATGTGATTTTTGAGTAAAAAATTCACTTGACATTAGTCATGTAGGCTTATGGATCACAGTTTCTACTTAAGGTTTTGTGGGGTCTCCTATTTGCACATCTAAGTCTGAGCTTGGATACACAAACTGGATTTCTACAGTGAACTGAGCTAATGCAGAAGTAGGAGTGCTAGCTCTTTCTGTTACATATATATTCGACATTTGGCCTATTACTAGTAATTCAACAGAGTTTGTGAGAACAGGAATGATCCAATTGGTATTCTCTAGTGGAATGTGCTTAGTGGAAGAGTGGAGCTGGAAAAGCTAGAACCTGGCAGAGGATCAGAGGGAAGGCAGGACACTGGGACAAGCAGTAGAGCCATTGCTGCAGAGAAAAAGTTATGTCTGTATCTATACCAGGACCTCCTCTGATGTGAGCTGCCCTTTCTGACCTCTGCAGATTGGGTGTTTTGGGAGAAACTGCTTCCATAGCCTGCAGGAAGAAATGGCAGGAGAATAGGCACCCTGCCAATGGGACCAAAGTACTGTAAAATTTTCTCTTTGATTTCATTGATTAACTACAAAACATTGTTTGCACAGCTAGATTTCCCTTATCCCAGGTAGCTTATCTCACTTATGGGGTAAGAACACCAAGGAATACCCATTCTGCTGCCCTTGACAGTCACTCCCATGTCTGGCAATACATTCTTATTTTTATGCTGCACCCATCCAAAGACAATTTAATGAACTTACATGGGCTGCAACAACAAGGATGTATCCTAAATCTGGGAGCTTGGTGGACAACTGCCTAACCAGCACTGAGGGAAATAGCTGAGGGCCAGGAGTCAAAATGGGGAAGTAAACTGCTACTTCCTGGCCCATCATTCTTGATGGTGATGAGCTGAGAGCATGGACAAAAGCTGTCTACAGCATCGATGCTGTGCAAGTCTGTGGCAGATTCATTTGCATACTCCAAAGGAGTGCTTTGTGCAGACACAGTCCAGCCTTTGGGTCCTTGCAAAGCCAAGGTTACAGATCTGCTTTTGAGACTTTGTGCCCTCGTTACATTTAGATGGGAAGAGCTGTAGCCATCAACAAGAGGTGATTAAAAGTCTGAAAGTTATTTAGCAAGAATTTTTTCTCACATTTCCAGCTAATTGGGGATAACCATATAAGCTTCCCTCCACCCCCCCATTTAACAGTCTGCTGACATTTCCATGTCTGGCTCGTGGTAGCCTTATGGGGCTTGACATCTGTGCATGGCAAAAGCATTTAGCTTCAGAGCTATGTTCCCAGAGAGTGCTGTAAGTGTGGAACAAATTCTGTTCACTTAATAAATGTGCTGTGTAGTCTTGGGGGCTCTATAATATTTGAAAAAGAGGGAGAGCAAGGCTACTCTTAGAAGCATCAGGACAGGAGTGAGTCAAAATGGTACTCAGCACAGATGGCTCCTACAACTGTGAACCACACGTTGGTTAATATGAAACAGCTGTGCAGATGCTCTTCTGCATGGGTGAAATAAAAGCATTTGGCCAATAAGCCAAGGGCCTGAGACACAGACTGCTGAGACACCCTGCAGTGGGAGGAGGTAACAGCACAGCTCTCTGAAGGAAGGCAGCAGCTCGACAGAAGATGTTAATGCAATTTCTCAGCACTGTGCTGCAAGTGCTAGGCTTATTTCCCCACTGCTCCTTCTGCACCTTGGCCTTCAGTAGGGGAATGTGTGTCTCAAGTGTGCTAGCTGGCTTGGTTTAGGAATATGACACTTCATCCTGGTAGGATTTCTACTGTTTTGTGCTCTGGGGGATCACACTGCCTTTATTTAGGGGTGGCCATAACAGTAGGTTTTATTTTTCTCAGTGAAAACGTAGCTCAGAAGTAGTATCCAATAGCAAAATAATATCTTCCTTTGGTCTTTCACGTTTCCTCTGTGGCTCACTTGTAAGAAGTAGGTGGAACAGAGGGAGAGATCAGGAAGTGTTTAATAACCTCCTCATTATTTAATCTGTAAATACCAAGCTTTTAGGGGACTTTGATGTGTAAGTACATCAAAAGATAGGGTTGGAATTCAAAATTATCTCAACAAACAGGAGATGTGGGCTGAAAAAAAACCCAAAAAACTCAGTAAGATAAGTGCAAGTTAGTTCAGGTATACAAAAATATTCAACTAGGGACCTACTGGGTTGGGAAAAACTCAATGAGAGTTATGCAGGAAAGGATGTAGGGGTTGTGATGCATCCATCGTAGGATAAACACAAGGCAGAGCTGTTATGCGAAGATAATACTGGGGTGTATGAACAGGATTATAAAGCATCCAAAATAACTTTTGTTCAAAGCCAAGATGTAGTTCAATGTCTGTGTATGTACACTGTGTTTCAGGAAAGATGGAAACTCTCTGGGGAGAATCCCCTTGCAGAGAAAGATAGATTATCTGGGAAATTTAGTTCCAAGGGGACTTGTGAAGGTTGTCTAGCCCAAATTTATGCTCCAAACAAGGTTAACTTCAAAACGTTTTTCAAGGTCTCGCCCAGATCACTTTTGAAAATTTCCAATTCTTCTGTCTCTCTGGAATACAAGAAAGACTTAAGAAATGGGATTTTATCTCTGAAGGACTCAAGTTCAGGGCATCCATTTGTGATTTGTAGGACTTAGATTAAATATTATGAGAAGCTGGGTCTTCAGAGAAGGCAGAGCTTAATCTTCATACATAATCTTCCTATTTGCATTTCCTCACACAATGGAAAAACACCATGCATCCTTTGTCATGCATGCATAGGATGGAATTCTTCCATTCTGTCTCCACCTTAGGAGTAGAACAATTTGCTCTTGTTGCCAGTCCATGTCATTGAAAAGTTCTGAAGCAGACTGGTCCTGACTTTCTCAAGAATTCAGTTCTAAAGATATATTTGCTAGGATCCCTAGGACAAAAAGGTTTATGAACACCTGTATTTTTACTTATTGTATAATCTAAGCATATTTAAATTAAAAGATAACCATAAATCATGAGAATTGCGTATGAGGGCAAAAGGATTATTTTAAAATCCTTTTCTACCTCTACCCTGATCATCTCTCATCACTAGATGACCACAAGAAGTCTTGCCAGAGTCTGGGTTGCACCACTGCAAGTTCTGTCTTCACTTTAGTCATGCATCCAGCCATGTGTATTTGGGTCCTTCCTGCAAGGACCTTGACCCTTCCCTGGACAGAGCTGACAGAGCTCACCTGTCCAGGATGAATGGTGGTCAGAATCCAGAAGACCACCAACATTTGACTGGACTTTATTTATAGAACAGAGAGTTTCCACTTCAATTTGGAAAACAACCGTTCAACAGTTCAAGTTGAACTAGCAGACTGAAGATATACTTTCTTTAATAGCTAGTAAATGCTAATACCCTGCACACACACATAAACACACCCACACCTCATTTTGTTTTGAAGTGATGAACTCACCATCATATAGCAATTATCCAATTTCAAAATGAGTCACATCAACTACCAGAAGAGTGAAATCTGTCCATGCAGTAACTTTTGGCATCACACATCTCTCTCAAGAATTTCCTATTAGACTATTTCTTTTTGCCTTTTAGGTGAACATGGAGTGACTAGTTTAGTTTGGTAACATAAAATTTAGCCATGCAAGGACAGGCAAGAGTCAGGTGATCCAGGCAGAACCAAATTCAAGTGAGGTCTGAAAACCTGTTGTTAATGAAAATTTCAGCTCAGTGCTGGAATCCAGTGAAACCTTCAAGCTTATTGTTATTCATTAAGCAGATTGAAGGAGTGAAATTAAATTCAGCAAATTGTCCGCCTCTGCAGAGTACAATATGTTCATTTTCAAGGGAAACTGGTGTATGGAGATGAAGCATAAGCCACTCTTACATCGGGGTGGCACGGGGAGTACTTGGGGGTCAAATGTTTTTTAAAAAGCCACATCCCTCTCTCAATACACTTGCACATCCCTCATTGGCCTGTCTGACCCTTTCAATATGCCCTAGTGAAAGAGTCCAGCTGTCCATCCTCACCTGCTGCATGTGCTGATGCCAGGGAACCAATGTTCACAAGTGGCAGCGACACTGATCCCACCCAAATACTTCACTGATCCTTTTTTTAAGACTAACCTCTGCTTCAGCCCTGCTCCTGTGGCATTTTCTGGGAGATAATTCAAAGCTGAGTGGCCTGACTGATTGAAACATAGACCTAAAGATGGGAAGACCCTTCCTTCAGCCACTGCACATTACCTTCTTCCTGCCATTCAAGTGATTGATTTTGTTGTAATTACCCAGACATATCAGTTTATTATTTGCTCTGTGGCATTCTTTGAGAGACTAGAGGAAGTTTTGTTGTGGAGACCCAGAGAAACAGACGCTGTTCCATGAAGCACTGTGGTTTTAGACAGGACCAACAAGCAGAAAAAGAACCAAAGAAATGTTTTCTCCTGTGTTAAGGGGAGCTGGGATAGCTCACTGGGTTAGTCAGAGCTCAGTACCCTCTGTCCCCTTACTCCATTTGTTTGTCTCATGCTATACTACCACAAAGATTGAAGCACAACTTCCTTCAAGGAAACACAGTGAGGGTTGGACTTTGGCCTTTCCTGCCTGTCTGCAATGCTGCTTCTCTGCTGACCTGGATAGTGAGACCTGTCACCTACACTTAGAAATGCCACGTATCTAAGCTTAGAAATGCCCAGTGCAGATGGTGTCCATCCCCACTTGTGGCACCAGCTCCACCTGGGAAACAGGGAGGGGAACAGGCACTTGTCAGGTTCATCAGATTGGGGTTGGATGTCTGCCTCAAGAGCAATGACTCCTTTTCTCCACTAACTACAGAAGGAACCTGAATATGAACATGTAGTAGCTGAAATAAACATGTTAAGTGAGATGTAGAGACTGGCATGACTCTCAGCCAAGGTAACTAGAGGTTAACAGAGTTAGGAGTATGTAGTTTAAAACAGAAGTCTTTTTCCATCATCCATTTCTTATTTTTTTAAGTAGAAATTGTAAGAAAGCCAATTCTTGAAGGTCCTAGAGACTAAAGATTGTAGCATGCTGCTTCAGAGCTTGCTTGATTAGTATTTAATTCAGTCAGTCATTTCTCCTAATGAAATGTCTCACCTATAACTATTCTCTGAGCTTTGGGGTTTATTTTCCATGGAAAATTATCTTTTAAAAAGAATAGCACTATGCAACTGAAGTTCCTTTCTTCCAGTGAGTGCACAGCACTCTGCAGTTGTCAGCTGCACCTCTCACCACATTATGACTCTCTCTTGTTGCCAGAACAAGATAAACAGGGATTTCTCTTGAGGCCAAGTCTCTCTTGATGTGTGCAATGCCTGGCAGGATGGGGCACCAATCAATGATTAAGGTCAATGTGTCATATCCTCGTGTGTGGTGTTCTCAAAACAAAGAGGCAGCTGAGCCAAGAAGGAGCTCTGGGTGCTCATTACACCACAGACTCCCTAACTTGTTAATTGTGTTTGAACAATGGAAAGTCCTTCGGGAATTAAGTTTGGGGTGGAAGTCCTCAGCCAAAATGTGCATTTGCTTGGGACATTTGGGAAATGAGGTGCTGGGAATAAATTGGCTGCTGATGGTCTCGTGGCCCCTGGGCACTTTGGGGTGGATTTGGACCACCTGCAAGGGTACCTTGTGAATATTTAGGCACTGGTGAAGGAATTTGGGGAAATGATGAGTGCTTTAAAAAGCCTGCAGCTGTTTAACCACAATATCTGGGCACAGGAGGGGACAGGCCCAGTAGGGCACGAGGCATCAGGGTAGCCTGGGCTGGCAGAGCCCTGAAAGCACGCTCAGTTCCTGCAGACCAGAGCATCCAGAGCCACAGGCAAGCAGCCCATGCACGATCTGCTTGCAAGAAAATTCCCAGCCAGCATCACTTGCTCAATTGAAACTCATTCCAAAATGGTTTTAAAAGTTGAACTACCCATCTGTTGCATGGGGAAACAGGGAGGCAAAGTCCTGGGCCACCTGGCAGCCCCCAGCATAGCACCCTCTCTGCTGTGTTTGCTCTGTACCTACTCCTGGGACTTTGCTTCTCCAATATGAGTGCGAAGTTCAATTGCCATGGCAACGGCATCTGGCAGGTGCAAAACACTATTCTCTCTGCTAGATGTAAGGGAAAGCCTTTCTGCTCCAGGGAAGGGAACTGTCAGTTGTAATAAAGATTGTCCTCTCTTCTCTTACCTGGAAACATAGCAAGGAAAACTCTTTATTGATTTTTCATGGGAGGACTAGGCCTCCAGGATTAATTATCTTCCACTGTTTTTCTTTGCTACACAGTAGGTATCCATATAGGTAGAGGCAGTAAGTGTTTGGGCTATATATAACACCATCTACAAGGCAGCCAAAGGAATTCTTCCACAGAGGCAATGAGAAGGAGGTGAAGTTGCATGGAAAATGATGCCACTTTTCTCAGAGTCCCCAAGATTGTCCTCATTGGCCAGAACACAGCTCATCTTTGTCAAGGCAGAGCTGGCCCAGACAGCTTCCTCCCTCCCTTTTAAGTGCTTGGCTCTGGTACTTGGGCCAGATGTGTAGGATAAACCTCCCTTCTTGATATAGACACAATTTCACCCACCCTGTGCCCCAGGAGCAGGTTTTTTCCCACAAAGATAGTGTTGGGATGGACCCAGGGTTTGGGGCTGGGCCAGCAGGAGGTAGCACTGCCTCTGCTGAGACATCCACCATCCTCTTGCCTTTAAACCTTGCACTCCTTGGGAAAGGCATGTTCAACTACACAGCCCAAAAGCCTGTGTATTTTCATTGCTTTACACATGTGGAACATGGATGATGGGGTCACCCAGCACAGGGGGACTGTGCTCTGAAGAGGAAGAGAGGGAGGTGTTTGGCCACATGTGTCAACATAACCATCAGTTAGCATATTTTTTCATTTGTCATTCAATTTAAGTATTTGAGGGCTGTCTCTCATTATTGTGAATTGGCCCCTATTCCAAAAAAATGCTCTATTTTACTATTGAAATTAGGAAATTAGGAGCACACTTTTATGGTCAACAAAACCAGCAGAGCAGGGGAGGGAGTGGTATAAAGATGACAATCAGAGCTCTGTCTCATGAAGTTGCAGAAGAGTATTAATGAAATAGATCCTGTATAAAAGCTTCTAAAGTCTTTCCACTTATTTTTTCCTGCACAAATGTAACCCAAAATTAATTTTGGTTTGAAGAATGAAGTCCATGAAGGAGTTGGCATCACATCTTTCCAGGCACATCTTGTAACATTATCACTCAAGTAAGAAAATGTACAGGTAAACCATGAGGCAGGTGAGCAGTGTCGGTGTGTGCTCTGACAATGAGTGGCTCTGTGATGCTGCATAATAACTGCTAATTACTAAACATCTATTTCCATGTTACACATTATTTCCTTCTGTTTTAAAGGGAGTCAAATCCAGGGTAATCATTGTTTATTTAGCAGTGTTACAAACAGTATCAAATACATTACAGATCAAAAGTGGCCAAACCCAAGACTGTTTCGTTGATAGAGAATTTTTATCTGCCAAGTGAGTCCATAAAAGATCAAGGAAAGTGCAGCAAGGCCATCCCTTTCAAAGGTGCTGAAGGCTGCAGTATTCTGAAACACAAAAAGCACAAACTCAAAGTAACACATGTTAGCAGCCCTCTCTGTTGCAAACTTCTAGCTAGAAACAATACATCTAAAAATACATCTGCTGATGAGGTCAGTAGGTTTATCCCTGGTGAGAGGCGGAAGGGCAGGAACTATGCAAAATCAGGAAAAAAGGCTACAGCAGTGGGAAAAGATCAAGCTCTTTGTTTGTATTTTCAGCTTTCCTGACCAGCTCCAGGATCTCTTTCATGCTGTTGAAATTTCAAGTTCAAATTATCACTGCTCAGAGTCCAGCATAATTATCAAATTTTTTTTAAAATGTTAAAAACCAACACAAACAGCTACTTAATAAAAAACAATTTTCGGTACAATATTCCCCCATTCCACAACCCTGAGACACATTTAGTGTCTTTGTCGCTGATGGTGGCTAATTTACTCATCACTAGACAACAGTGTCCACTAGACTCTATGTGTGTAGCTGGAGATGGTCAAACTGTACTCATAGAGTCCTCATTCTATTATGGGTTTTCTGAGAGCCCAGCTCATATGTGGCACAAGAGATATTTCCCTGCTCCCACAGAAACCTAATGTGAAGAAGAAAATGTGGTGTCTTTTAATCCTGTGAGTACACTCTTCAAGCCAGAACCAAGAACCACAACCAAACTGCCAAGAACTTCCAGAAATAGCAAAAGGTGGCAGAGCTTTAGGGCAGTCAAGGTTTATCCCAATGAATGAATAAAAAACAAAAGTTAAAAACAGCAACTTTGAGGATAAGCAAAAGAGTTTCATGAAGAGCCTGACACAGGACTGCTAGGGCCACTGCAGAAGAGTAAGCAGAGGTGGAAAAAAGCTTTGGTCAGCCCAGTAGTTACAGACATTCACAGTGTAATGCCTTCCTGTGAAGAAACACAAACCATTTTGAGTTTAAAAGCTGTATCCAGTTTTAAAAGACTCATGGGAAGAAGAAGGAAACAAAAGAAGAAGAAAAAAAATTAAAATAAAAACCTTGGTTTATATTTGTGCCACACTATCTGCTTGCTGCTAAGGCGCAACCTGCAGATGTGTGCCAGGCTTGCAAATCACACTAAAGCATCTGTGCCTGGGAGCCACTCCTGCTCCTGTCAGCATTTTCTCACCCAATGCCCCAGAACAACAAGAGCTGACCTTACTGACACTGCTGCTCTAAAAGAAACAGAAGGGACCATTTGTCTCTCTAAAGCAACTCCACCAAGGCAAAAGCACCACAGCAGCCAAGGCAAGCCCTGCTGAACTGTGGGGTCCCCAAACAGAACCCTCTGCAACTCTGCATCTGCTCCATTGCAGAGTGCTGAAGATACTCTTGGCTTCAGCTAGAGTAGGATCAGGTTTTCTCTCATGGGAAAACCAGAGGCATCCTAACAGAGAAATACAGAGCTTATCAAACAGGATAATTACAGAATTTGTAAAGGAATTTTTCAGCGGATTTTTCAGGGGGAAACCCCCATATTTCTGTTATTGCTACTGGAACCCTTCAATGAGACATGGTTGTCTGGGAAATTCCAACTCTTCCCCTGTAAGGACAGGGCGGCAAGTTAAGACCCAGTTACTTTATAGCCAGAGTGGTTGTTCTGGTTTTTAAGCTCCATGAATTCCTTCGGAAAGCTGAGGAAAAATGACAAGTTTAATAAAATCCAGGCAGTTAAGAGGTAGCTCTGACATTACTATTTTTGGGGAATCAAACCAAGAGGTCACTCACACTGATTTCAGGTGTGTTGCACTTGGGATAAATAGGACCCATGAGAATTTTGCTCCAGTCACAACTGCAAAACCATTAAAAGCTCAGGGTCTCTTAGGCTTGGTACCTTCCCCATGTGAACAGACTTTTGTACTGCTTTCAGTCCCTCACCTGTGCTTTGAGGCCCAGCAGCATCCAGGCACTGCCTCGGGCTTGTCTTTCCAGGCTCACACTGGGGTGCACTGGGCTGTGTCATATCCTGGCAAAGGGCTCCAGCAACACTGCCCAGGTCCCAGCACACCTCTGCCAACCTCCACCACACCTTAGGGACATCTCTTCTTGTAATACAGCCCCTGTGGGACTGGCAGACAGATTCAAGCTTATCCATCCTGGTACCCTGTACTTGCATACAGCCCATAACACACTCCCATAACTCCTGCCAGAGCAGGAGTTTTGGTATTTCTTTTTTTTTTTTCTCCGTCTTTTGCTTTATACCACACTGGAAATGCACAGATCCAGCTCAAAGAAGAAATCATTATATGCTGTGCCATCCTTGCTTTGCCTCACCACCCTAACTGTTTTTTTGAAATTGAGGGAAATTCGTCTCAAGAGAGAAGTGTCTGTTCACTTTTCAGGCATCAGGAGCACGGCTGACCTTTGTAGGATGGAGGCTCTCTGATTTTCCTGTGCCTTTGAAACAGGCCCATGAGACATTTATACTCTTTTTCTTTCTACCATGGGGTAACTATATGTCTGCTTTTGTCACGTGATCAAGTTCCCTCACAGCACAAGCCAACTCTTAGGGAATAAAATCTCTTTTCCAAATAATCACATACGACATCAACAAAATAAAGCTTATTTAAAGCACACACTAGCAAATTGCTATTTACCCTTGGAATTGTTTTCACAGGCAGAAAGTAAATTTTATTTGAAGCAATCATTATTGTAGATAAGGGGTACAAGGCTGTATTTGTTACGGGAAAAAATCACACTGTGGAGCTATAAACAGTAAGTTGAAGCCATAAACACAGCGGAAATCTCCTGATTGATAAAACCAAAATTAAATAAGCAGTTTTAAAATATTTTTGGCATGTATCTTATTCTAATCTTAAGATTTGGACATGCGTAACATATAGTATTCTGGTTTAAGTATAAGTATTATCAGCTGTTTAAAGGAAACTGCAAAGCTTACCTCTCACAGATAGACCACCCTTTGTAGAGCAAAGAGCAAATGTGTATCAGGTTCTGCAAATACCTTGTCCTCTGCTTATCGTTAGATACAAAAGCTCTCATCAAGTGTACAGTATTAATCATACACAAAAGTATTTGCAGAACACAGATACCCTTTTATCCAGCTGCACTGCCCAAGATAGGTGGTATCAGAGCCAGGAAACAAATCACAAAGTCAGGGCATCCTTTTTCAGCTGGATCTGCTCAGTAAAAAGCTCTGCTTGGAAATGGCTGCAGTCCTGCCTAATTGGGCACACTGGACCAATGACAGCAATGACATCCAGTGAGTCTTTTCAGGGAAAATGCATCTGGGGAGGAGTTGTGATTACACATTTCTGACATTGGCTGCTGCTAGAGAGAGAATGCCAGATGAGATGTACTGCTCCAGCAAGTGCTAAGTTCTTAATTTAGGCATTTTGTTGAAATTGTTGAAAAACATTCTAATTGGAAGGAACTTCTGCTTCTCCAGCATATAATTTTCCCCATTTTTTAGCACTGAGGCATTTGCATGAAAACAAGCTCTTTGTTTTTAAAATTCCACTGCACTTGTTGTTTATTTCCCACTGGAATTCATAATCCTGTGTTTGCACAAAGCACTATAATTGGTTGCTGTGGAAGTGTTTCTATCAAAAGGAAATTATTATTAATAATCAAGAACGAACAGTTGCATAATAGAGATTAGTAAAATAAGCACCATTCTAATAATAATGCTAATCTCCATGAAACCAACCTCTTCAAATGCTTTGAAATAAACATATCCCCATAATAAAAATAATCTTTAAACACGAAGAGAAGTAAGAATCACAGGAACAAGTACAGGTGGAGGTTGACTCTATCAACAAGAGTGGTGCATCTTGCAGCTGGCAAGTACAAAATTCTACCATGAACTGTACTGGGTTTGCATGGCCAGGTTTTGTTGTGGGGGGTTACAGGGGTGACTTCTGTCAGAAGCTGCCGAAAGCCTCCCCCTGTCCTGCAGAGCCAGTGCCAGCCAGCTCCAGGATGTACCCGCCACTGGCCAAGGATGAGCCCATCAGGAATGACAGCAATGCCTATTTGATAATGTATTTTAAAAGGGAAAAAAATATTGTGCAGATGTAATTGGGACCAGAAAAGAGTGGGGTGAACAGGAACAAGTCTGCAGACACCAAGGTCAGTGCAAAAGGAGGAGGAGGAGGAGGTGCTCCAGGTGCTGGAGCTGAGATTCCCCTGCAGCCCGTGGTGCAGACCATGGTGAAGCAGCTGTGCCCCTGCAGCCCATGGAGAGCCCCGGGGAATGCGGAGAGCCACGTGCAGCCCCTGGAGGAGACCCACCCTGGAGCAGGAGGATGCCTGAAAGAAGGCTGTGAACCCATAGGAACCCATGCTGGAGCAGAGTCTTGGCAGGGAGCTGTAAAACTGTGAAGAGAGGAGCCCACGCTGGAGCTTTCCTAGTAGGACTTGTGACTGACCCTGTGGGGGACCCACGCTGGAGCAGGCTGTTCTGAAAGGACTGCAGTGTGTGGAATAGACCCACACTGGAGCAGTTTGGGGAGAAGTGCTGTCCGTGGGATGGGTTCACACTGGAGAAGTTCATGAAGAGCTGTCTCCTGTGGGAGGGAACCCACACTGGAGCAGGAGAAAGACTCCTCTCCCTGAGCAGTGGTAGAAACAACATGTGATGAACTGTCTGTAACCCCCATTTCCCACCTCCCTGCAGTATTGCAGGGGAAGAGGTAGAGAGCAGGAAGGAGGGATGGGTGAGAGGAAGATGTTTTTAAAATTTGTTTTACTTCTCATTATCCTGCACTGATCTTGTTAGTAATAAATTTAATAAATATCCCCAAGCTGAGGTTGTTCTGGCCATGACAGTATTTGGTGAGTGATCTCTCACGGTCCTTATCTCAGCCCATGACCCTTTTGTTATATTTTCTCTTCTCTGTCCAGTCATGGAGACCTGAGAGAGCAGCTTTGGTGAGTGCCTGGAATTCAGCCAAGGGTCAACCCACTACACTGCCCCCAGACTAAAGTTTTTAAGACTCAGTTGGCAATTAATTACTTCATATAGGCAATTCCTGTTGGCCCAAAACACATGTAATAGTGAATTAATATAAATGACAAGTTTCTCAATTTTTAAAATTCTCAAGAGAAGGAAAGGTTTGCTTGTATTAAACATTACTTTTTATATTCTTACTGCAGCCATAGAAAGTTTTTTATTTCTTGTTCCTGAGACTCAGAAGTTTGGCATGGGTATTCTGTTTTTAAATGTTCTTGAAATCAGCATGCAAAGGGCTTTTGATCAGATCACAATCTCGAAGTCCATGAGATTCTGCTGGTATATTACTAACTCCCTGTAGACCTTCAAGTTGAAGCATCTTCCTCCTTAGCACTGAACTTCCTAGTTTTCCCTTGTAAGACACATTCCTTCTTTTCCAGCCCACTGATTTCATCTTTTAACCCAGACCCATTCTATTTCAATGGTAGTAGGAATAACCCTTATTAGGGAGCAATGCACAAAGATCTGGATGCTTATTTGGGCTCCTGGTCCCTGGGTTTGCCTGCACTAGACCTCCAGAGGAGTCATCTGCTGCCAGCCAAGTCACTCAGAATCAGGTTTAGCACAAACCAGGATTTGAGAATAAAATGTTTACTTTACATTGATAGGCAATCATGGAATGACATTATAAAAGATAAAATAAGTTTCCTGAACAAGAGCATGTTTAACAAAAGACACCGTCCTCCATAGAAGCTGGTGTCTACTTTTTTTTTGTTCTAGGTCAAATAATAATAAACATGTTGTTTTTTTCTTGTGAGGTTATTTCTTATTCCTCTTGATTTTCCTCAATAATCCACCTGCCCTCTCTGGAAGCACAGAGATCATTCCTTCATGCCAGCCCCAGCCAAGATGTTCAAAGCTTGCTTGCTTCTCCCCTGTGAAACCTCCCTTGTTGTTGCCTGTGTCTGGCACTAGACGCCACTTGGTACTCCATGTCCAGTAAAGAGATGAAAAAGTCACTTTTCTTCCTTCTCTTTTCTTCTACTGGCATCTTTACAAACTTTTCAACAGCCAAAGTTAAATCTCATGTTTTTGGCTTCAGGCTGTGTGCCTGTTACAACATCTTGAGAAAACAATGATAAAACTTACACATGATATCGTGATAGGTACTAACATTTTGTCTTCTTCCTCTATTCATAACTAGCTTTATTATGTGAATCTTCATAATAGCAGTCATCCACAATTGCCTTCACAGCTGGCTCTTGGCAGACCAAAGGTTATTTGAGTTTTATAGGTAAGGCACAGAGGTATTTCCAAAGCAAACATCATTCTAAGACATGGAGATGAAAATATAGTCCTTAATATGGACTCTAAATTACTTTGTGCATGCATGACAAAGACAAAACTGAAATACTCATATAATTGCCTTTTGTTACAAGATTTGTTAAAGCCTGCAATCTGCCCTTTTATAAAAAGAAAGGACTGTGTCTTGTCTGCTGATAATGGCATCTTTGGCATGGACTGGAGGTGATTATTTTTCTGGTTTGACAGACGGAGAGTTCAAGGTCCAGGTACCTCTTCTCTGGGTGCAGCCTTTGTCACTAAGTGAATTGTTCCGTGGTAATATGACCAGGAGGGTCAAATATCCTGCAAATATCCTTGGCCTGATCTCTTCATCACACACATTACCAGACAATGAAGAAGTGTCTCTCTCCTCACAAATAAACTGCAATGATATAATCAACTAAATTCAAAGCCAACTGATGTGGGTTAACTTAAACTTAATCAGTAAATAGACATGTAACTGCAGCTACTCTTTGCCAATGATCTTCTACGGCATTTATTCATGAGTAACAGCCCTCAAACCCAATGCAGACATGCAGGAAAACCCTTCTAGAGTTCCCATAAAATGAGAAATATTCACTTCAAACCAAAGAAATGAGACATTAGTATGCAAGCAAATGGATGCTATCTTGGAGGGATACAGGTTTTTGATTATCAAAAGGCTTTGAACAAGCTCCTTGCCAAAGACTGTTAAGCATCTGAGTTGTCAGGATACATGTGAGAATACACCCTTCTGAATCAGTGACTAGTGAGAAGATAGAACATAAAGGACACAGATATGGTCCAAGTTCACAGTGAAGTGAATTTCACAGCAGGATCCGGTGATTTGAGAGTCCTGTATTAAACAACATATCCATGTATGACCTGGAAAGGAAAAGGGGGAGAAGTAAAGTGACAAGTTCACAGGGCATGCAGAGTGATTCAGAGCAGCCAGGCCCAACTGTGGGAAAAGCTGGAGGCAAGCTGATGCTGCAGAGCTGCAGAAGGATTACACAACATGGAGATAATGGCAAGCAAATTTCAGTGTCTGTAATTGCAAAAAAATGCACATGGGGAAAAAAAACCAAAACCTTAAACTATACCTAATGGAGTCTTAAGAACGTTTAATCAGTCAGGAAAAAAATCTTGAAACCATGTGCTACTTCTATGGGAGTAAATCCATGTTCAGCAGTGATTAAAAAGGCACTGAAGGAATTATTAGGAAAAGAATAGAGAAAAAAAAAAAACAGATACGATACCAGATACCAGATACAGTACTATCACGCCATTGTGAAAATCCCCCGAGTATATACTCATGGAATATTGAGTACCACTCTGGTCATGCCATCTTGAAAGGAATACAATACAGTGGGAAGCAGTGCTGATGGGCAGCAGGATGGTATGATTTCCAAATGAAACAATGATTAAAGAGACCAGGAGTTCACTTTGGAAATTGTATGACTGAAGGGGCACATAGCACAGGGCTCCAGTCAACACACTGTTGCTAAAACAAATAGGGAAAATTGTTCCCTACTTGCTGTTTTTCTGGGAAGAGTGGCATGGTCTGGTAGCAGGTTTAAAACAGATTAGGAAGAACTTTTTCACCCAGCACATAATTGTATCACTGAACTCAGTGGCACAGGATAAAGTGAAGAAATGGTAATTATTTCAAAAGGGTATTAGAACAGTTCATGAAACACCACCAAAAACTATTAACATGACAGTCTATCTGCAGCTACTTACTGAGGAAAACCCCTGAGCCACAGAGAGTGAATCTGTAAAAGCCTGCCAGGTAATACCACATACATCCTCTCTACAGGAACTTCATAGGCATACTACACCCCCCATTTTGCTGAAAAAAGATATAAAGGACAAAGCCATCCCAGGTCTGTTTCTCTCTGGCACACACAGCCCTCTTGTAGTACCCCAGCTGCCTTTGTGCCTGCAAGCTCTTGTGCTGCTCCCCAGAGCCTGCAACACAGACACCAATTTCACACTCTCAAGGCCTCACTCTGGTGGGCTTTAGCATGACTTCTGCTTTCCTGAAAACTGCAAAAGCAGGGTGGACCCTCACACACCCCCACATAAGCACAGCCACAGGAACAGCCAAGGGACTCAAGGAAAACCCAAGGCCAAGTGCTTTATAATGAGAACAGAAGCAGCCTGCTCTCACAGAGGGGATCAGCTCCTAGTTGGGTTGGCACACGTTGGTTTTGCACTGCTGGCAAATTGATCCCAAGGTCTCTCAGTTGAAAGCTGGGGAATCCAAGGGGACAAAATGAAAGAGCCTATGATGAGAAGGATGCTGAGAAACAGAGAAGTGAAGGCTTTAGGCCGTCCTGTGGGATGCTCTGCCTATGGGAAGTTCAGTGAAAGGCTGTGAAACTTCAGAAAAGTTCAGGGAGCTTTGGGGCCAAAGAAATCACTACCAGCAACTACCCTCACCAGAAGTTTCCCTGCAAACCCTTCCATGTCTCTGATCACCAAATCAAGATTTCTGCTTTGCTGCTTCAGCTTATCTGGGAGTCCTTGTCCCAGCCAATGCACTTACAGTATTTTTAGCATACACAGTAAAATTCCATTTTGTTTCTGAAACATCCAGTTCCCCCAGACTTCACTACTGTGCTTTTGCTGAGGCCACACTGTTTTACAGGCTTATAACCTCTGCAGTTTAGCAGAGTCAGATTTATCAGATACAATGATGGGTAAAACTGCAGAGTCCAAAAGAAATTATGAAAATCTCAGTTGAAATAAGGTACTGCAGTTAACATAGGAATTCTTTTTTTTTCCCAGCTTAGCAATCCAGATAAGCATCTGAGCATTTAGGCTTTAGAGGCTGTAGAAGCCCGGCTTACCACTAAGTCTGACAGTGCATAATCAAACTGAAAGAGGCAGATTTTGATTCGATATTAGAAAGAAATCCTTCACTGCAAGGGTGATGAGGCACTGCAACAGATTGCCTGGAGAACTTGTGGATGCCCCATCCCTGGAAGTGTTAAATACAGGCTGGATGGTGGGCTGAGCAGCCTCGTCTAGTGGAAGGTGTCCCTGCCCATAGCAGGGGGTTGCAACAATATGATCTTTAAGGTTCCTTCCAACAAACCATTCTGCAGTTCTATGGTTCTATGGTTCTATGATCATTATGACTATGGGAGTAACTGAGTTACTGTAAACCACACCTTCTACTTATGTGACACTGCTGCAGAACTGTGTGTGTGTGTTTTTTTAGACACTCATTGCTTAAAAGCTTAAGATGCATTAAAATAAAGGGAGCAGAAGTGCCTTGCCTTACATTGCACTGAATCCCTTGCCCTAAGCTGTGGAACCAGGCTGGATTTTGGTGGGTGTTTGAGGCAGGCAGGACCTCCAAACCTACAGCACTGAAATAAGGACACAGCAAAACACAGGTGCCCATGCTAAGGGCAGGCCTCCAACCTGCACTGCTCTCAGCCAGGTGCCTGCATGTGTGGCTTCTGCCTGCAGTGCTGAACGGCCTCACCTCCCAGCCAGGTGCTGCTCTCAGGTAAGCAGAGATGGTTGTCAGCTCCTCTGGCTCCCCTGGATCCCATAGGATCCACTCCTGCAGTGCAGCCATTGAAGAAGTTGTCTGGGCCTATGATCTCATCCTGTTCAGGAACTTTAATAAATCCCAAAAGGCACCTGGGAATATCTTGAGATGCCTAAACAACTTTATTAGTCAGATCAATGAGTAGGGAAAGGATGGCTTGCTGTCTGTACAAGTAACATAAAAGAATGGTGTCTATTACCATGCTAAGCATTACTGAGTGTTCTTTGTGCTAACATCTGAAATGCCCAACAGGAAACCCTGGCAGATAAGAGGTTCACCCACCCTGGCCTTGTCCTGGAAAGGGACAAAGAAAATCAGCTTTCTGATGTCAGACACAAGTGATGTTGGAGGAGGAAAATTTTCAGGTGAGTCACTGAAATTCTGTGAAAAGTAAGAAAGGAAAAAAAAAATGTAACAGCAAATCCCTGTAAGAATAGGTTTAATGATCTTGTTTCTCAGGCTATTCATAGATGGTCATTAAAAAACCCAGCTTGAGGCTCTGTTCCTCTGCCCTCTCCTGGAGGATCTCCTCTGATTTCTGTTTTTTGTGTAAGGAGTAAAAATTTTGATCGAGGATAGTGCTGACACAGTGGCACCCACCAGCTGTCCAAATTCTGGCATGGGCAGCTGGGCAAGGCAAGAGCCCTCGAGCTGTGCATCTTCAGCTGGGGGTCTGGCACAAGTATGCAGAGTAACTAACATTGGTTGAAAGGAGAAAAAATTATTCTGAATTGATTCCCTGTTGTTTTTAATCACAAACAGCATTTGCCTTTGTTTTTGCTTTTTATGGCCTATCCTAACCTTTACTGTCGTGATGGTCCCCTCTGAGGCTCAGCACAGTTCACAGCAAAACTTAACCTTTCAGTTTGTCACTGGCAATACAGAAATTAAAATCTCAAACATCCAACTGTGAAGTCACACAAAGGCTGGAGGCTTATGAAGTTGTTGGCAGAACGCTGTGCGGCAGGATGTGGTGGGTTCACCTTGGCTGGCTGCCAGACACCCACCCAGACACTCTCCCTCCCTCTCCTCAGCAGACTGGGGGGAGAAAATGAGATGGAAAAGCTCATGGGTTGAGTAAGAAAACCAAAAGCTGTGCAGGGAAGCAAAACGAAAAGAGAAATTTATTCCCTACTTCCCATCAGCAGGCACTTCCTAGGAAGCAGGGCCTCAGTCCGTGCAGCAATTGCTTGGGAATACAAACATCACAACCATGATGTCTCCTCATTCTTCCGTTTATCTCTGCTTTTATCACTGAGTACAACATGATGTAGTGTGGGATATTCCTTTGGACACTTCTCTCTCCCAGCCTCCTGCCCACTCCCAGCCTGGTCTTTTTTGGGGTGAGAGCCTTGATGCTGCACAGGCACCGCTCAGCAGTAGCCAAAACATGGGTGTCTTCTCAGTACTGTTTGAGCCACAGTACCACAGAGGCTGGTAGCTAACTGCATCCCAGCAAGACCCTGAAAGAATCTAAATGTCTATATTATGAAAGAAAAAGGGGAAAAACCCCGCCCAACAAAACAACCAAAGAAACCAAATCCTGCCTCTTCTATAGACAAGCCAACAGACAATTACAGTTCTACAACTAATCCAACTTCATAGGTGGCTACACTTCCAGCACCAAGCAGTTCACTTGCAGCAAAAAACAAGCTCCATAACTTGGATTTATACATCCAAGTATGTATACATCTGTATACATTTTTTTTTGTAAGAGCTCTAAATGGTCAAAAAGATCTTTTATTTGTCTCTAGGATGATGGCTCATGTAATATGGCTCTCTTCTAGGCTCATGTAATACATTCAAAACACAGGTGGATTGTTTTCATGTGATTCCCTTATGCAACAAGAATTATGAGATGATGATTCTTTCATTTTGCAAAGAATGTTCAGTTGGAGAAAGGATATGAAAAGGCTTGAACCCTACAGACTATTTCTGATTCCTGTTTCGCTCTGGAACCATGAGTCCCTGCAGAGCTGGATGAGCTTTAAAAGCAATTGGATGCTGGGCATTGGCTATAAACTCAATGAGACCTCAGGAGCACTAACTCTGCCCTGCATGCTCAGAGGTGATTTTGTACTGGGAAGCCGCAGGTGGGACAAAATCCAGCACCTTTCCATGGAAAGAGGGAAAAAGAAAATCTCCTTTTAGATACAGTAAGCGCTGGGTAGTTTGGTCTTAGTACGAACTTAGCAAAGACTGCCTCTAGTTTCTAAATAGCAATGTCTAGCTGAAGCCAGGTGGAGTACCAACAACAAGGGGAAAAAAAAGGATGAACAGGGCAAGCAAGGCGTGGTTTCACCTCACTTAGCAGCATCATGCTGAGCACACAGCATGCCCAGGTCCCACTGCAGCCACCAGAGAGGCACTTCTGAAAGCCATTCAAACATCACGTTGGCTGATTTCCCTTTGGGTTTGCCTGTCACTCTCCATCCACAATGGAAATGGTCCAGCAGGGCAGCAGAGCTGTCCATGGAGTCTGTCTCACTCTAGCCTCTAATTTTAAGGCATGTAGAGCTGGAGCCAATCCTCTGAGCATTTTTTCTCTTGGACTAATTTCATCTTGATGACTAACAAGAGAAAGCATAAGAGCCTTAAATTATCACTACTCTCCTTTGAACTTGGCTAATACCAGGCTCTGTATGAAGAAAGAAATTACACGTGGATGGGCAGAGGCAAAGCAGTTGCTCAAATTGAGGGCACTGCACCCAGGGCACGCTGCATTGCTACAACATTCACACACTGGAAGCTAATGATTACAATTCTTCTCAATCATGTATCTTTTGTGGTCCTCTCAAAGCTGAAAAAATGCTCATTCACTGCCTGGCAATAGCTGACAAAGTCCTGGATACTGGAACAAAGCGTTCAGCCCTATTTAGTCATATTCTGGAAAGCCATCTTCTTTTTTTTCTAATTATTATTAACACTGCACCATTAAGAATCATGATCATCATTTGCAAACTAAAGAAGTGGTAAATGGCAAAATTTATTAGTCAAAAGCTACTGCCTGATGTGAGAGTGCTGTAATTCCTAATTTTTCACACAAAACCTCACTTCCAATAGGGAATTGTTGAAAATTGTTGATAAATCATTTGTCTGATATATTTAAAGGCTGCTGGTGAACACTGCAAGACATAAATCACAGAAGGTGGCATTTTAAACTAGTAAATAAAAAGTAAATGAAAATATCATCACATAGATTTATAGAGTGCTTGACAACAAGGACCTCTGAGTGTTTTGGGGTTTTTTTTGTAAGAGCTCTAAATGGGAAACAATAAATACTGGAAGTCCACATTATGACCCTGCATTTCTAAGGCAGCACCCTGTCACCAAAACTTGAATTAGAACCATCTCCAACTGAGAAGAACGGCAGAATCTGGCCTACAGTGTGTATCAAGATCCACTCCATTCAATTGTAAAAGAGTCTGGAGGACAAGCACAAAGTGGTTTGGAGGCATGGGATCAGACAGACACATTCAGAGAGCTTAGAGTCTGTCCTAAGCAAAGGAGAAATCATACTCTTGTGTGGACAAAAGAAAACAAAGCCAATGAAAACCAAGCTGGGGATATTCTGCCTGGAAAGCACAGGGCTCAAGCTGTGGCTGTGGATATAGAAGGCAAGAAGCTGCAATTTGCCACTCTCATTGAGTAGTGCCTACTTTATTTTTAGGTGCGCAGGGTGAGAATTACCTAATGTGGAATTTCCCCTCCTACCAGTAAAATGCAGATAGCACTCCACATACACAAATCTCAGGATGAGCTGTGCCTTTTTTGCACGTGCTGCAAGCTAAACTGTGACACAACAGCCCAGGGACAAGATGCCCAAAGGTGACCATCTCGAACCTCCATTTCCTTTCTGCTGCTGGTGTTAAAGGCTGGAGATACTCCCCTCTGCAGGCCCTCCCTGACACAACTCCACCCAGGGCATGGGACTGTTGGGAGAGGAAAACACAAACCACATTTTTTCCTACCATCCCTCCATCAGCACATGTGACTGCAGGAGGAGTGCTCACAGTCAGTGTGCAGTCAAAACCTAGCAAGGAAGACAGAAATTTCTGCTCTCTAAAGAGATGCAGGGCAGCTTTTTTGGGTCATGTGCAATATTTACAGTTTCTTACACATCACAGAGTTCTGCTGGGTTTATCCAAGCTGCAGAAGTAATTTCGTTAACATCTTTGCCATATGGACTATTCAAGATGTTAAGAAACTAATTTGAAATATTAAGTTTTTCTACCTTGAAGTTTGTTCTCAGGCCTGGTATTTTCCACATCAAAGAACATGCTTCTCACTAGCAGGACCATCAGTGAGCTTCTCATGGAAGAGGAGTTAACTAGAACAGCTTAGTCTTTTGGTTCAATAGTCCCATAAGCATTAGACTAAGCCTAAGCATTCTTATCTGAGATACATGTGCATCCTGATGCATATATTATGTTCTAGAGCCTAGAGTAAAAGGGAAGGTTTTCCCCACTCTGTGGAAGAAAGTGGATAACAGGCAAATTTGTTGCACTTGTGAAGGGGTCATACTCCCACTTTTTCTACTGCCATGCATTGAATTTAGCAGCTTTTGTGTTTCAAAATCAAATTCTTCACATGGAGTGGTGAAGAACTGTACGAGTGTGGATTCCCCTGGATGGGAAAACTAACAAATCCCACATTTTCATTAAATCAACCCAGATTTTTACTGCACAGTCCTCCAACAGCATTCAAGGAAAGATATAAGGCAGTAGAGCTCTGTCTTCAGTACGGTTTTCTTCATTTAGTTGAAGTAATGTTGCCAACATCTCCCTTTTCTTAAAATAAACACTGATAGGCCTTTTTATTAGCACCAAGTTTCTAGCTGAGGGGAAGGATGAGGGAGGTTAAATTAAGCTTAGAGAACATTGTTTGCATAATTACTGAGATTACGCAGCTGTTACTATCTGCAGGTGTTAAGTGCTGGGCAAGACTTTTGTGTCACTTCGAAAATTTGAAAAAGCGAATTTTTAGTAACAACCCTGAGCATTTTGAAGTATTTTAGGTAAGCTTCTGTTTCTGATTATTTTGGTCCAGTTATGGATTTACATGTTTGTGAAACTGAGTATCACACACCAAAAATATTTCTTGTACTGTGGTGTCATGGTCACAGCAGGAGAACAAGAGAGATTAACTCCCTGAACAATGCATTACCTTTCTCTTCCTCTCCACATTCTTTGTAAAAGAGACTTGTAAACTATCACCTCGAGAAGCTGTGACCTTGTTTGAATTCTTAGCAACACACAGGTTGTGGTCCATCCAATCCCAGTGGGAGGCTCAGCAGGGCACTCAATTCATGTGTACATTACAGGTTTGCTGTTAGCCCGTGCACTGAAGGAAACAAGCCTAATGTGATCAGAGAGTTTTCCTGTATGTCCACTTTTTTCTTAGCAGCTTCTGAACACTTTGGCCAATTTCCTCTGAACTGAGGCACTAGCAGTCTCTGCTGTACTTCATAGATATTTCATCAATGTAATGGTAAAAAACAAGAGATAAGTCCTATTAATGAGCCTACAAAGGAATGGCAGGAGGAGTACAGCTGGGTTTTGTTTCACCTGGTAGCTTTGCCTTGAGTTTTCTCAGTCTCCTTCACATCTCTAGCTTTTTAAAAAATGTGTGTATTCTGGAAAAAAGTTTCTTTGTGAACCCTGTTATCCAGTTTTCCAAGCCTCTCTCTCAAAGGCCATTTCTCCCAGCTAAAACATTAATATGTTTTAGCTCTGCTTAGAACTACCTATTAAAAGATGCTATCTTGCCTGCCCTGTGAGGGCAATCTCTGGGCTTCTCCTTCTGCCTGGTGTTCATAAACCCCTCCTGTACCTCCAGGTTGGATATTGATGACTGCTGCCATCTGAAACACATCGCTGTTTCTGCCTTCTGCCTTGCTGAGCATCCCTGAGCTGGAGTCCTTGCCTCTCCCAGGATGGTCCTCCCTTGGGCTGGTCAGAAAGCAAACTATTTTTGCAACCAAAATGTAAATAAGTGAAGAGATTTTATGGATATTTCCATGGAAATTACCAACTTTCAGACAAAATATGAGCTTTCTTCTGAAAGTTTGGCTGTGAGTATCTCTGTGTTTCACAACAGCACTGATTCAGGAGCCTCATTTTCCTGCTGCTGCTATGGTGTGAGCAGCTAGCTAAGATGATCCATCCCACAAGACAACCCAGCATCCCACATGAAGAAATCCTTGTACCCTGGCTCTGTGCACATTTTCTGTAACCTACCTTTTGACAACAAAAATCTGCATTTTACTGTGAGGAGGTGGCATTTTTCATGAAATAGTATAATTTAGCAAAGCACAAACTTTCCATCGAGAACAGCTTATAAACATTTTTTTACACAGTTTGCTAGCCCCAAACCTTTCTCTGGGGTCATCCTCAGGATGCACAGGAGCCCCAGGCATGTGCTGACAGACTGTTTCCAGCTTAACCCACCAACAGAGCATGCAGCAAGTCAGCCCACCACCACTTGTTTTAATTGAGTTCATATCCACAAAGTAGTTTTTTTAAGATGCAGCAGTGTCCTTTTTTCATTGTATTTTGATTACACTGTAAGTGAGATTCTTCCCCCCATGGTGCCTATATATGAGTTAGGGGTTAGTGCCACTGCCAGCCAGGGCCACTTGAGATGTCTTCAGCTGCCACTCCAGAAGGACCTGGGTTTCCCACAGACCCTGTGACCTGTGTTGAGAGGCCTGAATCAAGCCCCTGAATGGAGCAGAAGAAGACTTGGACACCTGGTTTACAGCTGGGGGTCCACATGGGCACATCTAACTGCAAATTGCTGAGACCCAGCTCTAGAACTGAGACCCATGCTACGTCTTTGGTCTGGTGCTACTTAGACCAAATCTGCTCATGCCCATGCTTGCAGTGCTCTATTTTGGGTGAGCCAAACTCTTCCTGGTGCTGTCAGAGGAGCACCAGCATGATGTGCAGACACTGAGCTTCCCCTCTTCACTGACTCCAGGTCTGCACTGCATTTAATTTACACCTCCAACACTGATAAATTCCTCTCCCAAACAAGGTGCTCTCCAGGGGCTTATCCATTCACTGCAGTGTTATTCAGTCACAGCAAAACCCAAGGAATGGAATATGTCCTCTCTAACTCTGCCAGACAAGCATTTTGCATTTCATGAGGGCCAATTTATAATGGTTCTTGGCTGAGCAGAGAGCCAGCAAGTGAGGCAATCTGATTTCAGGCAGGGTAAGACTCATGATGAAGGAGTGCCTTATCACTCTACAGCCTTAGCAAAATACTCACCCACTGTCTGAGAAAAAGAGCTTTGAAGTGGTGCACCCAGGCAGCTGATTTGGGCTCCTCACTCCCAGACATGGGTGGTCCCACAATCCAGACAGGCACATGCAGGAGGGGAGTCACCCTGGACCCCAAAAGCACCTGAGGCATAATCCACTCCTCCTTCTGCCACATTGCAGAGACCCAGGTCTGGCCTCCTGCCCTGCTTTGGCTTCCTCCTTTTCACCAGTATCTCACAGGCATCTCCTCCCTGACCCCAAAATGATCTGCCTCCAACATTTTCTGTAACAAACTCTTCCTGTTCCTGCTAAAGTTGATGGAAGCCCCTCATGAGTTAAAGGGAAGGTCAGAGACCATGGCAGGAACCCAGCCCCATGAGTGAACACAGTCATTACAGGGTTTGGGTGTAGCATTGAGTTTAAGCAAAACTCAATGACTGTTTTGCTTAAACCAATTGTTTTTCTATTGAGGCTTCATGAACAATGAAAGCAACAGCAATGGTTGAGCCCACCCATGGGGGTGGTTGTAAACAGCCATGTTTACATCTGTCATCTTCCACACAGAGTCACCTCTGTTTCATAATGCTGGAAATCAAGTTTACTGTCAGGACATGCCAAGATGCAGCACTATCTGGAGATGAGACTGAAGCAGCCCCATATGGAGAGCTCTTGAGCTAACAGGAAATCACTGGTGCGGTTCCTCAAGGAAATCATGTTTGGAGCAATCTCAGGGAGTATCTTAGCAATAACTTTCAGTCTGAATACAGACACTTGCTTTCAGACATCATCGACAGCTCAAACTTTTCCATCATGAGCTCTTTAAAGAAATGAAAAATGCCTGGTAAAACAAATGTACTGGGTGCAAGTGGGCCTCACATAGCACAATAGTCCACTTCTGCTCACCCCCCTCACAAGGAGGAACATTAAATGCCCATGTGGACCTGTTAGGAGGACCAGTACTGTGCAGCCAGTCCAACAAGCAGAGACCCAGAGAGCCCTGGTTGTTTATCCTGCAGAGGAGAGACAGAGGGGGATGCAATTGCTTTCCTAGAAATGCCTGCTGGGGGGCAGAGGAGCTCCTCACCTCAAAAGACAATGCTGGCACAAGTTTAAATGACTATGAATAATTCAGTCTGGAAATTCAGATGAGAGGAGGGATCCAGCATGAGATTTTGTGTAGTACAATGGGGAAAAGAGTCTAAACTTCTTCCTGACTGGAGTCTGCTGTGCTTATGAAAGTACAAGTGTGTCAGTGGGGTGAGCAGACAAGGGAGGTTAGGCTTGCAGGAAAATACAGGATTTTGAAATGGAAAAAAATGAACACATTTTCAGGTGGAGAAGCCCTTCTTCAAGGGATTTTGTAGCGTCAGGAGTGCTCTGCACACAGGGGCCCTGAGATAAGCAGTGTGTAGCACAGTTTTGCCCTTTGCTGCTCTGTGCTGCATGCCCCTATCAGTGTCAGCATGTTCCAGGCTAATGATGTCCCAGCAGTAAGATGATTGCTTTTCTCTTGATGCACGCCTTCTCTCCTGTTTTAAAACGCAAAATCACCAAGGATGAGATTTGCAATTGTACCATTGTGGACATTTCTGATGTCCCAGGTTGAAGGTGCCCATTATCCCATTTACAGCCCCATCATTAGCCAGCAAGATCCCGGCTTCCCTCGTCTCCTGTGTGCAGTGCAGCATTTCTGCTCGTCTGTCACTTGGGTGTCTGAGCTTCTTTATTGTTGTATCTGCATATCTCTGCAGTGATACTTTGCTTGCATGCCAGGAACAGCTCTGTCATACTGCATGGAAAACAAAGCCCTCCTATAGCCTTTCTCCTGAAGAGTACTGAAGAGTATCCCTGAAAATCTTTAAAAGAGAATAAGAATGTAAGTTGCTTCTAGTGTAAATTGCCTAGTTTCAAATTGCTCATGGCTGATTTATGTACTGATGGAAAGGTAGTTTAGCTCTTCCAATATTGTGTATGAATTTTGTATCTATATGGCATCATGAGGACCTACATATTGAATAAATAAAGCGTGGGTAGGGCTAGTCATGATTTAATACCACAAAATTATGTCATGATTAAATCACTAAATTGCTAGTCATGATTAAATCCTACTAAACCCTGCAGTGCAGGAACATTAGTGAGACCAGCCAAAGCTTTCCTCCTCCACCCTCAGAGGTTCCTTGCCATCCACCCCCCGTTGCCCACCTTAAAGCTGTGTGCCAGGTATGGCAGTGCCGGGCCAGGGGGCTGCTGCAGGCACAGCTCCCCCAGTAAGGCTCTCCTCCAGGTTTATAGCAAATTTCCATCTCATGCCATCTTTATAAAAATAAACTGCTCTCACTCTCATCCCCGAGTGGAAATGTTCCTCTGAGGCAGCGTATTTCACTTTTAAGTAATAGCCTGCGGTGGCTTTTTCCAAAGGCCCTTTACTGCCTGGGAGTGTTTTTATTTGGTGGGTGAACAGTGACATCTGCTGGGAAAAATCCCTGAGACGTGGACTGTATTCTGGGGACATCCAGAATCCCTGCACACCTCCATCCCCTGTACCTCCTGCATCCCTCCCTCCCCTCCTTCCCTCTGCCAGCAGGGGCAGACAGGGCTCTTCCGCTGCCCACAGGGCTCTTTAGCTGCACACCATCCATTCCATATAGGAACAATTAAATCTATACAATAATTAGTTGTCTGACTGTATTAAGGAGCAGTTGATAAAATTCACTAGGATTGAATCTATTTTCTTACTGCTTTTTCAAGTGCTGGAGGTTGCATGTGTGTGTGGGGCATGGGGTCATGGCACACAGTGGCTGAGTGACAGGAGCTTCCATCCACATGTCTCTCTGAGCATTGCAGCCTCTCATGTCTCCCCCACCTGTGCTACTGTGACCCCCCCACTGCCTCCCTTTTTGTTACATTATATTTACAACAGGACTTATCTAAAAGCGAAATTCCCTGGCAGAATTGCCAGCAACAACTGGCAGTGAGGACTGTGTTACTCCAGGCACTGGGGTGTCTTTTCAGCCAGAGTGCAGCACATCTCAGATGTCCTATATAAATGACACAATATTACATTTTTCCTCCCATTTAAAAAAACTCCTTTGCATTAGGAAAAATACAATCTGCCACTCTGAGCAAAGCCCTGGGCCTGCCATGCAGCAAGCTGTGCACTTTCTTGGCTTCTTTGAGGCATTAGAAATATACTTCTCAAAAACATTATGACATTAAAATGCATAAAAGCAGGATTCAGACACCATATAGGGCCTTCATTAGGGTCAGCAGCCCTCTGACTGTATGGTGGTGCTTAGGTGATTTTGCAGGAGCTCTGTTTTCTAGTTCCCCCTTTAATTTCCAAAGTCCCCAAGGAGAGAGGTGTGCGGCTACAAGCCCATCCAGGATGATGCTCTATCCCCATGCTGGTGTCCAGCTCCTTCCCATGCTGCTTGCCATAGGGTGTTGCTTGTGAGCCTCTGGCCTTGTGGAAGATACAGGCAAAGCACAAATTTTAAATAAGAGTTTTCAGAGGAAGGTAGCTCTGAATGACTCTGCCCACTGCAGCCCAAAAGCCTTCTGACTTGAAGATACCATCACATAATCTACTTTCTTGCTTTGTTTATCAAAACCTGACCTACAGAAAGACACAGAGATGTCTCAAGAAAGGTGAGAAATATCCTCAGAGAAGCTACTGAGAAACATCTGCATTGAGGCAAACACCACAAAGTGAGGTGAAATGTTCAGAGCCAGGAAGAAACAGATGAGAAGCAAATGGAGAATTCAGGAGACTTTCCCTCCAGCTTTGGGAGAGGCAAAGAGATGGAGGGGAGAGACACTGGGGAAGAGAGTCTGTGAAGGAAAGAAATACTGAAATAGGGGCCAGTCTTAGAGCTCTTTTTCTATTTTCTTAATGTGGCAGGGGGATTTTCACCTGAAATCACACATGAAACTATAATTTTTAAGCTAGGAAAAAATAATAAACATGTCTGATTTTCTGTTTGTGATCTGAAGAAGGGGAAAAAAGATTTTCAAAAGTAAAATTTTGCAAAAGATTCCTTGGAAAAAGAAACCTTCATTTTCATGTTACTGCTCTGTGACTCTTCCCACATAGCTGAGCATTTTCATATGAATCACCAGTTTACTCAGAAGAGTCAACACTCAGCTCACAGCACTGAGAAGGAAAGCTGGGACAGCCAGAGCCACAGATTTAGACCACAGAGCTGGAGATGACACAGCAGGTGTCAGGAAGCCCTTTCAGACATGCACTGATACAGGGGGAGATCTGATGGGAACCCACAAGCAAAAGACAACTGAACAAAGCACTTAAGACGGCACCAGAAAATACATGTTTTGCACAGGCAGGACTAACTTCTCTTGCTGTAAAGCAATCAACGTGCATCTGCTAGGCAAAAGCTGTGTTTAGAGCAGGCAGAATGATTGCTAAACAAACTTGCACCAAGAAGGAGGCTGAGTAACTGAGCCCCAAGGACCTGCACATATATGCATGTGTTTGGGTGTGCATTCAAATTTAGCATATTGGCAATAGCACTTCTGCAAAGCAGTCAAAATCTTGAAGTTAGCACTGAAAGAGTGAGGTTCAAAAAACAGGCTGAGGAGTCTTTCTTCTCTTTGTGCCAATACAGTTTATACTTCTTCATGTTTCCAAGCTTTTCCCATCAAGCTAGACAGGGTCAATTCCCTTTCTTACACTGAAACAAGAGATGTTCTGCTGTTTCCTTTGATTCTATCAGCTTTATAAAGACTGAGAACTGTAAGCTGGTGACCAGAGGGTTAGAAATGGCAGGTCTTTATTCCTTCTTAATGCACAAATAACTTCAGCAAAGGACCAGAGAGACACAAAAGCAATAAACAGCCTCCTCTGATCAGGGACAAGAAGAAAACCCAAAGCAACACCATGAGGAAAGTGAAGTTGAAGGGTAAAATGCTGCACCTCTGAAACATAATGTGAAACAGGGATTAAATCTCTCCAATCTTTTGTCTTAATTAGCAGCTCCTGCAGAGGACACCCTGGCCAGCCTTTCCAGGCTATGTTGTGAAAGAAAAAACCTCTAAGGATTTATGTGAGGCAGCTGTGCTATCTGCAGAATCCCAATTACATCTAACTTCCAGTACTGCTTGAGTATGTTTGAAGTCCAGAAACTAGGACTAGAAATAAATGTGCTGGGATTGTAACAGGCTTGCTCTCTACTCAAAATTCCAGAGATACCCTACTGTTAACATGCACTCAGGAGACTGCCTGGTTGAAGTGAGGCTCAAAGCTTGTTTTAAATTCCTATATAGAGCACTATCTGCATTTACTCCAAGTCTCCTTATCACTAAGAATACCTTGTCCCTTGAGTATTGTCCCTAATAGTGGCTTAAACGTGAGTCTTGCCATGACACCTTTGTTGTTCCCAAGGGATTGCATTCTCCCAGATCGCCAAAGTAAATAATGCCAAAATAAAGATTTTAAAGTAGCAAAAAAAAAAAAAAAAAAAAGCTTCTCAGCAAACACAGCTATTACAGACAGAGCATAGGCATGGTGCTTCTGCAATCTGCCTCAGCATTGCCTCTCAGTGTACTGCACTTGGCACTACAGTCTTTTTAAATACAGGCATGTTATCCTTCCCACCTTTCCTAAGGAAAGGTTAGAAAATGAGATGAACTCTTACAGTGACTTACTCCCACTGCAACAACTGCCATTAGGGATGTTAAGCCTGCCTGAGAGACTGGAAAAAGCAAAACAAGGTAAGTAATGGTAAGGCATGAAGTCAAGCCTGGCTTTTGCACTAACAAGTTCATATTCTCCCTCTCCTCTCCTCTGCAGCCTCCCTTCATAAGGGAATGGTCTGACTGGGCCAGCTTTCTTCTCTTCTTCAAAGTGAATTTCTTCTGCTGTCGTCACCCAAGATGCCTCTTATTCCCCTTAAACTATAGCAACTTCTAAGACCAAACATTTTTTATGAAAACAACCAACAAAAGACCGACTCCTGTTTTCCTTAGGCCAGGAGGATGGCATGGTTCCACCAAAGGACCAGAAAGAAGCAAAAGCATCAAGCAGCCCTCTCTGCTCATGCTTCTGCATCGTGTTTCAGCTGCCTCCAAACAGTTCAACTGGTGGGTTCAACTTCCAGCACTCGTGAGCAGATGGTACTTAGGTGGCAAAACATTGCTGTTGTAACAGCCTATACGCTTTTCAACAGTTTTCATGCTATGTGATGCAGCATGGCACGGAGCTGCACGGGGAAAACGACTACCAAGCTAAAGGCAAGAGCATATGTGTAAGTGTGAGTTGTGGCTATCTGTGTATAATGAAACAACATGGGGTGTTATCCTCTCTCTTCCTCCTCTCCCACTCAGGTGTCCAAGCATATCCATATATGCTGTGTCTAGGTGTTCTCATGGTTTTCCAGCTCTGGAGGTATCATACCTGGATATAATTAATACATATTTTTACCACAGCTGGGGCAGGAGTGAGAAACAACTGGCAAACACTCTTTAAGAATATCATTATTCTTTTCACACTCAAGTAATGAAATATAAACCTGCAATAACTAGAAATATACACAGTAAGAGCTTGCCTCTTGTTAGTAGTCAGTGATTACTTTTAAAAAAACCTGAAAAAATCAAAATGCAGGAAGATTACCTTTCAAATGCACTTTCAATGTGACAGAGATGGAAAATTCAGTCTATTCATTATATCATGCTTTTTGGCAGTTAAGCCAACTACTTCACCTTCAGTAAAGCAATTCCTGTTTCTTTGACTACAGCTGATTCTGGGATAAACCCTTTTTAAAACTGTTAACCATGCACTGACAGTAGAAAAATAAAGCTCATCTTTGAGTAAAATATAACAAAAATATGTCATCTGTCATTCTCCTTTTTTTACCCTGGAGTTCCATAACAGGAGTTACCTTGATATGTCTATTCCTGTTTGGATATGCAACTCATTGCAAGCTGCATGACTTCTTATCAGTTTTGCAACTACTGCAACTAATACGTCTCCTTTAATGACAGTGTGGATGGTTTTAGAGTATCTTTCAATAAATATTACTTTTATGAATCACAAAAGAAATTATTGTCTCTTTAAAAACCAAGAAAAACTTTTAAGATCTTTGAAAAATATTTTGGCATTACAATGCCAATTAGAGCCTAGTCTTTTCTTGAAGAAGTTTTTTTAACACCAGACTCCAAGCCAAGCAATTAACCTGACACTAGGTTCATGTGTTCCTGCCTGATCTAAACATTAAAACTTCTTAGCTAACATATTCAACATGTTTTAAAAACACATTTTTATCCTGTCTTGGTTTGAAAGACAGGTATTTGCTAAAGAAAGGCAAGAACCCCTTTTTTCTGAGATGGAGAATGCAACCCCCCTCGCTTTTAATTATTATAGTTGCAAATCAGAGGCTTTCAGGCAGAAGATACGGGGATAGGAATAACAGTTCTTTACTAATATATCTAACAAGGCAAACAGCAGAAACAACAACAGCTATAAAGACTGACAGCAAAACAGAACAGTATAGCTCAGTTGGAGTCCCTTTGGCCACAGGNCCTTTTTTAGACAATCCAGAAGAACAAGCGTATCACTTCAGCAGCAAAGAACACTAGGTCATTCAGCAATGTTATTCGTAATTGGCTCCCATGAGCTCCAGTTCTTCAAATGTGGAAATGAAGCTAACCATGAAATAGTTCATGGGTTTGTCTAAAGTAGAAACATCAGGAGTGTGACTCATAAAAGTACATGTTGCTAACTCCTTCTATGCTCAGATGATGCCTTAGCACAGGTATAAAACAGAGGATATATGTGGGATCACAATGGCAAGGAAGAAGCAGCTGTTCTACCCATACTTTTTTATTCTAAATTATGAATATATCAAAGAGATAACAATATCCTAGGAAGCAGTGCAGCATTTTTAGGCCTGAATTCCTTTTTCACCTTAAGGCCTAGTCATTTAGCATGGCACCAACTGGAAAGTACTGATGTGTAAAACACAAGAACTGTCTTTGCCACCAATTAAAAGAAGATTAGCAAGGATTCTGCACTTAAGATTCACAGTGGAAAGGTTTATGCCTCTTTTGAATGGATCAGTTACTGAAGCTTAAGGAGAACTACTTCAGATTTAGTTTAGTCCCAGAATAGTTCTTATTCAAGATGCATGTAACATGTTCTGAAAACTCCTTGGTTTTAATTAAATGGAGAAATTCCACCAGGACTGTAAAACTAGTCATCCTGAAAAAGCATCTCTGAAGTTTTGGTTCACTGAACCGGGATGACTGTTATGTTCCCAAACTTTGTTTCTTCATCCCTTAAAGTAAAATAAATAATTTCTTTATATTGTCAAATTATTTGAAAACTGTTATGTTCTTTTGGGAAAAAGGAATTTTCACATTTCCTGTGCAGTGAATTACAAGGACTCACTGTGAGCTTTCACAAATGCTGCTGGGGTGCAGCCTGCCATTTTTGACATCCTGCAGGAAGAGAAAATACTCAGATACACAATACCCATCAGTCTAGGGGAGGAAACTGGGAACAATCTGCTTGCTGCTGTCCCTCTTTACCGATACTCACAGCCCCATCACTCCCAAGGAGCCACTGAAAGGCATGTCAGGGCAGCTGTCAGTCTTTGAGGAAATCTCCAGCACATTTGGGACAAACCCTGGGGACAGACAGCAAGTGGTGCACCCCTGGGTGGCAGCCCTTAAGAAGTTGCACAGCTGGAACTTCATAATTACCAGTTCAAACTGTTATGGTATGTCTGTTCTCAAATAACGCAAAGTTCCTTGTTAAGCCCTGGCCTTTGATGATCTTCTACTCTGGATAAGTGTTTTTTTGCCCTCAGCTGTGGGTGACAGCAGGCTCCAGGAGCAGTTCCCACCGTGCAGTGTGGAAGTGGTGACACCAGCTCTGCATTTGTCTGCCCATCACCACCATCCAGCATGACCCCAGCCCATTGTTTACCTCCATGTGCTACTGCAGGCTTTTACACCCCAGCTCAAGGCATGAATCTGGCACCTGCAATTTCCTGACATTAAAGTGTTGCTGTGGTAGATTAGAGAAGAGCCTTCAAATCATTTTGAAGGTGGGAAGCCCAGAAAGTCACACTTCATCATCCTCATCACAATATCAGGGACAGTAATAGCAGCAGCAACAACAGAGGCAGAGGGCAGCACATGATGCCCAGCTGTGCCACGGGCTGGCTCCAGCCTGCCCTAGAGGCAGCCAGCCTCAAGCCATCTGAACGGGACTGCTCTATACAGCCCTTCCTACTGCTGTGGAAGCATCCTGCCCTGGAGTAGCCAGGGCACAATTAATGTCTCAGCAGTCACCTGCTGGTTTGTCTGGCCTAGTAAAATGGGCCATGCCCTGACACTGAGGACAAAAGGCAAAACACAGTTCTCCTCTGTGTATGGCAAACTCCTCTCTTCCCAAAATTAGGGTCACCATGTTCAGAGTGCTTGGCAGGAAGGGTCCTTGGCATATGATGCTCTCCTAACACTGCCCAGTATCTGCAGCTTGTAATCAGTACTAAGAAAACCCACGCCAGCAGCCAGGATAACCCAGCCAAGCAGTGTGGAAAACCACAGAGCAGTACTCAAACACATGTCCTGACCCTTGTAAACCACAGATGTAGCTCAGATACCCAGTTAATGATCACAACCTGCAGTGTCCTCTGATCCAATTTCTGCCAGGGAGCCTCAGACACACTTTTTGACTTTATAAATAGAGTATACAAATCAAAAGCTCTCAGAAAGGTACAGCTGCCTCTGGACCACTGGCCAGAAGTCTGAGCTTCTGAGCTGGTGGGAAACTAAGCAGATTTCCTCTGGAACTAGGCTTTCCTAGCAGTCTAATGGTCCAGGATTTGCAAGCACTTGCCATTGCTAAAGTATACATCAAAAATAGCCAGGCATTTCCTATACCTCTGCACAGACCTGTATGTTCCAATGGAGAGAGTGCTCCAGAAGGGAATGCAGCAGGAAAGAAAATAATCTGATGTCTCTGTGGGAAGAAAAATAGATTTGAATTTGAAGGTCTAGAGAGGTAAGGGAAGCAGCACAGAAAGTTTTCCAGATATCCTGAATCAACCACCTTAAATTGTTAAGACGAAGTGCTGTGACACTGCTCTTGATGTAAAATCCATCAGCCTGTTGCTGTATCAGTACAGTGCAGAAACCTCACAGAGAACAGCCTGAGCCACCAGCAAAGAAGAAAGGTTGAATGTGCTGCTTGTGAAAGGCACCAGGACTGATAGCTTCAAAGGTGAAAGGGCTTTAACTCTCTTTTCCACCACCTGGCACTGGTAATGCTGGGAGATATGTTGCACAGCCCAGCCACCCTTATAAATAAAGAGAACTCTGTGGGACCCGTATACTAAATAAGTCTTGAACCTAATAGCAGTGAGGTCAAGAAAAGTCAGAGAAAAAGGTCTGAGAAAAAAGCAATCCCTGCTGGTCTTTGAAGCTGCTCATTCCAACAGGTGAGAATAATTGAGGTGGACACAAATTTTCCAAAAGCTGTTACATTCATCCTAAGCCTCTCAAAGGCCAAACTACTCTTAAACACATCACCCCAGAAAATTTTACTCCTGTTGTCCAAAAGGAATGCCCAAAAGCCAAACCAAACACCTATCTAGCTAAAGGGAAGCACATGGATCAATGCCATCTGTTGTCCAGTTACTCCAAGTTCCTCCACTAGTATTTTCATCTGAAAAGCCCAAATGTGAAGTTTTTCTTTTCCCACTCTTCAAACTTATGTATGCTATCAACATAACACACATATATATAATACACATATATACAATACACATATAAGTTAGTTTTAGATAATGTGGTGTATACTCATCCCATTATGATCCCATTATAACTGACACTGAATCATTGTTTCACAAACAGGAAGAAGCAGAGGATCAAATAGTCCTTACTATCCCATGACTTTTAAAAGTCCTAAAGTATGAGTCACTACTACATCATGGCTTACCAGAGGAGCAAAACTGGAATGTCCAAGAGGTCTGCTTTACCTGACACACTCTTAAAAGTATCTGACACCAGTATAACGTAGAACTTCAGCTAGAGACTGAAAAAAGCTGTTGTTTAAATAGTGTTTAAAGGTTTTGTCTGGTCTCAAGAATTAACTCCAGAAGTAACCACAAAAGCTTACTTCTTCTTTTGAAAGCTGTCAGGTTTTGAGCACCAGACACAACCAGCTCCTGGCTAAGGTGGAGCAGAGCAACATCCTCATGGCCTCAGAGGGCAACTGAATGCTGGCACAAACTTTGTGCTGGAGGAATGTGGTTTCACAATGTAGAAAATAGAGCTGCTCCAACAAGAGGTGGTTATTTAATTATAGCACTTCAAAAGAGATGCTTTAATAAACAAAGTATGTGCATGCAATTACATAATTTAAAATATCAACTACCTGTGCAGTGCAAAAATGTTGCTCTCAATTGCTTTTTTAAAACACAGCTCAGCTCCATGCATGTGGTTTGTCTGCTCTCCAGTGCATGAAACTACTCCCTGAAAACCAAGATAAATGTTCACAGGAGACAGGACCAAATTGCCTCAGGTCTTCCACAGAGCAAAAGCTCCCAACAAGCTGTATTGTAACCAGCTGATATATGTACATAAATATACTAGCATCTCTCCGACACTAAGTGAAACCTCTTAAGAGCTTCCTGGTGAGTTTGTTGAGCTCCAGGAGGAATTGCTTTCCCACTCCTCTGTCAGTATCCACATCTCTAAACCAGAGACAGTGGGAGACAGTAGGAAAGCATAGCTCACCTGTAAAAAGCAGAATATATTTAAGCTATGACAAAATATATTACATTTATCCATTACTGATGTTTCTACTTACCAATGCAGAGAGGCTGAGGCACAGAGGTTCCTTGAGCTACCAGGGCTTACCTACAGCTACAGTTTCTAACTAGTGATGTGGTGAGTGTTCAGAGGCAAGGAACAAGCATATTTTACCTGAACCATAGCCCAGTGCCCAAGCCAGCACTCCCACAAGTCCAGTGTGTGCTCCACAGAGACTTGTTGGGCTCAGAGACATGGCTATGAAAACTGGGAGTCACTTTCCAGTGGAATGTATGGACCTGGAAGTCATTGTATCTGAAGACCTTAAGTCTAAGGGGATTATTTTGGTTTTAAAAAACCCCATAATTGATTTACCACATTAAAACCCCATAGGTATTTGAAAAAGTTATCATCTGAAGTCAGATAGATTTTTTTTTTCCACCACTCAAAATCTTCTCTCTTTTGACACTACAGCAAGCCACAATGTGTCTTATGCTATTTTGGATCTACACGTGCCTGAAATGTACATGTATTTTGACCAGACACCCATCACCTACAAATATGGATAATAGTTCATTTCTCTCCTATACTATTTTTGGATTTCTTCCCTGCCCTACTATAAAACAACAGACTGATTGACAAACAGACTTTTCCCTGGGAAATCAGATTAGAAAATATTTTGCCAACTCTGTGCAGTTTAAAACTCCAAAGTGACCTCGGGGCTACCATGCTAAATATTCTGAATATCTAACACCTGGGGCCAATCCTAGCCCAAAATTAGGGAAAGAACAGAAATTAGCGAGCAAAGAGCTGTCTTGGACACCCAAAGAAAATACCAACTAGACACATGCTGCCAAATCCTTATCCCAAAAAGTATTTGAACTCCTCAGTCTGATCAGTATTCCCAGCCAAGATTTTCCTGATGGAGTAATGCTAATAACCCAGATCAGCCTTTTCCCATGAAAAAAACAGGGAGGAAAAAAGATTGTTCTCAACCCCGTCTAGCAAACATATAATTGGCTTTTCTTCTAATCAATTTAGTTTTGAGTCTCTGTCTTATTTACATAACACAAAGGATGAAATCTATTAAATCTTCATTAGAAGAAGGGCTCAAAACTGGTTGGCACAGCCCCAAGGTCTGCACTGCAATCCAAAGGCAGAGGTAGACTGACCTCTCTTTGCTCACCTCCCTCTCTCCCTCCCTCCCTCACCTGGGAGCACAGCAGAGGCAGAATTTATCCCATGTTAATCTGGCAGTTCTCACCAAAAGAATCAGTAGGCACTGATCAGTAGAGGATTTTGAATTAAGCAAATGAAGAAGAACACAGAATTGAAAACAAAGAAATGCCCTGACTGCTCACTGCAAGAGGATACTTGGGTAAATCAATCCTTGGCTCTTTTTTATTGTGTGAGAACTGATGTGGCAGATGTTGGGGAGACGCAGTAACTGGAGTGACTTGGTTTGCAGGAATGTCTACTCTGAGAATCCCCAGGGGCTTGGAGAGGGGTGGGAGCCCAATTAGTTGAGTAGGCTCCCCATGTTGTACCTAATCCCAAAGTAGCTCCAGGCAATCCTGAAATATTACAGGCAGGTACAGACAAACCTAGACTTGTTCTGCCTGCCAGAGTGCTAGGACAGGAAGGACAGCAGCATGGTGTGGATGGCAGCTGGCTCAGTCATGCCAGATCACTGCATTAACCCAGCGTTGAACCCAAGCTCTGCTCCAAAAATACTTGGCTTTGCTCAGTACTAACACAGGTTTACAGCTTTCCAGAGCTAAGCCTGTAAATCCATATGGGGAGGGACACTTTGTAGAGTGACAAACTCAGGTCTCTGGCAGTTTGGGAATCCTTTTGCTATCTTCTGCCTCACACTGTAGGTGCCTAGGAACTGAAACATGTTTTGCATAATGCCTAAACTGTGAAGGTAGCCCCAGAAAATCACCGAGTAACAACAATACAGTGTAACCAACATTTCACTGGAGTGTTTGTGGGGAACAGCGGTTTTAAGGCAAGTCCAAAAGAGCAGCTGTTTTCATCCTGTTACTGCTCAACTGTGGGACTGGTAAGCATTTTCTATAACATCTGAGCAGGGTCCAGGATATCCAGCAAGATTAATATAGCTTATTTCTTGGCTTTTCTGAGCCACAGCTTAATGAAATAAATTGGAATAGATTGAACAGAGTTGGCTAAGTGCCCAACACAAGCCTCGTCACCACTTGGGGAAGAGTAACAGGCATCAGTGTAAGAGGCTACAGGTTTTTGCTGCCAAAGGTTTTATTATATGTCTCCTGATTTACAGGGTCAGGCTTGGTAGGTGCCTAACTCTGCAGCTCCATCTCTTGGCAAACCTTAGGTACAAAACAGAATGCACAGGCTCTGCGTACTTCAGGCAGAGATGCATGATGAGTACTTTTCTATGCAAAATACTCCTCATTTCCTTAGCAATAATGAAGGGACATAACTCTCACCTAAAATAGAAGAGGGAATTCTCTCATATACTTCCTTCAGTGTTTGTTATGTTGCCCTGGAAACAGTCCCCAAGTCAGAAAATGGTAAATGAGAAAGAAGAAACAGGCATTTGTGGCAAGGATTTTTAGACTCTTTATAAAAATATATAATTACATTTTTTGAACTGATACTATTTTACAGTAATGATAAAAGATTTACCAATTCCTGAGTAAGCATTTTTATTTAAAAATAAAGTTGGTCATCTTCTTTTCTGACCCCCCAATATGCTTCTCTGATGGCTGACATAATAACGAAATATCCAACGACAGTGTTCTCTTTGTTTGTCAGGATATCTCAGGGAGATAAACAAAAAGCCCACAAATTTGCCATTAATTATTACTGTTTGCTGCCCCTGCAGCCTGTTTGACTGATGAGCTGATTGGCACATGTGTTTATAGTGATTTATCCTAGTTGATGAAGTGGTTTTGCCATAAGTACAGAACTGACAAGCCAAGCTTTTTTAGACCCACTAATAAACCATGGTAATGCCCTGATCTAACGTGGATTAAAAGTATTTTAAATATGTACACTACTAAATGTAGACGATTACTCAAGTTATCTTGTTATAAACTCAGGCTCTGGGAATGGAGAGGAATAAAATGTGGATACGAAATAGTCTTGGACAGCCAAGTGCAAAAGATGTTTTGCTGAGAAAGTTTGAAAAGGAACAAAGAAATGGGAGAGTGAAGGTGGTGGAAGGCAAAAAAAAATAAATAAATCAAGAGAGGAACTTGGGTGAGATACCAGTAAAGCAAGATGCCATCACAGACGAATGCAGCATTTTCAAACAGAAGATGGTGCTTTCTGAGAGGAAGAATATAAACTACATCTTCTGGCTTCTAAATTTAACTGTGAAGAGTAAGAAAAACTTGGGTGCCACTGGCATTTTGGCAGAGATATCTCATAGTGCTAAAAAGAGGAACAGTTAGGAAGGCAAAAGAATGGAACAGAGAAGCAATACTGAAAATACTTTTTACTACCCAAACTGAGCACATCCTGATCAGTTCTGGACACCTTGAGAAGGACAAAACAGACATGAAATGAGTTTAGCAATGACAATCAAAACAATCAGAGGCCATGAAAAGCTTCTAGATGAACAATAAAAATAAAACCTGATCACTTCAGAGAAGGAAAAAGATAAAGGTGTACAAATTAATGAATGGCACCAAAGAAAGTGGGTTCTGTTCATCATTTCCCATCATAAAGGAACAGAAGGGCATCTGCTGAAAATGAAAGACAAAGGATGAAGAAAATTCTTTCCCACAGGAACTGCCTGGTGCTATTCCTTTCCACCAGAGACAACTGAGACCAGTTGTCTCACTTGAAAAAAAGAGTTAATTTTTGCAAATTAAAAAGGAATGGAAATTTTCATGGGAAAAAAAAGAATTTGTCAAGTCCTAAAACAAAAGATGTGATTTGATTTTAACGGAGGCTATCTTCCAGTGTAGCTGCAGGATCTTTGAGGGTGGGCAAGAGCAAATTTTTTCCCCTCCAAGGAAATTCTATTTATCATGCTGTAGAATTTCTCAGACCTTTCACTGCCAAACCTGGCACTTTCCACTGTCCCAGAGAGGATGCTGGAGCAGATGCAGGAATGGTTACGGAGCAACAGGTCCTGTTCTACAGTGCCAGCAAACAGGAAAATCTGGAAGACACTACATGTGGCCACAGGGGGACAAAAAGAGACAGAGTTTGCAAGACTGCAAAAATTAAAACCAGACCCACAGTTCAGCTCAGTTCCCAAACAGACTTTGAGAGAATAATGCTCCACTTGGAAACCAGCAGGGGAAAACAGAGAGAAGCTCTGGGCACAATGGTCTTTAGGAGTGTCTTGGTTTAGGGCAAATTTGGGAGGAAACTTCCAAATGGGGACCCTCTAGAAAGCAAATTTAAGTGGCCCTTTTCCCCATTGCTTTGGGAGATATAAACTTTTTTTGAGAGAAGTGGAAAAAACTGTTCATTTAATAAGCAAAGTACTCACAAACAGGAAAAAAAAAATAATATTAAATAACAGAACTTCTCGGTGTTCTGAAGAGATGGTAAATTCACATAGAAAGTCTTTTCCATGGGGTGTAGCTGGGCTTGCTCAGCTTTTCCAGGACTAGGGTCTTTCTTTCCAGGGTTCGGGTCCAGTGTCCTGGCTGCACTGCAGCTTGGGGCCCATGGATGATAGCCCTGGTGTTCCCAGACCAAACAATAGCTGAACAGTTCCAAAAAATTTCTGGCCTCAGCTAACTAAAAAAAATAACTAAAAGCAAAGAAGAGTTTGCTCCCGCTGTCCGTGCTGCAGACAACATAGACTGAGAGAAGGAGCATGGGGGAGCAAGTGCAGCTTCTGCAAACAAACTGCACTCTCCTGCCCCCCTCACTCTCAGAACCAGACTTTAAGGTGCAGAACTTAATATCCAGCATAAACAGAACAGGCAAGTGGGAATACAAGCATCATAAAGTCACCCTAGGACAAGCAGAGATGAATAAACTCACACAAGCCACCGTGTCAAGTGAAGACTGGAGATGGTGTCTTTGCTCCAGAGGGGAACAAAGATATCTTGTATTTTGCTAACTGGTCTCACTTTCACCCCTGGCACTCACACATACTAACTCATACTCGATTAATTGACAGCTTTCCTGTGGTTCTGCTATCATTGAAGCACACTGTAAGAACAGATACATTAATTTCATTTTTTTTCTTAGTGACTCGGCTAAAACTAAATGGATTTTCGGCTTTTTTTGAAGATATGAAATAGAAAAATAGGAACAGTTTTGGCATAGCTGCCATGTTCCACTTCTTTCAGCCCTCTGTTAAAATTTTCAGTAAGGCCCTCTGTGCTGCTCTCAGGGATTACATGAACAGGCAGGGATATTTCACCACTTTTGGAGATTCCAGCCAGTAGTCTCTCTCTCCCTGCTGCCTGTTCAGGGACTCAGGGTGGGCCAAACATCTAGCCTACAAACAAAGATTTGTGAACAGAAAGAGATGGTGTGGCACACACACAAGTACTCAGTATTTCAGAAATACGCCATCCTCCCCCCTTCTTGTTTCAGCATGTTTTCAGAGATGTCTCTTCACAAGCAGCAGAGGTTCTGAAATGCAACTGCTACTCCTTCATGTGTGTGGATGCCTGTTCCAAGCATCAGTTCTGTGCCATGGTTTTTATTGTTGTGCTATTTTAACTTCACTTCTCTCACATGATCTTCTTTCTAATGCAGCATCCTCCCCACTTCCCTTGGCTAATCATGCAGCTGCCCTGCTAGAGGAGGTGAACATAGGCTTTTACACAACTAATAGGTAGCATTTGCCAAAACTCCAGATTAAAAGATTCCCTTGACACCTCTATCCATGCATTATGTTTCTTTTTGCTTAGTGACTCAAAATTCCATGACATATAAAATCAGTTATTTGCAGGTAGTTTTCCCTTCCCCTAAAGAAGGGAATAAAACATTACTTGCTAGAAGTTCTTTCTTCTATAAAGGACAAGCTGCTTTTTCTGGGGGCTGTGACTTGCTCTGAGGTTTTCCCCATTTCTGCACAAGAGCTCATCCTTTGCTCTCAGCCAGAGCGGAGAGCCAGGCAGAGCAGCAGGGAAAAAACAGCCAAGTAAAGCCTGGGAAAATTCAGACACCTCTTTCCCTCAGTTCCTTCAGAAAGAAACATGACTGAGAACACCACCAATCTGATCTCCTCTTTGATTTTCAATTTGTGTATAGAGGGACTGTTCCACTACACAGATAATGATCTGTTGCAGTTTGCGTTTAGTTTGGTTGTTATTTAGTTGTATTTTTCCTTATTGTAATGGTTTCTCCCTCAGTTGTACCCCTGTGTTGTTATAAAATGGTTTCTTCCCTTCCTGCCTTTACCCTTGCCCATCACCCTATGCCCCGCCTACCCCTCAAGAATCTTCCCTGTCCTTCACCCTAAACCCTGCCCCTGTGGTTGTCAATCCCTCCTGGCCCCTCCCATTCCCCCCAGAAGATTCTGTATCAATCATCCCCTTCTCGGTTTATGGTTTGTTACTTTGTATGAGTCCCCGCCTAAGTTATTCTCTATTGGTTATGTCAGACTGTAATCCCGCCTTATGTTACACCCCCCTGTTTCCTCTAATTGGCTGAAGCTTTGTGCCCTCCCATGGGGGAGGTCCCGTATTTAAGTTGCTGTAAGCCTGTTCTTCTCGCCTTTTCTGGGTACCTTCCTTCGCTGTCTAGTTGCTTTTCCTCACTCTCCCAATAAACCTGTTCCCAGAACCTAGAAAGGTCTCCTCCTCGATCCTTTACTTCCCCTCGAATACGGAGACGGCCGTGATAAGGGTGGAGAGCCCTAGCTGTACTCCTGCTTCACGGAATCTGGGAGACAGTCCACTCTTGACACCGGCAGCCAGTGGAGCTAGCTGGGCTTGCCAGGTGTGAGTGGTCAAGGCTGCCGTGTCAATGATCAGAAAGATGATGAGGTTTTGCCATAATCAATATAAGCTTTGAATCAGTGCTTAGAATGGTTAGCATTTTAATACAGAGATATTTTGCTCTCCAGCATAAGGCCAGAATATTAACCAGTAGAAATACCTACCTGCAGACTTTTCAGAATCATGTTCTCAGTCTCTCAGTCTGCATAAGACTTCTTAAGTCAGAGATAGGTATAAGGATTTCGGGGCGGGGGAGGGAGGAAGGAAAGCCAAAATACTTTAAGCAGCTTAGAAAGTATAAAACTTTTTGAACAGATGATAAACATCAATGAAATAGAAAAGACAACCTTGTCTACACAATCATCTACCGCTCAAGATCCTCTAAAGACAACAGCAGGATAAAGTATAAGTAGAAAACCAAATAAACTTAGTAAGTCTGATATCTTCAGGCTCTTCACAGGCATCAGGTGCTTTCTGGTTCTGCATCCATCTCCCTGTAAACTGATAATGTGCTTTCCTAGGTTTACTGAATCCAGTTGTGATGGGCAGCTTGAGTTAAAAACTTAATCCAGTGAAGACCAAGTGATTGTGACAGAGAATGAGCATGTGTATGAAACCCAAAACAGAAAGCAGAGGAAAGATCCTTTCTGCTGCTGCTCATCCTTAGGCTTGCCCTGCAAGCACTGCACCCAAAGAGTTGGACCTGGCCTTGGACATACAGGTAACACGAGGCAGGGAACAGGGTTGGGGGGGAAGGGAACAACTTTGTTTTCTGTTCAAACCTTTACAAGTAGCAACAATTTCAGCTGGACAGCTTTGCATCTGTGTCAATTAAAGCAGTTCAGCAGTTAGGGAACTGTACATCTTGTGAACCAATACTTGAGTGAAACCTCTCTCATCAAGGAAAACCCTCTCATCGAGGGAAGTAATTTACTTTACCAAGCCAACTCAATTTGACGTTTCTAAAATAGAAAAGTAGACCAGCTAAGCCAGAACGTAAATTTACAGAGTGTTTTGGAGAAATTAAAAAATGCTTTTGACAATCAGAAGGAAAATAAGAAGAGGGAAAATTATAATGTACCAAGTAGAGCAGAATGTAAGCCATCCATGCTAATGCAGAATTCTTTCTCATTTGTTTTCCAGGAGTGTCTTCAAAAATACTGAAATTTAGCCTCTACACCTCAGACTGGCAGCAAGAATGACAACAATAATAATAAATCACCGTATTTTGAAATCAAGAGAAAAAAATAGTTCTTTAAGATTTTATTCACTGTATTAATAACTTGTAGTGATTAAAACTCATAGAAATTTCAGTGAGATCACAAATTCACTGAATTTTTGAAAATCAGCAGCCAGTCAAGTCCTGAGACAATGCTTTATGCTCACAAAAAGTCTGACAGAAATTTTTAAAAAGTGCTTGCATTTTTTTCAGTGTTAGTTGCTATCAATTCCACTTCTGAATCCAAACAAGCATGTGTGCACACATGCATGCATGGATATACAACTCACAACTTTTTCCTTATAATGGTTTCTTTCCTCCCACAAAAAAAAAAAAAAAGTATTAAAAAAGAGGTTGTATTGTTTTACCAATGCAGAATATTAGTAAACTCTGAATTGGTTCATTCTTGGTAAAGTCTATGAAAATCCTGTGGCCTCTCACTTGCTCCTTTACCTCACTGCACTTTTCAGACCCGCTGTAGCAAGCCAGCCCCCAGAAAAAGTTCAGAGCCTTATCACATCCCTGAACCAGGCAAAACCATCAGCCCAGTGGCTTTGAACGAGTGGGGAAGCCAGGGGAAATGGAGGGAACAGAGGAAAAACTGCTGTGTCACTGCGGAACGCTTGGCAACCCATTGCAGGAAATGAGACAGCAAAGTCAGCTGCAGTAAAGCCTAATCCTCACTGGCAAGGGGGACAGAAGCAGAGACAGATGAGGAGGAAACAGCAGGGATTTCCCCTTAGCAACAATGATATCTGAAAGCATAAAGATATAAATTATTTTTGGGCTGCCTGGACACTTAGCAGGAGCTGGGGATTATGTGTGTGCAGGAGTTCAGAAGAGGCTGCAAGAGCTTTGGGAGGAACATAAACTGAGTGTAAAATGTGTAAATCTCTGGTCTGCTGTGAGAGGGAAGCTGCAGTGGTTTATTTTAGCTGAAATAGGCTTTCTGGGACCTTTACTTACCACACTGACCATCACTGTGGCAATGTTCAAGGCACCTGCTGTCTCCACCTCCTGCTTCTCTCCACAAAGGGTATAACACAGGCACTTTTGTTGTCAACACTCATGATTATTTTGCCTGTGAAACTCAGTGCAAGGGTACCTAAATCCTCTTTCCTGAGCTTCTCAACTCAAAAGAAATACAAATTATAGCAAAATACCCCAATGTAAGCTATCAGAAAGGCCTCTACCATTTCTATCTGTACTTTCTGGGGGTCCAAGGTACATTGGATTAACTGTGTGTGTTTGATTGTTTGGGACAGCCCAGTTCCAAAGTCTGTCAGCAAGCAGAACTGTCAGGCTCAAACAGAGGAACCTAGAGCAGGGACCCTAAAACATCGACATATCATCTACTACACTGCAAAGATGTCCAACAGACACCACCAGCAGGAACTCTGCCCAGATTTGTTAAATAACTCTGTACTGATAGGGATTGCATCAGGTCTCCAGATACAGTTAAGTTATGCTAGTGATTTTTTGCTGTCCTTGAAACTCTAATATACAGAGTGCAAGTGTTTTCCCTTTTTGTTGGTTTTTGTTAAAGCATTGTTAAAAATCAGATTGCCCCATATGTTTTATATTTTCAGTTAATTTGCTGGGATGGAGAATACCTTTGGGCAAAGTCTTTGTTTCCTTAAACATAACTCAGCCGTGCTACCCATACAGATGAACAGTTTTCAGAAGTAAGGTACAGATAGGGTACATTTCCAGCAGTAAGTACAGACCACTGTGGGTTATATGGAATCTGTGGATTCTTTGCCATGTAGATGATGTCTTGCCTTGTGTAATTTTTCAGTTTCAGTATTCTTTGTCCTCAGTTTATGCACCATTTCCTCATTTTTCCAGCTTTCCTTGAACAATCTCAAAATTAGGTTAGGCAGCAGCTAAACTGGAAGACTGCTCTGACCACCCCTTCACACCTCGCTGCAAATAATCTCTGTTGAAAATTCTCTCCCCATTGTGGGGACAGCTTCCCTCTAGCAGCAGTTCATGCAATGGGATTTTGTGAAATCCTTTGAGTATTCTTGAAATCCTCAGAGTATCCTTTGCTCTTCCTCACAAAATCCTAGATGGGTCATGCCACTGTGCACCAAAAAAGAAAAGAGTAGGGTCAAAAGAGCACCTGCTTCACACTGCCCTTCTCCCTGAGAGAGGAGGCAGCCCTGTGCATGGAGGGTGCTTGGTTGGACAGAGTGAAGGAGGCAGGTGCTGCCGGACAGATCAGACAGGCGCTGCTGGACAGATCAGGCAGGCCTGCCAAAGGCTTCCGCCATGTCCTGCTGCCTGCCTTTATGTTAACTCTTGCTGCCTCAGAGGGCATGGGAAAAGCAAACCCCAGAAAGGAGCCAGCAATAACAAGGCTGTCCAAAAGGCCACCTTGGAGGAGTGGGGCAGTCTCTACCTCGGGCCCCTGCCCACTACCCTCTGCCCCCCACATCCTTCCCAGACCTGCCAAAGGATCCTGTTTTACACATCTTGCTTGTCCATGAACAGCCTTTCCGAAGTCCACAGCCTCTCTGGCCTCAGAAAGGTTTCCTCAAAGTGACTGATGTCTCACTGTTGTCACATGCTCAATCTGCTCCCTTGTGCCTGGAGCTACACTTCCATGACTCTGGGACACTTCAGACTGAGCAGTCTGAAACTGAATAGCAATATGCCATCCAAGCATGTAAAAAACACCTGAATTCATATTTGGACTGGATGGGGATCATCAGTCTGCAGGGTTTGGGCAAGGCAAGGGACAGCAACCGGACCAGGAAAAGGTAAGATCAGGAGGACAAAAACAGGGAACACAGGTTTAGACGCTGTCAAGATAATGAGGAAAACATTTGCAGGAGTAGAACTGGAAAACTGGGACTGGCTGAGTAGTGAAAGCATGAAAGGGCAAAGCAGGGGCTGGAGTTCAGCAAGGCAGTAGGAAGAGTGATGCATAAATAAAACATGGTACAAGAAGCACAGAAGGCTGGGGAGAACCAGGGATGCAGAGAAAGGTGAGCACGTGGCATCAGGAGAGAGCAAGAGGTGCAAAGCAGCATGCAAAGAAAAGGTAGAAATATTAAAGGAAAAGCTTTGAGAGCCGAGAGGTATTGAGGGTCTCCCTTTTTTTAATTTTCTAGAAATGCCTATGAAAGTTTCTGACAAAGCATGCCAAAGATCTCCCAAAAGCCCCCAGGCAACCCGTAAAGGGCAGCTGGCAGCTGCTGTCTACCACCTTCCTCATTGCATACCTACCACAGGGAAATTGTCCTGCAGGGAAATTGACATTTTTGTCCTGGCTGTTAGCATGTCCACACAAATCAATAGTATGATAAATCCACATGTTTTCTTTGCTTTTTAGAAACCCAGGCTTACAATTGAGTTTCCGTCTGCTGCAGCACATAGAATCACGTGTGCATCCCTGCACAGAGACTATGCATTAGGAGACATAATCTGCCAAGGACTCTGCTCCACTGTCTGAGTTCACTTCACTTTAGAAAAAGATTTCAAATGAAATATTCGGAGCCAGTGCAACACAAACGTGTTCTTGTTAAATTCAAGCACATGGAAGGAAAATATTTTGATTTTATTCTTCTGGAGGAAAAAAAAATCATCACACTTCCAGAGTGACACAATCACACTTCTCAGCTAAAAACAAAACTCATCAATGGACAATTTAATTTAAATGGCACCTTCCTTCTATAAATGAATAAACTTACTTCATTTTTTTACCTCAAACTTTCTGTTGTTAGTCTGTAAAGCACAGTAATGCTACCCCCTCAACATTTTGAGATATTATGAAAATAAAGCCATGGAAAACACTCAGTTGCTATAGTAATTAGCATCATAGGAAAAGGCCAATAAGGAAACAAAGGCCTTTGTCTCCAGAACAAGCTTTAAGTCATGCATGAACTGTGTGTTAACCATAAAATCCACATGAGGAGAAAAGAAAACATACTGAGGCAAAAAGCCTGCAAGAATAAACACAACATGCGTTGGTATAATCAAAGGCTCTATGGCTCACACATATACCTCCTTTACAATGTTTCCTGAGATTTTTAATTGACTCGGCAACCAGAAGAATATTTTTATTAGTTAATGGTTTGTGTATCAAACTCTATTTGATTTACTTTATATGAGTAATTTAGTCTCTTGCCTGGATACTTGAGGAAATTACGAAATTTTAAGTTCTTTGTCCATTAGACTAGGTACCTCATAAATATATCTAAACCATACTATATACATATATTTTAAAAACACTTAGGATAAAACCTTTCAATTTCTGTTCCAACCTTTGTTCACAATCTATTTCTTTTGCTCTGAAGGGCTTTATTTTTGCCACCTTTTTGTTCCACTCTATCTTCAATAAAAAAGAAATGCTTCCTAATCACAAGACATGATGAGTCTTGCTACGTTTTCCAACGGCCGTATGCTTGGGTACTTAAGAGCATTTGGCTTTGTGCTTTGCATCTAACCAACAACGCACCCAGGTGAGCTGCTATTGGGCAGGGACTTAATCCGTGTCATCTTTAATCACTACATTAAAAGATTTAAAGACTAATGTCAAAGGCCATTCAGTTTGGGCACCACAGACCTACAGGACGCAGTTGGGAAAAGCCACTTGGTTTATCCTGGCAAAATCTGTTATAAATCTTTGAGGACAAAAGCCAGGAGAGCTGAGAAGGAAAATCTTTTTCTGTGACACTCCCTCAGCGTGTCTCAGACATCCACCTAGACACTCTGGGACTTCCTGCAAGTTTCACACATGAGGTGTTACTTGCATGAGCTGTTACATTTATTTAAATAGCTTCACTGAAAGGTTAGCTTTGGCCCACTTCTGTTGTGCATAACACCAATAAGAAAGTTATTAGGTCAGTACTGAAAAATTCCATCCCTAGTAAGAGCATAACTCTGCAGAGAGGGTGACTCATCTGTTACCCAGTGCAGAAAATGTGAGGGGGCCATTTTGCACTCCCTCAGGAATCTGACCCCCAAATGTAAAATCTCCTGTTTGGATCCCACATCGTTGTAATACGACTGCTGGCAGCAGTAGTCAGAGATGTTTCTTCCTGTTCAGTTGGCTGAGATATTAGAAGCCCATTTTGGAGGTTTGGACTTTGCTACAATTCCCCACGTGCTGTTACTCTGTGCTTAACTCAGATCTCAGGCAGCTGCACACCCAGGTTTGTCCCCTAGGACCACACAACTCCAATTGTACATAAACATCCAAATCCAGTACAAGGCAATCGGGTCCAAATCCAGTACAAGGCATTTTCAGCCTAGTAAGTCTTTATCTTGGGGACCCTGATGCTTACAGATCAACAAAGGCTCTCACAGTATTTTCCCAAGTGAGTAAAAATAGTATTGTGATAGTAGTACATACGATACCTTTATAATTGCTTTATCTACAGATAAAATTTAGTTCTTCACAGACAGCCCTACAGCAATCACCACTATTTTCAGCTACCAGAACCTGGCACAAATGTCCAGGGAACAATTCTCTTTCAATAATCAGCTCCTGTCAGCACCCACAGAGCAAAGACATCCCTCCCTGATGCTTTCCCTGCAGCCCTTTTATCTATGCTGCCTTGACTGAGAACATTTTCACAGCCACAAAGCTAACAACATCACACATCTTTTCAAACACTAAGTCATCCCCAAATGGTAAAAAAAAAAAAAAAAAAAATTGTAAAACAGCAGACCAGACACTGATAACCATCGATGCAGAATCTACAGGATATAAGGGTCTTATTAGTCAGGTCACTCCTTATGAATACTCATTTAGATTGATAGTGTCTCTATATAAACAATTAGCAATTTATTCCAGTTATCCTCATTTTACTTCAACAGTATATGGATTCATTCAAACCGTTTGTTCAAAAAAAATTAAAAATAAGCTTCTGTTGTTTCTCTTACCAATTCCTCATCAGGATAAAAATAAAAATTGTCTTTTTCATAGGTGTACAATATCCCAATACAGGTATCTTTTAATACTCCAAAGCAAACCTTTGCAAATGTTAGGCTTTACTATACATTTTCCTTCTATTTCCTGCATCAATGCCCCCCCCCCCCAAATACAAACACAAAAGCTAGGGAAAATAAAATACTTTCTAGACCAATCACTGCTAGAAAAAGCCATTTGAAAATGAGACAAATCATGATATCTGTACACAAGAGAATTATTTGCTCAAGTAGGTCAGGAAAGATTTTGTTTAATGTAAATGTAACATAAAAGACCTTGCAGTTCAAATATTTCATCATTCACATGACTTACATGTAGTCTATAGCATAAACTCCATAAAAAGCAGTCTTCTCTTGTGCTAGATCTATATTTATTTATTTATAATTTAAGGTAGTGGAAACTGAAATATAAGCATAAAGGACTTGTTAATGGATTTCAGTGTGTGAGGTGGCCTCTTCAGCTCTCGTTCACCATAAGCGTGTGTCTATGCAAGGAAGATAAGGCACTTTGTCTCTGATGACATCTCATGATGTCCTCTGTGGGACAGCATGAGAGGTCTTTTCTTCTTCTAAGGTGTTGTGGTTTAACCTCAGCCAGCAGCCAAACCCTACATAGCCACTTGCTCACTCCCCCACCAGCAGGACTGGGGAGAGAATCAGAAGAGTAAAGCTAGAAACCTCACAGGTCGAGATAAAGACAGTTTAATAGGGAAAGCAAAAGCCATGCATGGAAGCAAAACAAAAGGAGAAATTAATTCACTGTTTCCCATAGGCAGGCAGGTGTTCAGCCATCTCCAGGACAGCAGGGGTCCATCATGCATAATGGTGACTTCGAAAGACATATGCCATCAATTCAAATGTCCTTCCGCTCCCTCTTCTTCCCTCCACTTTACATACACAGGGAAGGATGTTGTATGGTGTGGAACATGCCCCTGGTCAGTTTGGATAACCTGTCACAACAATGTGTTTCCTAAATTTCCCATGGACTCCCAGTCTTCACACCATCCTGGCAGCAGGAAAAGCAGGAAAGACCTTGGTTCTGTGTAAGTCCTGCTCACCAATAAGAAAAACATCGCTATACTATCAATTCTGTGTTGAGCATAAATCAAAAACATAGCCCCCTATCAGCCACTGTGAAGAAAGTTACCTCTGACAAAACCACTACATAAGGAAAGTTCAACATGAAGAAGAAAGCCATTGTTTCTTATGTATCACATATTTGCATATAGTCACAGTAAAACTGAGGATCAGAACTTCACTTACTGTTAAACTTCAGAGCTCATATCTAACCCTGAGTGTTTTGACATTTTTATATTATTTTCACCTATTTTTAGTTCACAGATTTGAAATAATTTTTCTGAAAGACAATAAAAAAGGAAAAAAAAGATTACTTCAACATGACAGCTAGAGTTATATCTTAATTAGTAATTAAGCATATGACATGCTGTATGAAAATAGTATTTCCAGCATTACAAGCATTATATTATTAGAAATAACTCTACAACTTTAATTCCAGTTCATAAATTATTCCAAGCACTTACTGTGCTATGTAACTCTTAGCTGAGGACCCTCCATGCATATAAACAAGCTTTTGAAAAACCTGCAGCTTTGACAGGGAAATCAAGCCACAGTATTCACTCTCAGGGAAAAGATTTTCTTGTGCAAATCTTGCTTTTGAGTTCAGGAGGAGTATTTTTATGGATAAGGAGAAAAAATATAAAAAAGTACTTACTACATTCAGGGGCTCATTAATTTAGTTTAAGATTGAAGAAGTTAAGTATTTGTAAGCATGGAATTAACCAAAATTGGAAACTGAAAGATATTCCTTCTGGAGTGTAACATGCAAGTCTTAGTAACATCAGTTCAGTATGGGTATTTTAATAAAAGATAACCTTCCCATCCTACACAATGCATCTTGCCACATTTCCATTCATTCCAAGGGGCAGATTCCTCAACAATTTTCCGCTGTTCACTCCAAGCTGGAGAGGGTAATTTGTGCTTTGAAGGAAAATTTTCGATTCCAACACAGAAGTTTGTGACTGAATTTCAAAAATGCAATTATTAGGACTTTGGGTCCAACAGCACACCAATTGAAAATTAACTTTTCATTTTCACTTCCTTTATGGTCAGTACAGGTAAGAAGCCCGAAATAGCAGACAAGCATCCAGTCTTGTTCATAGAGCAAATGAAAGAAACTGCAACCCAGCAGACCATACTGTGATGTCCACTATTACAGAACCTACATTGTTTAAGGGTCTTACCCTACTTTGCCTTGTGAGTGCTCATCCAGCTTTACAATTCCTTTAGGTCTGCAAAGACATCAATTTTCATCAATTTAGAAGCATGAGATTACACTCCTTTTCAATATCCTCTCTGGTATGGTGAGGATACTTCTTAAATCAGATGTTACTTGTGAAAAATCATAGAAGCATTCATCCACTGCTTCCTTCTGCAAAAGTGACGTCAGTTCAGCCTTTCAGGGCACAGAATCACATCTGCTCTGTGGCTTTAACAAAATATTTCTTTCCACAATTGCAAGGCTGTCAAGGAACTTATAGGCTTACAAAGGAAAACATGACAAGAAGTCACAACTAACATTCATTGTATCTGTTTGAATCTGATTCTCATGTGCATAAAGAGCTCTATATTTCTTCTTCAATGTCTCCAAACAAAGTGAAGTAGCTGATTTTATTTTTAAGTACTTGCAATAAATGAGTACTGAAGCTTAGGAAAGAACTAGTACTAAAAAGCTTATCAGATCTTTAGCAACACAATAATTTACTCCCAAGCTTGGCCTTTTCCACATAAATAAAGTAAAATCAGCATTTCATAGTTTACACAGATTAAAAACCAGCCTAGAAAATCAGCACCAAAAACTATATCATACCTTAGCAGACTTTCTGAGAGACCAGAGAATGAGGGTCCTGTTTAAAAAGATATTTATTTTTAGTTCAAATGAGTCCTGCATCCAGACAGCTCCAGTCATCATATTTGAAAGAGAAAAGCAGGGGGAGCAGAGATCTCTGAAGCACCCTGGTAAAACTCCAAGGTCTATTTCCATCCCAAGGGTCATATATTTCAGTGCTTATTCAGGGAAAAACTCACGCATATTTCAAGCGGATTTTCCTCTGTCACGTAGGATTTCACTTTCTCAGTGAAAATAGCTGTATTTCTTTAGCATGCCAGACAGAAAGTTTTATTTTCTGATCTTACAAAATGCAAAATTAAGAAAGCAAAACTGAAAGCAAAAGAAAAAATGCAAACAAGACCCCTTACCATAGATCTATGTTTGGGCAGTTGTTGGATCAATATGAATGGGATAGATGTTCAATGCTCTGCCAGATCAAACACTTATCAAATGCTTTTGCTGAGTACAAAATAGGCTGGGTGATCTCTTCTGCAATATGGGTATTACTAGTCTAGTGTAAGTTCCACATCTGGGGTTAAGAGGTGTGACAGAGTCACATGCCAAGGTCACATAAGTCAGATTCAGCCTCCAAAACACTCTAGCAGGACCCCAAGCATAAAACTCTATCTGTATGGTGTCTTTCAATCCTACACTTCTGTGGAGAGCTCAGCACTGGGGATAGCAGTTGTCTCAGGACACAAACAAACTATACTACTTTTAACCTCTGTGTTTGAACATAATTCATCCCCACTTTGATTATAAATTTCACATTTTCATCTTCTTCTCCCCAGCTACACTCTGCAATGATCAGTGCCTCCTAGACCCTTGTCCTTCTGCCTCCTCCTCTGATGTTTCTTGGAAGTAAGACAGGGAGCAAGACACAAAATACATGAATTAAACTTCCACCTGATACTAAACCCAGGCAATTCACTGTGACAAGGCACATGAAGCACCTCCAGCTCTTCATCTTCTTCCCCATCCCTCATTTTTCCTGAAAGGGGTAGCTAGCCAAGCATCTGATGTTTATACACTTATGAAGAAATGTTGTGAGCTGTACATTGTAGCTTTAGAGCAAGGTCATACTTCAGGGTAGGTCCTTATAGCTGCAGGAGGTTGAACTTGGTGTGTAGCTGTAGCTGGCGTGATCTGCAGTGGCAACATCTACAGTAAAATCAGTACTGCTGCTGAGGAAAGGAGGGGAGATGGGCTTCTAACATCCTCTTGCACTTAAGACAAGAGATGTTGGAGCTGTGGCTGATGCTATTTCTTCTCAAGCTAAATAAGGTTTTATCTTCATGCAGACACCCCTTGCGAGTGCCCTTTTCAAATTAAAACCTCCCCAGACAACAGTAATAGTAAAGCAGCTTATAAAATACTGGGTGGAGAACGCTGCATATTGATGCTAATTACCTTGAGCCTTCAGCTTTTCAATTATGCCATGATGACCTTTTAAAAATCATTTATTGACTGGAAAAAATATAGAGAGCTGGTTGAATCTGATTTCACTAAAGTGCCACTGCAGTGCTAATAACCAAACCATACTCTGTATTCAATGAATGAGCTGTTTAAACAGGAAAGTAATTATAACGTTAAAATTCCAAAGAAGAAAAAAAAAAGTCATAAATCGAATTTGTCACTTTGTAGGATAACCCAAGGATAAAGTCAGTCTCTGGCATGACACAAGTTCTCTTGGAAAAATAGAGTGCTTTGTCTGAAAAGCAACATTACAACTAGGCACTACGTGGTCCCTTTTTTAGAAAAACACGTGCTTGCACTGGGATTGCTTGTCAGATTTATTTTTTTTTTTAGCCATGGCAGATTTATAAATGCAGTTGCCTGCATCCTTCTAAGCATTATTAAGCATGTCACATTAACTGCACAAAGCCATTTTGCTCTGCTCAGCAAATCAGACTTCTATATATATATCTTGGGAAAAAAATGTAGGCATGTGGTCAGAAAAACAGCTGTCAGTCAGGCTCCTCTCCTACAATCAAAACAATGGCTAGCCCAAACCTGCATAGCTATGTAATGTAAGCTTCAGCTGTGTGGAGTGCTTCAAAACATACCAAGATGCCCCCACGAAATCTCTGCATAAACAAAAGCATTGCTCCTAAGCATCTTTCACAGCTACAACTGCTCAAGACTTCTTTCTGAAAACAGATATGCCAGGAACCAGGGCCAGACTGTAAATGTAGAAAAATGTATAATACAGCACAGCAGCAAGCAAAAAAGGGAAAAAAAAACCAAAACCCAAAAAACCCCGAAAAACAAACAAAAACAAAACAAAACAAACAAACAAAAAAACCAACAAAACAAAACAAAACCAACAAAAAAAACTACAAAACAAAAAAACATAATGGCCAAGAAAAAAGCATTTCTAGTTCATGTGCACAGGTGACCAATGGAAATTCAATGCAGACCTGCAGCAAACCACATATCTCTCACCTCCTGAGAAAGAACTGAAATGCTGCCTGTATTCTGCTCAATCTTCAAGAAGACTGGAGGACCTAAGTGCAAGGTTTGCAGAAAGAGTGTACATTGGACTTGGAGACAAAGAGCTACATGTGAGCTGCTTCTCCTTTCACCTTATTTCCTTCCAGAGGCCACTGGGCTGGGAAAAGCATTCAAGGAAAACAAGACTCTCCCTGAAAAGCTTATTTCAGCAAATGAATCACGAAACCTCCTTCAGCTCTCAGGGAGGAACTGAAACAACCTCACTCGATTGAGAAGTCTTCAGAAACGGGAGCCACTTCACGATGACACGAACCTCCACATCACAGCTTAACCAAGGGACTAGTTCATCTATTTGTGTGGAGAAAAGGGAGAAAAAATATGCTTTTCAGGACTCAGAAGTATGCATAGCCCTTCAGAAATGCCTGCATAAAGGGGATTTCTTGAATCTCCCAGTTGCCCAGACTAAGCTCTAACTCAAAACATCAGTATTTCATTCCATCACTGATGATCTTATCTTTTTATCTGCAATGGGATGCTGAAGCATTTGGCTTGACTCACAAAGTCTCTAACCCCCTATCACCTAAGGGGTTACAATTACAGAGCTTCACAATCTAATTTTCTCTCACATAACTATTTGAAATGAACACCAAACAAAGTATTATCAAACTATCTGCATTGAGGTTTTCAAATTAAACAGAACACACACAGCACTCTGTATGTGTTTACAAAGACAGGAAACTATTTGCCACAAAATTCTGAAGTGAGATATCAACATTACTGAAATTAATATGCAGCAGACTTGGTTCACAATGGCATTTCTCCAGCATTATAAGTAAATTGTGAATGAGGCTTGGGATTCTATTTTTAAAGTCTTTTTCCTCCTGCTGGGAACCACTGCCTATTCCATACGACTTGTCTGTGAGACAAGTTGTGTTAGTTCCTTCGGCAGTTGAAAAAAACCTGTTTCCAAATATTCATATGTTAAAACTAAGTTTCTGCAGGACTTCCACTTCATGACCAAGTTATTAGCCATAGTAGTTGATTTTTACTTTTTTACCAAGCATTACTTCAATAATGCAATTGAAGCATTTCACCAGAGCCTGCTCTGTGAAGGGATCACTGCAAAAGGCAGTCAAACCATTTGCTCTCCTCAGCTGCAGTCCAGACCCAGGCCCTAGAGTTGCAGGGATTAGCAAGGAAGCAAGGAGGGAGTGGTGGCTCTTCCACTGGGAGTTCCAGTCAGATTTCTCCAAATTCAGAGCTGGCTCAGCTGGGCAGATCCAGTTGCTTTCCAGCACCTGGCTATACCAATGTAAAGTAGCTGAAAGCACTCATGGCAGCAAAAGCATTTCTGTACCCTGGTATCTCATCACTTCAGAATATGTAACATACTTAAATTAGGTGGGAAAGTATGATCATTCCCACTGGAACACAAGCAGCTTAGGCACATCAGTGGCCACAGTTAGTCTACTGGTAGTCATGCTATCTCAAAGGAAAAAAAGAAGCCCCAAGCATATGCTGCAAAACCTAAAAGTCATCTAGTATTTCCCCCAAAATGGCAACCTGTCCCCAGCAAAATCAAAACAACATCTGTCATGAAGCTTGGTCATCCGTGCAACACTGCTATACTGCAATTAGTCTGGAGTATATTCTTTAATGTATCATTCTTCACCTGTCCACTGCCAATGTGATTTGTCCCACATCTCAAAACAGAAGGAAAGGTGAGTCTTTTCACAATGGTGTCCTTTTCAGAAAAGTCTCCTTCCCCTACCTCTGCATCTAGGCAGTGCAATAAATAACCACCAGCATCCACATCAGCTTGATCCATCCTGCACATCTCCTCCATCCATCACCATCTGCCCCTTCCTCATAATTGCATTGGTTTCTTCAGAAGAAAACTTGTGACACATCTAAACTATATTACCTCAGAGCAGAGATGGGTTATGAACTGCTCATTACTAACATAGGACAAGATCTCAGGATTACAATCCACGGAAAAAAAATACAATTGATGGTCTCCAACAGCCAAAAAACCCAAACAAGTGTCAGCTACTATTGGGAAACACAGAGGGTTTAAAAACCACCATCATCGTATAAATCAGCTGTGTTCCTATCTTGGATATTGGTCTTTTCTGCTATAAGGAAACAAGAACATGACCCAGTGTTCTGATAAAAGTTATGGAGACAGCTTCCATGCAATGATTTACTGCCATAAATTCCAGGAAGGTCTTTAGGACCATCACCTGAATACGCAGGAATAAAATAGTAAAGGCTAGAGTTACACTGGAGTTGAAATAGGTGAGGGATGTGAAGGGCAAATAAGAGCATCAGTAGGTACATAAGCAGCAAAAAGAGGACTAAGGAAATTGTGGCACTGCTTCTAAATGAGACAGAGCATCAGCAGCATGAGATACAGAAAAGAGTACATCAGTGCCATCACTGCTGGCATGGTGTATTCTTGGAGTTCCCAGAACCTTATGGAGAGTAGCAAAGCTTGAGGGAGAAAGATGCTGTTCTTGGATGAGGAGCATGAAGTTAGAGACTACTTAGATAAACTGGACATAAGTAAGTTCATGAGATCAGATGGCAAGTCATAACACAAACAGAGCTGGCCAATGTCACTGTGAGGCCACCTTCTACCATCTCTCAATAATCGCGGTGTTTGTGAGAGGTCCTCAAGGGCTGCAGGCAAGGAGATTTGAGGTATGGAGGTCAAGGAGGATACAGCTGAGCAGCTTCACCTGAAAATATGGGAGCTTACTTCCAGATACAGTAAGATCAAGAACTTCGAGACTGGGAACAGCCAGCATGGATATACTAGAAGCAAATAATGCCTGACCAGCCTGAGCTGAGAGGAAAAGGCTCTGTAGGTAAAAAGAGAGCAGATGTTTACTTGGACTTAGCTTGTGACATGCTTCCCCACAGCATCCTTACAGTCAAGTAGGACATAAGGGCTGGACATGTGGGCTCTGCAACAGAGCAAGGGAAAAGTAGCAAGACAGCGCATTTTCCATATGCAGTTTTTTCAATATTACTATTTCTGAGGTAACAGGAAAGATCATGGCAAAATAAACTTCGGCCTGAATCTAAAATTTTAATACATGGAAGTTGGCAGGTTTTGCTACTATGTGGGAGAGAGCCTCCAGATGCAGAAGGCTGTGTTAATGCCAGTGATTATTTTTAGATGATTACCAATGTCCATCTGTACACAGCAATGTACCCTGCTTTCAGACCACACTGAACTACAAGAATACTTCATTCAGTCTTAATATTTCAACAATACACCATGTCCTCTGCTAGTACCAGGACTCTGCGCTGGTTTGTAACAATGCCATTTGAGTCCACTGGTCTTAACAGCTATTACCCAGCAACAAACACAATAGGTCTTGCAAAATTATGCCCAAGAAAATATGTCCTCTTAAATACCTATCTCCTCGCCCAGAACCTGGCTTTAGTATATTACTTTTGAGAATTCATGTTTATGGTTTTAACAGCTTATTCTAACATTTGAGAACTACTCATTCTTCTAGTCTATACTTTTTAAAACAAAACAGAACAGCATACTCTCTACCAGGATAGAAGCACCTCTATTTAATTGCGTTTACTAAGGAATAATGTAGAAAAGAGTCAGATCTATTTTTTCTACTTACTCCTTCCCCCCTTTCTCTGCTTGTAGCTCCACATATTTAAACCTTAAAAAACTCAATATCCAAAAAAAGTAACATTTTGCATGCATTGCCCAGTTTTAAAATTATTTGATGAAACTGCTTTTAACATTCACCTGCCAAAACACAACTTTTACTTGTGCTTTTAACATCACACAAAAAGTGTACTTGCAGTGCATAGGCCTGGGTGTAGGTAGGGGAAGGAAAGGAAAGACCCAAGAGGCAATGCAAAAAATATGCATGGGGCAGTGGAGAGAGCCAGGTGCCAGGCAGGGCTGCACAGGACCAGAGGGTGTGTTACCCACCCTTCAGGCTGTATCCCTGGGTCCCCGTCCCCGACACTTCCAGCCCCACCAGCCAGCTCTGCCCTCTTTGCCACCTCCCCACTCGGGGTGCTAAGTTTGAATAACACCAGGCATTTGATGGCCTAAATTTACACCGTGGTGGCTCTCTGCCCAGCGCTGCAGGCTGGGACAGCAAGGCTGTCCCCATGCTTTGCCACCTATGGGTCACTCAGCTTTCGGTCTCCGCATCCTCTCCTCCCTTGCCTGGGACTGGCCAGGCCTGGCACTGCCTGTCCTCTCATGCCTTGGCTGACACACGGCTCCAGGCTGGGCTCCCCTCCAGAGGTCACCAGCCGCTCCCCTTCCACTGCTCCCTTCTGCCACCCGGCCATGGCTCCCTGCCCAGATTAAACCCGATAAACCCCTGGGCGGGCTGCCACGGGGCCTGCCGGACACGCTGGACTCTGGTGGGGAGCGGCTGAGGGACTCAGAGCTGGTGGCGGCCACTCTCCTTGCCCAGAGGAGCGATGGTCCCTTGCTGTGCCACCAGTGCCTGGGCTGCCCGCCGGCCTGCAGGGCTGCGTGTGAGGCTGGGCACACGTGCGTGTCTGTGCGCCCGCGTGCGGGTCAGTACGAGTGTGCGTGTGCACCCTCGTGTTCGTGTTTATACTTGTATATGTTTGTGTGTACGTATATGCGCGTCCGTGTATATGTGTATGTACAAGCGTACGCGACACGCGCTCCCCTGTTCCCTCACACCGCCGCACCCACAGGTCGCCCCCCGCACCCTGCGCACGCGCAGCCCCGAGCCCCGCCCTGCCCCGCGCGCCCGCCTGGCCGGCGCCCCCAGCCCCTG
>VWZS01003631.1:234025-437381 GCA_013397075.1 Rhabdornis inornatus
CTCTTCGGGGCTGCTGTGGGCATGGGACGGCTCGGTGCCGTCGGCGCGGCCGGCTGCCGGAATGGGAAGTACTGCGAGGGTCTCTTAACTAGTGGCCAAGGCCTGTTTGACGAAGTAGGTGTGATCACTTGCTCGTGTTGCCTTCTGTCCAGTCTGAAGAGTTGGATCTGAACCTGTGAGCAGGCTGCCTTGCTGATGCATGTGATCTGTCGCTCCTGACTGCAGGACTTTCTGGGCTTCAGTTTTTAAACATACCTAGTATTTCTGTTAAGGGATGTTACAGTTCACTGTTGATTTGTAAATCAGATGTCTAAGATGTTGTGTCGTGGTCATTCAGAAGTTACTACTGCTTAAGAAGCAAAACATGTTTCACAATTCTCCTGTAAGTGACAAGAACCTGTAATTTATAGACTTGTAGTTATTTCTTTTCTTTTTTCTCCAGTTAATGGAAATACTTGTTTATGTTTCCTTCTGTGTAATGTGTTGGTCTAATTCTGGGACTAAACGTGTGTCTTATGTATCACTTCAGGGATGGTCCCTCTGTCTGTATGGAAGCTTACCTGCTTCAGTAAGAGTCTGCAAACCTGAAGCCCTGTGAGAAATCGGCTTCTCGGAGTGATTTAACCATGTTTCTTGCATGTCTAGCAGAAAGTTTCTCAGTGGAAAATTGTACCCCGTTTTAGCTTTGATTTCTTAAGTGAGACCTGTGTGGTTGTATTGTCGGTCTATCTTCTTTTCTTTTTCTTTTTTTTTTTTTTTAAACTAGCTGACTGGTTTGAAAGGGAGAGGTCTAAAAGATAAGATTAAGTTTCTAATTCATGCAAATAGCATCCAGTTAGAGAGATTCCTGCTAAGGAAGAAGCCATCTCTGAGTTGTACTGTGTTGTTATGGGGGAGAGGGAAATGATGGAGATAGTGAGAGGTGTATTACTTGATGAATGAAAACTGTTTGAAAATGGGCTTACAGTTCTTACAAACTGCTTGGTTTGGATGTTGGCTCTGAATAGCTCTGCCCTTTCATCATGGAAACAGTTGAAGGTACTTTTTAGAAATTTGAAAATATGGCAAAACTCAGTATGAGTGTGTTGAATTGGAAGTATGAAATGTGTATTGCTAAATTGATATGGATATGCAGAAAAAACTATCACGTTTGTCTTTTAAAACAGATGCAGTTTGTAGTGCAGTATCATTCTGTCAACTCAGGACAGGAAAATAGTGAAAGAAAACCCAGTCCACTACTTACATTTACAGAGATGATACTTTTACTTGAAATTATTTCTGTACAGCATTACAGATGCTTCATCTCTCTTTTACAAATACCTTCCATGCCACTCTAAGTGTTTGCTATTTAATGTAGCATCTTTCCTGCTGGAATTAAGAAGTTAATTTTGTTTATCAGAGGTGTTTGCTGTTTCTCCTCATTGTGGTGTCCTGAGCATCTCCCAAGAATATAGAAATAAAAGCACCAAGCTAGATACCAAAATGAATGTTTGATATGTTTGGGTTTATTTCACGGTATCGCTCTGTGACTTTGTAAAAAAAGTCAGGCTTGAAAAAGCAGAAACTTTTCACAGCAGTGTGTTTTGAAGCCTAGATTTCTCAGTCCAAGTCCTCTTCAAAACTCTAAAGTTGTGTGGGTTTGATACTTTTTTTTTAATAGCAAACAAGACTTCTGGTATTTTCCTTTTTTTTTAATTGCTGCTGCTGTTTAAAAATGTGGGAATAGTGATTCTTTTGTGAATGGAATTGAAAACTGTGTGTATATGTTGAATACATCTAGGGATGTTCTCAGCCTGTTGGAGTCCCTGTTAGAGCACCTGGAAATTGTCCCTGATTGTTTTAATCAACTTGAGAAAATAAACCAGGTTCTTTCTCATATCATTTAACTTCTCTTTTGAAAGTATAAAATGTCATGTGTACCACCAGGACCCAGCACACACAGTATAAAATCATGCTTTTTCCATTATGATTATGTCCTTTGTTGACATATTCTTCACTAGTTCTCAGAATTCACAGGTTCTCCTTAACCAGATAAATAATGGGGGTGGAAATACCTTTGAGTTGAGTTTTAAGTTATAAGTGAACATGTTTAAGTGAACATGTTTAAACATATAACATTTTCTATATACAGTAATTAGCATAGTACATGATATGACACTTATCGTGGAATTAATTCCGTTTTCATGTTTTTGTAAGTATGCATTATCCTAATTTTTGCTGTGCAGGAAAGATTTTTTTTCCCTATGTTACTTTCGGTTTTAGTTTACTTAGTGAATGTCCAGAGAGAATTAAATGCAGGAAATGTCTTTCTCCCTCCCCATACCAGTGTACTCATACACCTGAAGATGAAGGCCACTAATTCTTGAAAATAGAACATGCAATTGAGGGAAAAATGAACAGAATTCATAAAGTATGTAGGCATAGATCTCATTTCCAGCATCAATCTTCCTTCTGGTAGTGCAGGCCAAGTCTTCACTCTAATTAATGAGCTGATACTGATTTTTAAACAAAGGAGGTGTGTTTTACAATTTTTCCAAAGTATCCAGTGTATTTAAGGTAGCTGTGAATTTTTTAGAGAAGCAGTGTTAAAAGGTTTTCTGTCGCTAATCAGATTCTGATTTATACCTGGAAGGAGGGGAGTAATACATTTGCCAGCAGGGTCTGTAATGAAAAAATCTAGAGTATGTTGTTTACTTTCTAAAAAAAAAAAAATTACCCCCTCACTGAAATTCTATAAGCTGTGCTAAATAGCTGATTCCCAGAGACAGCAGCAGTGAGCAAATCTCATGTTTGAAGTGAATTTTGTCACCTTAAATACTTTGGCCTTAACATTTACTGCTTTAACTTTTTGTATTAACAGGCAGTGCCTGATAAGGCTGTGTTGCCCATGAATAAAAGTTTGGAAAAAAGCTGGTTGATAGGAATAGTAATGTGTGTAACATATCTGGTTGGTTAGCAGAAAGACAGCAAATACAGTCTAAAGGTAACATTTTGCAATGAAGCAACACTTCAGTAACTACACCAGCTGGTGACACATTTCTTCAGGAAAATAACCCCATAGGAAGAATATGAAAATCAAATAATGTTGAGATCCAAGATTCAGGTTTGGCAATGTAACATCTGACTAAATAGCGCTTAAAATTGCTATTTTTGAATAGCTGCACCTTCCTGTGGTTAGGAGGGATAGAGCTTATTGACAAAATAGCTTGCTGGGTGCAAAATTACATTGTAAATTAAGTATTTTCATAGCTCTGTCTTAACAAATACTCTTATGAATGAATCTCTTAAAGGAAGCATTAACTACTTTTTACTTACTTTAATAGGTTGAGCCTGCTTCCCTGTATTATGCAAACTGCTGAATGGAGGAAGGGGGTGGAAGTCAGTCTTTACCGATACTCTTTCCGTTACCATCCTGCATGGTTCTTTACCCATGTTTTACAGAGTGGTGAAGAATTAGGAGAAGCTGCAGTGTTCAGCTGAGTGGAACTAAATGGGTGGCTTCCTTCTGGACCCTCACTTCACTGTCTTAGGTAAGAGGGGTGATCTGCTTCTTTTGAAGCTACTTGCATTTCCTTAGAACAGAGGCATATATGGGATTTTTAGATAAACTTTTAGTTAGTAAAGCAGAGCTTTGAATTCTTTTTTTTTTTTTATCTGGTGGCTTGAAAAGGGCATTCATAGTATGTAGCTGTCCCAGTACTTTTCGTTGAAAAGCATTGCTGTTTGCATCCATTTAAATAACTTTAAAAACATGCTCTGTGTACTAACATCACTTACTTCTGAGAATCATGTTTATCTTATGTAGTATGACAGAAGTGGGACTGTCACCCAGAGTTGGGTTACAGTGGTGGTGTATATAGGACAGCTCGAGCTGATGTACCACTTGACTGCTTGATATGGAGTGCATTACTTTTTTTTCCACAGACTTGGAGTAGTTTGGGTTGGAAGGGACCTTTAAATGTCATCTAGTCCAAATTCCTCTGCAATAAGCAGGGACATTTTCAAGTAGATCAGGTTGCTCAGAGCCCCGTCCAGCTTGACCATGTATATTTCCAGGGATGGGGCATCTCCTACCCCCGGGCAATCTGTTCCAGTGTTTTACCACCCTCACTATAAAAAATTACTTTCTTATATTTAGTTTTAATCTACTGTCTTTAAGTTAAAAGCCATTACCTCTTATCCTGTCATAGCAGGCCCTTGTAAAAAGTCTGTCCTCCTCTGCCTTGTAAGCTCCTCTTCACTATTAAACAAAAGCAAACAGTTCTCTCCAGATCCTTCTCTTCTCTAGGCTGAACATGCCAACTCTTTTAACCGTTCTTCATAGGAGAGCTGCTCCAGCCCTCTGATCGTTTTTGTGGCCCTCTTCTGGGCTTGTTCCAACAGGTGCATGCCTGTTGTGTGCTGAGGACTCCAGAGCTGGATGCAGCACTCCAGGTGGGAGGGGTCTCAGGGAAGTAGAAGGGCAGACCAGTCTCCCTCAGCCTGCTGGCCATGCTGCTCTTGATGCAGCCAAGGATACATTCTGGACTGCAAGCACACATTGCTGGGACAAGGCTGGCCTTCCAATAACCAGGATCTCCAAGTTCTTCTGTAATTACTTCTGCTGCCAATTCCCTCATCCCCTGGCCTGTATTGATACCAGGGGTTGTCCCAGCTCAGGTTCAGGACCTTGCACTTGGCCTCATTGAATGAGGTTCCCATGAGCCCACTTCTCAATCTCATCCAGGTCCCTCTGGATGGCGTTGCATTCCTCAGGCATATCAGCCACAACCACAGAGCTCAGTATTGTTTGTGGGTGTCCTGAGAGTCCATTTAGTCCCACTGTCTGTCATCGATGAAGCTACTAAACAATACTGGTCGCAGCATGGACCCCTGAGGGACACCTCTTGTCATTGATGTTCATCTGAACATTAAGCCATTGACCACTACCCTCTGTACGCAACCATCCAATCAATTCCTCATCCACCAAAGCGTCTATCCATTGTCTCTCCAACTTAGGGTGAAAGGTGGTGTGGGGGAGCATGTCAAAGGCCTTACGGAAGTCCAAATAGATGACGCTACTAGCTGTTCCCTTGTCCACCAATGCAGTCACTCTGTCACAGAAGCCCATTAGGTTGGTCCAGCAGGACTTGCCCTTGGTGAAGCTGTGCTGGCTGCCTCAAATCTCTCTGTCTTCTGTGTGCCTTCATGTTCCTTCCTTGTGTGATAGAATGTCAAAGCTGTGACCTAAACAACTAAAGACAAAATCTAAATATCAAAAACTTAAGAGTGGTTTGAAACCCAAAGGAAATTTGATCGTGGTGGCCTGTGGATCGGTAGGATCACAAGCAGAAGATTACAGAACCTCTGTTCGGGTTTGGCAATTGTTGCATAATGGTCTGGCAATGATTAGTCCACATAGTTTGTGTTTCATTCTGGTGTTGTGTGAGGACTGTGACAGGACTTCTGTCCTCACACAGAGCTAGAGTTCTAGGTGTGAAGAGCATGCTCTTTGCTTTCTTTGGCAGACCGCTTTTAGAACTTTTTAATACTTTGTTGATAATCATTACACCAAAGAAATCTATTAAATTAGGAGATCGGATGACAGACACCCTCTCCCTTACCCTTAGGAGCTGTGTGCAGGGGAGGCACAAGAGTGATCTATCTTGTGTTGCCAAGCTTGCAAGGCACTGAGAGATGCCAGGCTTGTCCAGGCAGCCAGGCTCTGGCAGTACTTGTGTACTCCTGCTCTGGTATGCTCCCTGGGACCCAGGTTGGAGCAGCTGCAGTTCAGCAGGCTTGGGCTGTTAGCAGGTGGTGGAGTGGCTCTTAAAGGAACTGAACTTCTCAAATGGAATGTAGGTCAAAATACTTCAAGAAAGGCTATCATGGTTGTAGACAAGTTTTACTTTTGCATTATGGTTAATTGTATGTTTGAGCTAACTAGTGCTTTAAATATTTTTATTTTACAAGTTATTTGCCATTTTCTTAAAAGGAATCAAAAACTTCTGCAAAGCTAGATAATACTGAAGAGATCTGTCGCTACCTCAGAATTTCTGTTTCCAATACAATTTTTAGTTTTTCTTATTTGTATAGCTATATTCAGATAATGATTGCATGTTTTTCATAATGAAATCTCATGTCCAAAGTCTTGATGATGAATATTGTGTTTTACTATGTGTGTATACACCTGGGTTTATTTTTAGAAAGTCCAAGCTATACTAGTGTACAGTGGCTGAGTAGCAACACCTTGTGTTTCAGCTGGTGTAGCAAAACTTGCTTATTGTAGCCAATAGAAATACATACTTAAGAGTCCACACAACCTGCAAATCCCATCAGATTTCAAGGACAAGGGAGCTCCCGAGAGAGTGTATCGCTTATGTGAAACCCTGGTATTTCTTGCTTGCAAAGATTGAGCCCTCTGCATGGTAAGGTTGTGAAATATACTCCACTTGCCTGATTCCTATAACCTGAATATCTGATTAAAAGAAGGATGTTTGTGAACACTTGTTTTTTGCTTGGCTAATGTGATTTTTACTGTTAAGAATGTTAGTTGTGGAAGAAAATTATTCTTAATTGAACTTAAATGTTTGAAATTGTGTCAGAAAATGTAGAATACTAGGTATTTCTTTAGGGTAGTGCTCTCAGAATTTTTTCTTCTATTCTCGTATTACAGTTATTGGATAAAACCAGACAAATACAACAACTCAAAACCACAAGTGGAAAGCATAATCTAAGCACCTGATAGAGATGATTTTATGATATCTTTTATCAAGCCTGGCATAAGAGTTGCAAAATATTTTTTGTAATTTATAAATAATTTCTTAAATATTTTGTAATTCCATATGCTATAATGTGGTTAATTCAGTGCTTTACTATCTGTGTTAATATAATTCAGTGTGCCTTGAAGTCTCCTTTTCTTATTGAAAATGTATGACATAGTTGTAAACAAGCAGCTTTTTTGGCTCTAGTTACATCATTGATCAAGTTTTTTTAATGTGGAGTAGAAGCAATTAGATTGGCCAAGCTTCTATTCACCTTGTCATTTGCATTTTTTTAGGCAGATGTGGCTTAATGCTAATTAAGTAGACTGAAGGTGAATGTTGAAGTACATCTGACTTCATGTAATAATTTTCATTCCTTTTAGACAAGCATTACTGAGCTTTATTTCCTTTTGTGTTGTTATGTAGCCTTTGAGTGAATGTAGACTTTAGACTTAGTAGACTGCTGGACTCTGTTCTGCCTTAATGGTATCTGGTGGGGAGAGACTGAAGGAGAAGAACTGGAAGTCCAGGAACTTCAGTTTTATGTTGTTGGATTTGCTCTTCTGTTGTTGTGTGTTATTATGCAAATAACCTGTCTACGTCTCCTCCTTTGTGGTCTTGTTTTCTCTAACAGTTGTATGGCCCTACGCTACTCTGTAGCTTCAGTTCTGGTGGGAACTTTTTCTTTTTTTTAGTCTCTATTGTTGGGCAATAATCATAAGATCCCTGGTAGATGTATTTGCAATACTTTTTCATGCTGTGCTTGGTGCTGTCCTCCTACTCTGTGCACACTGAAAATTTGTGCTTTTGTGTCTTAGAGGAGAATGAGAGAATTTTATACAGATGACACTGCTCTATGTCTGTGCAAGAACAAATGTATACATTGAATCTAGAAGTCCTGTGACTTGTTCACAAAGTGTGAAAGTATTGGTCACATTTGTCAGAATACTTTTAACTGAGTTTGTCTAATGGCGTCACTGTGAATGAAGAACTATTCTGTTGTAGAATATAAGGTATTTTGGATTTCTGCTGTGGATATGGAGTGGAAGTGCTACTTGCAAACAGGAAAATCATAAGTTACTGTCTCATGTTGTTCAGATAAAATTTTCTTCTTTTTTTTTCTGAATGGTAGTAAAGTTTTATTGACACAGTTGCGTATTATTAACACAGTAATCCTAACTGTACAGAAATCTACATAATTAGTAGAGTTGTTTGTTGAAATAGCAGTCTTTTTTCACAAAACTTGTAGGCTGCCCTATGTGACTAAATTTTTTTAAACGCAAAAAAGTGTGCTGACATTGTTAATGCTTAGAGCTTTAGTGGCAAAACTGATCCAGGGTCACCCCATTTCAGTTCCTTGATAAAGAATTTGGCCCCTGATACTAAATGTATTTTTAATGGTTTGACGTCTTTTAAAATAAAACTGCATGTACTATTAAGGTAACCAGATAGGGGTTTCCTATGTGGGGACCCTGATCTATATTGGAGATCAGCCTGAATTGGCTGCATTGGATTGTTTGTTCTTAATAGAGTTTTAAGCCAAGAAATTATGTATTAAGTCTTCATGGTACTGAAAATGTGATATTCTGTGCCAAATTACTGACTTTTTTGGAAAGTAATTAGTAGATTGCATAGAATCGGGGAATGGTTTGGGTTGGTGGGGAGCCTTAAACAAAAATCTGATTATAAACCCCCTCCATGGGCAGGGACACCTTTCACTAGACCAGGTTACTGACAGCCCCATCCAGCTTGGTTTTGAACACCTCCAGTGATGGGGAATCCACAGCCCCTGTCTTTCTTTAGTTTTATGCATATGTCTGTTTCTGTCACCTTTTCTCTTGAAAATGGTTGTGCTTTTAGGTGTTTGTTGAAAATATTCCAAGTATGTTTTAGTCCCTTGTTAATTATGACTTCTCTGAAAATGGATTCGTAGAAAAGCATCCTGAACTCCAACTCCAGCAGTTTTATCCACCCAGAACAAAGATTTGGTTCTATCTGTGACTTCTTCTGAGTGTTTATTTTTTTTCTTATTATAAATTCCAGTTCTTAAAGAAAAGAAAAAAAAGGACAAAATAAGGGGCAGGAAGGAGAAAGGAAATTAGTATTTGTAATGAACTGGATGAATGGAATTGTAAAACTATTGCATCACTACAGGGGAAAGAATGGGAACACTGTGTGTATGAACTTCATGCTTTTGTAGTTTATCTAACATAATAATTGTTTTCAGTTGTGCTTTTCTATGAGAAGTGTGATTTAGTTTGACATGGTTTAGTTTTGGGTAGTCCTTTGAAGAGTGGTGAGTTGGGTATGGTGATCTTTGTAGGTCCCTTTGACTAGGCATATTCTATGATTCTGTGTTTTCTTTAGTTGCAGACTTGTGGCTAATCAGATAGGCACTTTTGAAAGTATTGTCTTGAAGTTTTATGGAGCTTCAGATTGATATGGAGCATAGTGCAATAACTGAATTGTAATGTTTTTCATTATAGGTACAAGAACTGTAGAAGTCCATTTTAGAATTTGAAAGAACAAGATTCTGCAGCTCTGGAAAGATATGGTATGTTTATGTTTCCACTTATATTGTTTGTATGCTAATTGTAATAGCAAATAATTATACTTTTCTTCACTGAGATTTTAAAAAAAAGGTTGAAAATGAATTCAGGAGGACGCACACATTAATTTTTCCCCCTTTTTAACTATGCTATCTATTATTTAGTCATAATTCTCTAGAAAACTGACTTACTTGATTTTTCTTCGGGAAAATAAATACTGATGATATAACATTGATGAATTCCTTTTTGATTTAACAAGCTCATCATCATGGTTCTACCGTGCACTTATTTCTCCATGGATTGGATAAGAACTGGTGTGTTTCTGAAAGCTGTATTGGTTTTTTTAATTCACTACTGAACATATTATAGTGAGGATATGACTTGAAAAATAAGTTCAGAACTTGCAGAAAATTTATGCAGTAGTCATTGTAAGTCAAATTTACAAATAGGAGTGCTGGTAAATACAGAAATATAATCTTTATTAGCAGTGTTGACATATACCCATGGCACATGGTATCTGTTTTTTTTGTCTAGGCTGTTAAATGTCCAGGCTGCTTCAAAATACGTACGTGTGTTGTGGCAGAATTGGAACATGAACTTGTAGTTATTTTAATTGCCACTTCCAAACTTAATTCTGGTGTAGTTCTCTGGTAATACCTGGTGTTACTGCACCACTTTGTACTGTCTCTTTAAGTTCTATAGCTCTGCAACTTGGTACATAAAGAATTTTTGAAACTTTTAGCATTTCACTGCATTCAGAAAAACAGCAATTAAGTTAATTTTTCTGCCATATTAAATAGGTCTGTTAATGCATATACGAGATTGTACATAATTATTTCAGTAACAGTTTCTAAGCCATGTGTGTACTTTCTCTTTTAACCACTTAAAATTTTGGGGAAGAGGTAAGTAACTGCTGATACGAGTTTTCTGTGACATGGGTTTATATCTTAATTTTTTATTTCTTCAAGATAATTAACTTAGAAATAAAGTTTAGAAATCTCAAAGTTGCAGAAGAACTGTTTGATGTCTTTTTAAATTCTGTTTCGTAGGAGGCTATAGACAGGCTCTAATAAAACTGTTAATTCTACACTGAAAATTTAGCTGTAGTGTGTACTAATTAAAAATCGTAAGTCTCTCAAAAAGCTACAGTGATACATTATCACAATCCAGATGTTCCTGAGAGAATTGTATAGATTGGTCCTTTACTCTAGCAGGCATCTGGCAGGTAGTGTGTATTCATTTTTGCACCCACAGCACCACTGGGACCACCCACCTGCTTCTTGCTGTCCAGTGTCCATACCAGTTCTGTGTATGATGGCTCTTCTTCAAACTTAAGCCATTATTTCTTCATTCCCATTATTCCTGCTGGCTGCTTTTCTTCTGGTTGTTTAACTGCTTGCCACTATATGTATGCATAGATCCTTTGTAATGGTATGTGCTTCATAAATTTATGAAGAATTCCCTTCTAATACCCCACAAATAGTGAGTAATAAATACTAATGGAACATCAGAAAAGCTGAATGTCATGCCACAGAATTGCATGGTTACTTGGTTTTAATATCAATTATATTTAAACAAACGTGCCCAAGAACTTGGTGAACAGAAAGATGCTTTACATGGAGGCAGCATGAAAGATGGGTGGCAAAAGAAATCAAAATAGAGCATAAGCAAAAGGACAGACAGAATAACAGCTTAAGTAGTAAAGCTGAAGCAAAGTTGTAAAACTTACCTGACTGCAAAATAACTTAACATGATGAGTAGCCAATAAAAGGAGAGTTACTAAAAGACATTTAAGTAGGTGATTGGATTTCACCTACTAGTATAGAAGAGGCATTTTGTTCATGGCTGTGTATCATTTTGGGGGGAGCCTGAAGTAACAGCTGTAATATAACTGAAATAGAAACAAATGGTTCTGCTGCAAAAAAAAAAAATCAGAGGGGTGTGTGTAGTGGAGGAGAAAAAAATCAGTTGTGGCCTAAGTGTAAAATGCAGAAGCTAAGGATAATTTTGGATCTTTCCTACATTTATAAAGGTGAACAAAATACATATATGATCTCACTGAAATATTAAACCAAAACCAGATGTTGAAGGCGAAATCTACAGTCCAAAGTTGTAGGGGCAGTTGTAGAAAATGGGAATAACATGCAGGCCTCTATTTTTGGCCTGAGGGGAGGGAGTGGGAGCAAACATTAGACATCTTTCTGTTACTCTGGGATTTATGGATATCATAGTTTAACCCCAGCTGGCAACTAAACACCAAACAGCTACTCTCTCACCTACCCACGCAGTGGGATGTGGAAGAGAATTGGAGGAGTAAAAGTGAGAAAACTCGTGGGTTGAGATAAAGATAATTTAATAGGTAAAGCAAAAGCTGTGCGAAAAAAAAGTGGAACAAGGAATTCATTCACCGCTTCCCATGGACAGGCACATGTTCTGTCATCTCCAGAAAAGCAGGCTTCACCATACGTAACAGTGACTTGGGAAGACAAATGCCGTAACTCCGAACATTCCCCCTTTTCCCTTCTTCCCCCACCTTTATACACTGAGCATGATGCCATATAATATGGAATGTCTCTGTGGTCAGCTGGGGTCAACTGTCCCAGCTGTGAACCCTCCTCACTCCCTGTGCACCCCCAGCATCCTCCCTGGTTGGGGTGAGGAGCAGAAGAGGCCTTGAATCTATGAAAGCACTGCTCAGCAATAACAAAAACATCCCTGTGTTAACACAAATCCAAAACACAGCCCCCCACTAGCTACTATGAAGAAAATTAACTCTATTCCAGCCAAAACCAGTACAGTGGAGAGTATTGACATCAAAGGAAGTATACAGATATTATAGGATGGAGCTTTTATGTAAATCTGTGTTTGATCTCTTTGTATTGAGATGCACAAAATTCTACCTTTATGAAACTCAGTAACAACTTTTCATTGTAAACATTGTAAATTCCAGAGTAGCGCTAACTTTCATTTGAAAATAGTAGCAAATTCAGATTCCCATCCCAAATTATTTATTCAAGTGTTAAGTGTTCTCGTTATCCTGCATGCTTTATGTTCCTGCTCTAATTTGAATTTGTGAGCCTTCGGTTTCTATTCATGGGAATTTTATATGCGTTCTTTCAGTTGGAAGATCTTTATGTATTCTTTTTGTGCTGTGAGATGACTTAGTTTCTTCCAGTGTATATATTGATAGGCTTGATTAACTTTGAACACTTTTCATTGTCTAATCACAAGGCATTTTCTTCTGTTTCATTGCTGTTTTTATGGCTCTTTTCTATTACTTCTGGAACACTTTTAAAGAATATTAAATAATCAGAGAGCTGGGTTTAAGTTTGGAAGATGTGTGAAGTACTTTGTGCAGATGAACAGACACTCTTCCAGGGACCCTTCATGAGTCATATCTGTCATTCTTTTTGTAATATATGGGAGTATGTGTACATTTGTACATCAGTTGTGACTGCTTTAGTCACTTTAGCTTGGCATTTTCCAGGATAGAGCCCAATTCTTTTGGTTTTCTAACTAATGTGATTTTGCATTTGTTGTTACTAGTTCAATTGCTTGGTTTACCAGGCAGTGGGGAAAAAAATTCTTATAGAAGCCTTATTACTGTTTGGTTGGGGCTTTTTTTGGCTCTGTTAGGATTTATATGATCAGGTTGTATTAGTGGCTGTTTTATTTTACTGTAGAATCAGTAATAATTTTGCCTACTAATCAGATGAAGAAAGCTTATCTTTCTATGTTTTGTGAATTGGAAACAGCACGCAGGCAATAATTTGTACTCCCAACTTTGTGGAGAAATATAAGCTCAAACATGCCTATTACTTTTTTTTTTTCTGCATATGACAATTAAGATTGAATTTAAGGGTTTGGTGAATATTCTCCAGGACATTTGACTCAATCTCAAATTATAGAAGGCCAACTCTCCTATTAGGTGTCAGTTTCTTACTGTATAGATGATTGTTCCATTGTGGTGCTCAGTCATTCTGGAAATACATAAAATTCATTCTTGGGGCATTCACAGGGACTCTTCAGAAGACCTTCAGAAGTTGTGTTTAGTGGAATATTGTTGAGAGAGATGGTTATATTTAATTAAGCAACTCAAATTTTGATACTGAAAAGTAAGGTAGCTCATGCTACTTTATTGTACAGTGAATCACCCCTATTTTCATCATAGATCAAAAAGAGAATCTTTAATTTGGATCAAAGATTACTTGGGTAGATACTTACAATTGCTTTGTAAAGGAAACCTAAATTCTTGCAAGTGCCACTTCCCACAAATGCCACTCTTTTAATAAGTCAATCAGGAAAATAAGGAAAAATGTTCGTACTCTAGGGGATCTTCCTAGACCTCAGGTACTGTGTGTCAGCTGCCAAGATTGCATTGCTCTCACAGAAGGTGACCATCAAATAACCCCGGGATAGTAGTAGGTTTAGGGAATCCACGTAAGTAACAATGTTCCAGTAAGTGATTGGTACCTGGAAGTTATTTGCTTTTTTTTTGGTTGCTGAAAAACAAGTACTTAAAATCTCCAGGGTGTGGCTTTAGGTTCTGTATGTTGAAATTGGGGACCTCTTCTGGCCTCATGCTTGTAGACTTTGAAGGTTTAAGAAATGTGTGGAGATGTTTCATCAAACTATGCAGCAAAGTTGCTTTTAGCCCCTTGTGATGCTTCTGAACTTCCTTTCTGACATCTTGTTCTTTCACTCTCGTTCAGCTCCTTGATTTGACAGGAACATTTTTTAAGAAAATATTCACCTGTGCCATCTTGGAGAAATAGATGTTGTTCCAAATCACTGCATAAACATTAATTATCCCATTCCGTTTTGACGAGGCCTAGTTCAAGTCACAAAGTTCTTCAGATACATGGTTTGAAGGCATGAATCCTTGTTTATTATCTTGCTAACTGTAATAGGGGTTGGTGCAGCCCTGGTTGATTCTGCCCCTAGTAAATAGTCACTAGGCAGACACATTTGTGTCTGTTCTGGAGCCTGCCCAGTCCCAAAGAGCCTGGCAGCCATCTTGGGTTTTTTGGACAACTCTACAGGCACAAACTTCCTTTCATATGTTCAGCTGCTCAGTGTGTCTGTAAAAGCCTAAACTGTAAGCCATGCTAATTGTAACAGTGAGGACCAGGGAAATTTGTTTGAGTAATACAAATAAATATCTGCTCTGGGACTGCTGTTTCTATCTTCTATAAGGTAAGTTATAAACAGAGGTGGTTTTTTGTAGAGAAATTCCTGTGACAGGAGAGCAGTTGGTATAGACCAATTCACAATTCATAATGCTGTTATCCAAGATCCTAGTATATTCATCAGTGTGGTTTTCCTTTCCTGATCGTGTAGTGTCTTTTGACGCTCTTAACCAGGTCGGGGATTTTTGTGCCTTGTTTGTATCAAGCAGTCAAAATGTCCTTTGAAATATATTGAGAATAAATCTTTGATGGCAGTCTCCTTCACCACCCACCCTGTGTTTTAGCATGCTGGTCTCTTTGCCAGCAGACACCACTCTGCTGATGCATGAATGAGTAAGATTTTAGAAAAATTAATTGTATGATCTGAATCCTTGCCAGTCGTATTCTGTCCCACAGGAGTGGCAGCAAGGATAGGTGGAGAAGGTAGAATGAGAAGGAGATAAAGAGCAAAATGATTCATTAAGGTTTTTTGCACCTAGACTGCTGAAAAGAAGCATGAGAATTTCAGACCACGGTACAGTAAGTCTAGTTTTAAGATATCATTCAACAAATTAGAAATGCTGAAACTACCTGACTCAAAGCTCTGACCCATGACAAATTCAGTTTGTAGATAAAAATTTCACAACAAAACTTAGATGAGTTAACTTCAGCTCAGTGAGGTTTGTGACAGTTCAGACATTGCCTCCCATCACAGAACTGTAGATACTATGTTCAGTGGGGTGGTAAATCAGACTAACAGAGTTGGATCTGTATCAGGCCTTGGCAAAAGCTTGTCTTGACTATGACTGTGAAGCTGCCAACTTAATGTATATTTTTTAACATTTGAAAATCTGGTGGTGTTTGAATCTGGCACCAGCATTTCATGTGCTTCTTCGCTGTTGACAGTTGTGTTCATGACTTCTCCCATATGAAACAGCCTCAGGAAAACTCTTTTACTAAGGTTGATGACAGCCTGGTGTTCCAGCATGCTTCCATTTGAATTGAAGACTACTGTAATAAACTTTTGTTAATAGTCTGGGTGACATAGGACCAAGTCTAGGTAGGGAGTCATTGAGCAGGCACACTCCAGAACATGAGCTGGTACTTCCAGTAGTCAGACAGAACGCAGGTTTCCCGACCAATGAGGCTTTAGAGATGATACCACGGTCTTCTGACCACTGTACTAGAAGTTACTTGGGCAAAGTGCTAGAAGCAGTGTTTGAATAGGCATCTGTTTCCTCAAAACTAAGGCTTGCCTGAAAATGGACATTTTCAGGTCTTAATCGGAGTGTCATAAGCAGAGCAGTGTTTTACAGCTTCTTAGTTTTGCATCAGCATCTTGGGTGCCTTTCTGTACAGCTGATGGTCAGCAAACATTAAATGGAAAATCTTTACCCTGTTCTGTAATGTTAACAGATGAGGAACCTTTCCAACTGACTTTTAATTGTTGTTCTGTGTTCCTGGCATTGGCTCAGTTAAACTTTGACAGTTTGCACCTATGAAACATAAGTACTAGAGAACCTCTGTTTTGTTTTGGAGATTTTTGGTAGCCTACTTCTTTTTTACTTTCTTTGTGTCAACTGCACTTGTGTTATGGTGAGAACACTCAAATATTACTGATGTTAAAACCACCAGATGGCACTTTACCTATCTCAATGAATGATAAAACTAACAAGCATCATTCTGAAACTAAAACAAATTTTGTTCTATGCAGAGTTTATGGCAGAATGGCAAATTGTAGTTGATTGGCAAAACTGGGGAGCTTCTCTGACAAACTTTTAAGAATCATGAGCCTTGCTAAGGTCTTACTGTAATACTCTTGTAATAGGTTGGACTGAAGCACAAAAGAAGGTGCAGTAAAGAAATCATGTTTTTTACTAAATATTTAAAGCTGTCTGATGTGCTCTCTTAGTATTTGCACCAGATTGTTATGTCTGCAGGTGTTGCAGAGAGCTGCGGCTGTGCCCTCAATAGCTTTGTGCACCTTCATTCTGTGTGAGGCTTTTGCTGCATGGCAACCTGCAAATGTGGGGTTTTATCTGGGTTACCACAGGAATAAACTTCTCAGGATACTATGCAGAGGTCTGTCCTCATAGCTACTGCTCTTAAGAGAAAGTAAGATAACTTTTTATTTACTAAATACAATGTTAACATTGCAATTTTTATTGAAACTTTATATTAGCAGAAAGCAAAAGCTGTTTATCATCTGATTCTCCTTCAGAGGCCTTTTTTCTTTTCTGGCTTTCTCCAGTGCACTTAGGAGCTTTGGGGGGGGAAGAGAGAAATGGGATGAATTGAGTGTTGAGGATTGTGTTTGGAAATATTTATCCATTAACTTTAGTTTAGAGTAGATAATAGCAGTAGGTAAGAGACTAACTGGTTCCTTTTCAGCCATGGAAGTAATCAGCGGGGGTGGTCCCAGGGCACTCTGGGCACGAGTATTGCTGAGTGATCATTGGCTGCCACCTGCGTGACAAAGTAAAGGACCAACCCTTCAATTTATACCAGTGGAGCCAGATCACGGGAAACAATTGACAGGTAAAATATACTTTTGAAAATTTAAGGGAGAGGAGAGAGGACACATGATAAAAATGGAGCAAAGAACCTAGAAGATCTGCCATAGATAGCAAAGGTTGCTCCTCTGAAACTTTTAAATAGCTATAGCTTACTTCTTTTTGGGGAGAGGCACACAACAAAGTTCAGGTTACTTGTTGCTCCCCTGGGAACAGAGCCTTGCTAAGAAACAATGTTAACTGAGTTGTAGCAGCAAAACATCTACCAGAATTTTATTGTAGTTAGAAATTACAGTTCATGTTTATGCACGCACTTCCAGGTCTTTGAATGCTTATTGTCTTGACAGTTGGGTGTTTTCCACTGGTCCAAGAGATGGGTATGGCTTTTGGTTTTTTAGAAAGACTAAAAATAAGTTCCTGAATTTTCAAGTTTACTGGTTGATTGTACTGTAGCGAGTTACTCTAGAAGTTAGAATGCCATGCAAATAATGAATGTAAGTAGGTCTTAATCTCACTGATAAAACAATGCTTAGCATCAATATTTTCCTTCTTTTTTTTTTATTTAGAGAATTGGCTGAGAATAATTTTTAAGGACTTTTAACTGAATTATTTTTACTTATTTAGAATTGTTAAGCTTATGCTTAGCCCAGCGTGATACAAGACTGGTGCAACAACTCGGTTTTGATCAGTGACTCAAAATTGTGATCACCCTGATGTCACCGAATGGCCACAGCTTGTAAAAGGTAAGCATGAAGCATATCAGGTTGTTTCTCAGGAGTTTTTCTACTATAATGTTTATTTTAAGGTATTTAATTTGTATGGCTTGAAGTTAGTTTTATAAATAATATTAAGTTACATTGTTTGTTTAAGATAAGTCAGCTGGCAAAGTTGACTTACACTCTTGCTTAGAGTGATTTCAAGGCTCACTTAGTTTGTCCTTGCCTGCTTTTTAAAATACAAGCATTATGATGCTCCATGATATCCCTCTTAAGAACAATACTGTCACTTAGAAGTCTCTAGTAATTTCTACTGCCGTATTGAATTTCTGTATAAATTGTTTAGCATACTTATCCAGGCATATGTTCAGTTTTTGTTTTGAAGTATTTATCTGGGAGGCTTAATGATGTTAAAGTGTGTGTAAGCTTACATACCATTATTTTTGTCATCTAGAGAGGTACACTGGAGGTAAAAGGAGTGACTTGTAGAATGGAGAAGTTGCTCCCTGTGTTATTGGAAATGAGCCGCCATTTGAATTTGTGAGCTCATACTGCAGTATTCAGATTAGTTGGTGTCTTGTGATCAGTATCTACAATTTAATTCAAAGCTGAAGTTTTTAAGAGCATTTGCTCTGAGATTTTCTCTGAACAGAACTCTTGTTTCAGATTTTAAGCATGATGAAAGGACGTCTTGCCGTACTATATAGTTGTTTTTCAGTACTGTTGCCTGCTCACAGGAAATAACAAGGTATCTTGTTTGTAAACAATTGGGTATTGCAAAATAAATAGCTTCTCAGCAAACAAGTACAATTCCTGTAATTAGATTATCTTCCACTTCATTTTACTGAGTATTCAGAGCTCATTTTATGAGGTGCTTACATTGTCATTTGAAACCTTTTAAATTGAGTTAATATGTCCATTAATAGTTCTGCAAATCATAGTTATAGTAGATCTGCTCATGTTTTAGAAAACAAATAACTGAAGGAATTTTCACCCTGTGTTCTGCAGAACCACTTACCTTAGAGGACCAGACCTTTTTTGACCCAACTAGAGTGTTTTTTCTTTTATTGTTTATCTTGTAGATGTAACCTTTTTTTTTTTTTTGAGTAACATACTCAAAAGAGAACTGTGTTGTCTCTTTACAGCCCTGATAATATTCTCAAAAATAATGAGGATAGGAAAAGATTTTGGATATACTGCTAGCTGTTTACATGTCTGTACTGCAGATCACCAGACTACTTTTTTTATATGCAGAGCTTACATGCCAATCAGCTCTTTTTCTGTAATTCTTCGTACTGCTTTTTATTTTAAAGGCTGAAAGTAATCAGTGTTCTTGGTGTTTTTCTTTTAACACCACTATTTCTTTTGCATTTTCATAACAACTAAAAGCACTATTCTTTCCCAAAGCTTCAATGTGTTGTATGTCCCAATGCTAGAATTAAGAGAGCAAAGCCTTAAATGTCCAGACATTTTGCTACCATTTTCTGAAGTCCTGGAAGTAAATAGAGGAGTTAACCAGTATAAATATAAATATGCATCTTTTTACTATTCCAGCTTCTAACACTTACATGATCATGTGAATAAGTGGGAAAAAAAATTGAGGTTCTTTTCACTAATAATTTAGAGGCTTGCTTTGGTCACCAGAATTAAAGGGAAGTTTTTATTTGTTTTGCTGCTGAGCATTATTTTTGTCAGCAACTGCCTTGTCAGTCCTGAATTTAATGAGTAAGGGAAACGTAAATTGGAGGTAATAAATAGAGGCCAGATTTTGAGATTAGGCAGTTTTTGTTATTTTCCAGTTAAAGGGTATTTACATTTTAAGCATGAGTATAAAGTTAGTTGAATAAGAACTTCTGAATTCTGTCCCTAGTTTCCGTTAAATTTTGTAAGTTAATGAAATACAAACAAACAATTTATCTGTGTTCTGCATCATCTGTCACCACACAGTATCCAGCTAGCCTAGAAATTATAAGGTGTCTGCCAGAAATGCCTTCTAGGCACTGGTTCTGTTTAGTAGAATCCAAAAAGTTCTGATATTTCAGAAGAGGAACTAAAATTTTAGTAGAGAATTTGAAGAGCAGTCCAAGCTTTAAGAGGAGAGACCATCCAGTAAAATAGCACAATGAAACAGGAGAAAAGGAGTACATCAGGTTACATGTGGAGATTTCAATAGCATTTAGTATATTATAGATAGTTATATAATAACAACGAAATTTAGAAATTACATTCCTATCAATAAAGATTTTTTTTCCCCTGTAAAGCTATGGGAAAGTCTGCTTAGCTGTCCTGACTGAAGTCTCCCAGCAGACTCTGGTGAAACCTACATAGTTCTGTTTGCAGATTTTAGCTCACTTCTGTTTTTAGAGAGCTATTGTGAAAGACATTTTTGTTCATCTAAGCTGCAGAGTTTTACTGTAATGGCTGTGCTCTGTTTCCACTCCTTGCACAGTATTTCCAGCATGGCAGTTCTGGTTAACTGTACCGAAGTTTGTACCCAAGCAAAGGTTCTGTAAGATCTGATTTCAAGGCGTCCTAAGATGATAGGAATCAAAACTGCTGCATTTGTACTGCCTTGTCTTCTGGCTTGTCTGGCTACAAACTCACTGGCTAGGGGGAAGTTCTCCCTCAAAGAGAGAAAAAAAATACTGTCTAAAAAAAGTTAACAGTTGAATCAGTGCTGTCTTAAGTAACATGGGAGTAAGGAGGAGCTAAATAAATGTAATTTAGTCTACTTTAAGTTTGTATTGAGCTATACCTCTTGAATTACTCTGTAAATTAAGTCAGTGGGGTTGCAAAGCTAAACACAGGTGCAGCTTGTGCCAGACAATAACACTTAATTCTGAATATTACTGGCTGATCTCTTGGCTGGATTGAAGAAAACAGAAAGCAGTTTGTGAGATTAGCTCCTCGAATTCAGGTGGAGAGAGATGTGAGATCTGCTTTGAGATTCTTTTGGACCCTGCTTCTGAGCTGCTACTTCTTAGAGTCCAGCTCTGTAGAGAATTTTGGTTGCAGCTGATCACTGATAATCTTTGAGTGCATGTTTTGGTTACAGAAGTGGTTATGAAGAATTAGCCCAGAACAGGAGCACTATACAGGCTGAATACAGAAGTATTGCCAGCAGATCTCTTCCCTAATGGCTCCTGTTGTGCAAGCGGTGGGGAAAAACGTGCTCTCCTTCTTAGGGAAATTCGGCTTAATTCTACTATCATGTTTTATGTAATAAACTGCTTTCTTGAGTTTGATAAATTAAATCTGCAAGTATCAAAAAGTTGATGCTTTTAGTGGCAATAATATGCTCATCTCATTCCATCTTTCATAACTTCATATTGTAATGACTTGAAGGAGCAAGCAGTGCTTAAGGTTTTCTATCTGGTTTTGCAGATCACCAGGAGAACCGCACTCTGAGAACATTGAAACTAGCCGAATGTAAGTAAATGAGTGGATGAGTTTGGTTTCTTTTGATTAAAAATGTTCTGAACGTATGTAACAGTCACTCTTGCATCTGCTTAATTAAAAAAAAGACAAAAGCTGAGTAGAACTGTGAAATTACCTTAGAAAATTTCAAATTAATTTTTTGCAATTTTAAGCCTCTGTAGAAACTGATTTTTTTTTTTTTGAGGATGAATGATTTGGAGGGGAAGTTCAGAGGTTTAATTTAACGTGAGCCAGTAGATGGTAGCATAATACAGTGTCAGAAATCTTACAGGATGTAATTTCTACCTGCCGTTCACTAACATCTTACATGGGTTTGAAGACACTTCAGTTGTAAGGCACAATACCTGCTTGTATCTTTTGTGGCAGATGGATTGTAGAACTGAGAAAAAGAACTTGTGACTTAATTTGGTGAATTTATATGCCAGTTACTCCTAGAAACAGAAAACTAGCTCTCTTTCACTAAACAATATTCAGAGCATCTTGCTGACAGGTCTGAACTGTTTTTTGTCTGTCTTCATTAGGTTAGAAGCCAAGGTGAACTAAAATCAACATTGTGGTAGGCTGAAACGTTCATTTCAATTCAAAATTCAAAGAGGTTGCAGGAATTAGAGGACCATTAAAAATTATTTGAGACTGTATTCTTCTCTGAGTTAGCAAATATAATTCTTTTCTAGCTATTCAAACTGTCCTGTTATAGAACTCAAGCAGGGAAACCACAAACTGCTCTTCTGGCTTACAGCAAAAGTTCCAAAATTAATAGAGGGAATGTAGCCCAGTAGTTGGTGTGCTGTCTGAGGCTTCAAAAGATCTGGGTTCATTTCTCTTCTGCCACAAACTTGTTCTGTGACCTTAAACTGTCTCCTTCACACCTTCCCCCCAGCAGTTTAGCATTTTACATGCCATGGGCTGGATGCTGTTTCCAGGATGTTTTGCAGGCTAGGGACATAGTTGTGAATTGCTCAAGGACTTCTCTGCTGTAGCTGCCCGACTTAAGGAGGATAAAAACTGTAGTGAGCCCCCCACACATTGGACTGCATACCTAAAAAATGAGGAAGAGGAAACAGTGAGGGCTTTTCTAATGTGTTATTAGCAATTCACTGCAGTGAAGTCTTTTCTTGCACTAGGAGAAGCAATTCTCCTGCTATGACAGATTTCTTTTCCCTCACTCATACCATCTACTAATGAAGTGCTGTCCAGCTGCTTTCTTAGGAGTGGAGGTTGCAGGGATCCTGACCTGAGAGGTGACTCTGCCTGTTGCTACCTGGACTCTGCATGTTGCTGCATTAGAGGTCACAGGGCAAAAGCCCTGACATGGTCTCTTACTCCTGCTCCAGTAGTGGCCCATGCTGCATTGTGGTTTTTGGTTCCTGCAGCAAGCTGAGTTGTGTCCTTTTGTTTCCCTGGCCTAGCCAAAAAGGGCTAAGGCTGCAGGCTATAGTCCACCCTGGATTTTATCAGTTGGATTACTTGTTTCTGTGCATTTTAAGCAAAGATATATCGGCAGCACTCACCTAGATTGGTTTGAAACAAAGACTTTAAGGATGTAGGATAAATCAGAAGGAAAAGACCGTAAAAATTTTTTCCTTCTAGAAGTTTGACAGTTCTTGTGTGTGTGATTTATCTTCCTTAAAACCAAACATAAAAAAAATAATTTACAGTAGTAAGTTTTTCTGTATTGTAGCTGAGTACTTTTTCTTTTTGATGTAGACAAGTGGTCAGAACGGCCTTGACTTCATAATTTTTAGCTATCTGTCTAAAATAAATGTGAGCCAGTCAAGCTGTGGGAATTCACATATTTGACTAGTAGTTATAGAGTATATTTGCAAAACTAAATGTTTTTTAAATTGTATCACAATGTGGTGTGTACTACACCTGTTACAGAGAATTTTTGCAATCCTGCTGCCTAACTGCTCTTGCCACATAAGGTGGAATGGCAGGTTGAGTGGTAGTCAACCTGCAAGCCTGCTGTGTTGCTAAAATAGTTACTGTGTTATTTACATGCCTAAAATTCATTAGTAAATGCGGGGACTAAAGCAAGTGCTTTTTTGTTTGCACAATGAATGATTGGTTTTGCTCTGGTTGGCTGATATAATTGCTTTATTTACTTCCATGTTTTGAATTGCAAAGCTTTATACCAAGAGCATAGTCTAATATGATTCATGTGTGAATGAAAAGAAATTTAAAGAAAATGTTCAGATTCATACACAGCAAAATCTTCCATATGTAAGTCTTGCTTATCCCAGGCTTTTCAAATTCTGAGTTTCCATGTGATGAACATCTTGGTGCTAGCTCAGAGTTAGGAGTCCTTTTTATCTTAGCATTCATTCAAGTCTTAGAATTGTTAAGGTCAGCATTTTCTATCCGCTCCTGTCACACATCACACATTGACTTTCGGCTTCAATTAGTATAACTTTCTTAAAACCTCCTTAGCACTAAATTATGTAATTTGATTGTTTAACAATAACTTCTTATCTGTTCATGTCTTTTTTCTCTATATATTATGGTGTCACATATCAAGGCAGAGGTATGGCTGTCTTCATATGGCTTTCTGTGCATTCATCTTTCCTTCCCTCTGCTTTTGAGGATGGGATTCTTTGCAATTTTGAAACTCTTTCTTTTTAATATGGCTGTATCAAGGCAATCGTTCTGAGACAAGATTGTGAGATAGATGCTGACTTGTGTTCTTCACTCCCTTTCTCTTCCCACATTGCTTCATGTAGCCAGGACAGACCTGTTCTCAGGGTTGCCCTTCCTGAGGAAGTGCCATGCCTTTGTCAGTGCATGATGTTCCTGAAGGCACGGTGGATCTAGAATACACAGTGGGAAAGGAGGTTCCTTGGGTTAAGTCCAAGGGGGGCTCACAATCCACCCCTGCTATTGGGGTCCACCACACTGGAAAGAATGGAGTTTGGAAAATGGAGCTCCATGCACATGCACATTTGACAGGTGCACGTTTGCTGTGGTTCCAGAGGCTGAGGCAGGCAAAAGGTGTTACAGCACTGGTGGAACAAAGGGCTGGGCTCCAGCTGTGGCTGGAGTGTTTGGCAGTATGGTGTGCAGGGCTTTTCAAAAGGCTCTGTGTGGGCAGTGCTATTACTGGAAGCTTGTCTTTTCTAGCACTGCTGTTCTTACTCTAACTAAACAGAAGCAGGAAAACCAACGTGCGAGGTTTGAAGCTGAAACTTGAACTAAGCAATATTTAACTTCACAAAGATCTGCAACACCTTCTTTAACAGTTTTTGATATGCTGGTCATCTTGTTTCCAAAGTGTAGTTATAACTGTTGCAGATGTCTCTTTATGCCTCTGTTAACATATCTATTGAAAGTTGTTTTGTTATTAGTACTAAAAAAAAAACAGTTGCCTGGATTTTTTCTAACCCAGAAGACGAACATTGTTTCCACGCGTATTAGTTTCCACGCATATTAATGGTTTTGGGGTTTTTTTGTTGTTTTTGTTTGTTTGTTTGTTTTTGTTTTTTTTTTGTTAAGAACATTGCTTGCAAACATTTTGGCATTTCTAAATTCTTAATAGCCATTGTATAACAGGCTGTTGTAGATTTCCATTTAATAAAATTAGCCATCTTGGAGGAATCATAGAATCATCAAGGCTAGAAAAGAACTCCAAGATCATTGAGTCCAACCTTGACCAATCATCACCTTATCAACTAGACCATCAGACCAAGTGCCATGTCCAGTCATTTCTTGAACACTTCCAGGCAGGGATGATGACTCCACCACCTATGTGGACTGCCCATTCCAAAGCTTGACATCCCTTTCCATGAAGAATTTTTTCTGATGTCCGACCTGGACTTCCCCTGGCACAGCTTGATGCCTTTTTCCTCTTGTCCTGTCACTGGTTGCCTGGGAAAAGAGACCAACCCTCACCTGGCTACAGTCTCCTTTCAGATGGTTGCAGAGAGTGATGAAGGTCACTTTTGACCCTCCTTTTGTCCAGGCTAAACACCCCCAGCTCCCTCAGCTGCTCTTCGTAAGACTTGTGCTCCAGACCCTTCACCAGTTCCATTGCCCTATTCTGGACACACTCCAGCACCTCAATGTCTTCCTTGCAGTGAGTGGCCCTAAACTGAACATGGGATTCAAGGTCCAAGAACAAGGCGATCACAGCCTCATCCTGCTGGCAACACTATTTCTGATTCAGGCCAGGTCACCATTGGCCTTCTTGGCCACCTGGGCACACACTGGCTCATGTTTAAGTGCTGTGGACCACACCCCTCAGGTCCTTTTCCACTGGGCAGCTTTCCAGCCACTCTGTTCCAGCCTGTGGCACAGCACAGGGTTATTCTGACCCAGGGGCAGGACCTGACACTTCACCATGTTGAACCTCATGCTGCTGGCCTTGGCCCAATCAATCCAGCCTGTCCAGATCCCTTCTTGCCCCCCAGCACATCAACACTCCTGTCCAGTATGAGATTTATGTGTAAAAGTAATAAAACAGTTATTGTGTCCTAAGCAGAAAGCATTCAGAAGTGCGTTATTTCATGCTGCTATTTCCAGACAAGTATGAAACATCTATGTGTATTTCTAAAATTTAGGTAAACTTACAAGCAAAAATGATGCAGTTATGCAGATATTTTAAACTTCAGGCACATTTTGAATATAAATGTAAACTTGAATGTAAATGCTTTGTAGGAGAACTTGAAGTTATTACATGCTTCAAATCTTTCAAAAATTCCTTTAATGTTTAAACTTCTGAGTTTCTCTGTGGCAAGAGATTCCTTTACATAGTATTTCTCTGTATTTAGTTTAAAATATTTGAGAAATGCAAATTAAATTCTGTTTCATAGGAACTTTTGAACCAGTACACGCAATCCTTGTTTTTTACATGTTTTATTCATTCAAAAATTACTTCAGAAAATGCAGCCCAGTTTACCTTTGGCTTGGTGGTACATGTTTCTTGTGATACTCCACAATTTTGGCACCATTTAAATTACTAATGCAAAGTACTTATTATCTGGCCTTTTATTAGCTAAAGAACATACGGAAAGCCTAAAGACAATTATTTTTTCTGTACCTATTGCAAACTATCTCATTGAATGGTAATTTAATTTTAAACAGAAAAGTGTGCTTGTGAAATTGTTGGACTTTAAGAAAGGAGGTTGGGTGTCTGTTTTAGGTGCCTCTCCTCCTCACTGAAGCAGTGCATATTGCTTGAGGAGGTTATACAAGGCCCACTGAGTGGGAAGTTATCCTTCAGTCATAAGGATATGCCTGTGAAATGTTTACAACTGCAGCCACACCCATGCAGTTTCACAGTTGGATGTGCAACAGCAATGAGTATTTGGAAATGTGTATGCAAGTCAGTCCCTACAGCCGAAGCTACAGTAGTAACTGTGTGCTAATGTACAGGGAATTAGACCTTGAGTTTTCTAAGGGACCAGTTGCTCTTCACCAGATCCCTTTATAGGAACTTAAAGAGAGCTGCAGTCTTCATGGGTGTAGCATGAGCTAAGAATAGAGAGTGGTTTTATGTTACGTTGCTTGATGAACCAGTTTTAATGCCTCAGGCCAAGAACTTTAGTTTTCAGCATACTAAATGAGCAGGGGAATGTAGAAAGAGATCAAGTTTTCACTTTTGGACAGTACAGAGAATATGCTACAAGTTCTTTTGCTGAATAATGTAGAAATAGGAAATGTGGGCTTTTGGCAATGGACAATGATAATAATACCTGGAGTACACTAGTGGGAATGTGGTATGGAATGTCTGTTTTGTAAAATCACACACTGACTTACTCAGAACTGCATTTTCTGTAAGTCCTTTTATCAATGTACCTCAGTAAGGGTAGCTCTTATGGAAGGCTTGGTAAATTCTCTTCTACCTTCTTAGGTCTGTATCCTCACTTAAATTTATTTAATTACCTAAATCATTTGTCTGAGGTAATGTGAAAAGCCTGTGGAGTAGCTGCCAGGGAGAGGGGGGAGGATCCAGCTGGATCCCTGAGTTTATGGGGTCTTACAGAACTCATACAAGAATACTCAAAGAGATGGCTCATGTCATCACAAGGCCTCTCAAGGATTTTTCAATGATCTTGGGAATCTAGAGAGGTCTCATTCAACTGGACATGGGCCAGTGTTGGCCCAATATTCAAGAAGGGTGGGAAGAGTGACCCTGAAAACCACAGGACTGTCAGTCTCACGTCAGTGCTTGGTGAAATTATGGACAAGATTATTCTGGGAGTTATTGAAAAACACCTGAAGGACACTGCAGACATCTGTCACAGCCAGTGTGGGTTCATGTCAAACCTAATTTCTTTCTATGACAAGGTAGCCCATCCAGTTGATCAAGGGAAGCCAGTTGATGTCATCTTTCTGGATTTCCATGAAGTTTTTGATACTGTCTCTCACAGTATCCTTCTGGATTAAGTGTCCAGAACACAGCTGGATGAATACATCATGTGAGGGGTGAGCAACTGGTTCACAGATCAGGCACACAGGGTTACAGTAGATAGGGTGACATCAGACTGGTGACCTGTCACTAGTGGAGTTCCACACGGCTCCGTCCTTGTCCCTCCTCAACATTTTCATGAATGGCTTGGACACGGGTCTCAAAGGTATGTGAAGTAGGTTTGCCAGTGATACTAAAGAGGTGCTGTTGACTCCCTGGAAGGCAGCCAGGTTGTGCAGAGAGACCTCATCAAATTAGAGGGTTGGGCAATCACCAGACAAATGAAGTTTAACAAATACAAGTGCTCCGGGACCTGCATCACAGACAGGCCCCTGGGGGCCGTGGTCAGCAGAAAGCTGAACATGAGTCAGCAGTGCCATGGCAGCCAGGAGGGCCAACCATGTCCTGGGGGCATCAGGCATAGCATCACCAGCCAGGCAAGGGAGGGTATTGTCCTGCTCTACTCTGCACTGGGGCAGCCTCACCTTAAATACTGTGTGTAGTTTTGGGTATTGCAGTATGAGAATGATACAGAGCTATTAGAGAGCACCTGAAGGAGGGCTACAGAGATGGTGAAGGACCTTGATGGGAAGCTGTATGAGGAGTGGCTGAGGCCACTTAGTCTTTTCAGCCTGGAGAGGGACATTGAGGGGGGGACCTCATCATAGTATACAGCTTCCTGATGAGGAGAAGCAGAGGGGCAGCACTGATCTCTTCTCTGTGGTGACAGGACCCGAGGGAATGGCATGAAACTGTGTCAGGGAAGATTTAGGTTGGATATTAGGAAAAAGTTCTTCACCCAGAGGGTGGTTGGGCACTGGAACAAGCTCCCCGGGGGGAAGTGGTCACAGCACCAGACCTGAGCTCGAGAAGTGTTTGTTAGGCACGTGGTGTGATTTTTGATGATGGTTCTGTGCAGGGCCAGAAGTTGAACTTTGATGATCCTCGTGGGTCACTTCTAACTAAGGATATTCTATGAAATTCTAATACTGCTGTATTCTAGTACTGTTGGACACCATATTGTTTGCTTGATTTTTAAAAAAAAATTAGAAATACAACAAATACAGTCAGACCTGTCTCTAGTAGAGCTTGAGAGAACTTGAGTCAGTGAGTCTCCAACCTCAAGTCAAAATAAAAGTGTTTGTACAAACAGCCTTATTGTAGGCATGGCAAAGTTTGAAAAGTAATTCTTAGCTAAAAACCAAAAGCAAAAAAGCATTGAGCCCTTCAGAAGTTAACTGTTAGAGACAAGTCTAAGCTTAGCTTTACCTGTCGGCATCTCAGACATGACCTGATTAAAATGGAGTGCTGTTTAAGATGATAAAATGTGTTGTTAATGTATCAGTGTTTATACATTGACATAACTATTGAAACTAGATGTGTGAGCTAGAAAAGTGTGCATGTTGGTGGCCACAGCTCAGGTCAGCTTTTTCATAGTAAATATTTAACCTGCTTGCAAATTGCAATGTTTCACACTCTAAATCTGGAGGTCTGGAATGATCAAAAGTCAGGAATGATCAAAGCACAAAATTTTGCATTCAGAAATAGTTGTTTCTGAAATAATTTACTGGTCCAACTTTTATTAAAACGCTGTTGCTTTGGGGGGGTTTGGGTGGTTTTTCTTAAAGCCTTTATACTGAGCACTGAAGTATGAAAGACAAGATTAAAAAAACCCACTTATTTTTAGATGTACATGAAGAGAGGCAGATATTCCTAAATCTACATATAAAAATGTGAGAGACTAGAATTCTTCCCTTAGGTTAGAATATAGCTATTCCCTCTTACACAGTAATGGTTTTAATGATATTGCTCATGCTGCTTTTTCTTTCCACATCCATCTCAAAGTGCCAGGGAAGCCTTTCTCCTCAGGTGTTTTTTTGTTTGTTTTCTTTTCCTTGGAATGCACTGGGTCATTTGAAACCTCAGGCAGACATCAAAGTAATTATTTTCCTTGTAAGATATATTTTCTTCTCTGGGATCATGAGATCTTGAAGGGTGAAAAGAGGCAGAGGTCTTATTGCTGAGTAATACATACCTCAGTAGTCCCTCTCAGAACATTTTCCCTTTTAAAGCAGCTGCATTGAAACTGCTATTTAACCAGCCATTATCAACAGTGAGGTGCAGCCAGTGCTGAGTAGTGGGTCCAGCAGTTCAGTTCTTAAGTGCTTGTTCTGTGCAGAATCTGTGCATGTGTCAACATCAGAAAAGGCAATTTTAAGTTAGTATCACAATTTCTGATGCTCTAATCTTTATAGTACTGTATCACTAAAGTTCCATAAAAGGCCTGTACGTTAAACCTTTATGTTAAACCTGTATGTTAAACCAAAGCAGCATGGTTGAAATCTTTCATAGTTGGTAGTTTTCATTAATAACTTAAAATCTTAAGTCAAGGTTTAGGGGGTTTCTTTCTGACATGTGGTCAAACATGGTGCTCTTGGTGCTGCATGCAGTTCTTCTGTCCTGGTTACCTGCAGCTTTCCAGTGATTTCTTTACTATTTGCATGTTTCTGTAGAAGTCTGTGACCTTATTAATAAGGCTGTTACATTTTCTTTTGTGCATATATGTAGTACTGAATGCTAGACTTGTACAGCAATACCACTGTGAATTTTCAGAATACATACTTGCCACCTATAATGGCAGGAGAAAGAAGGATTTGGCAGATAAGGCTTTTTGGGGTGGTTTTTTTCTTTTAGACAACCATATAATTTGTTTAAGCTGAGGAGAAATACATCCAGCTCATCTATAATTGTGTTTTTAGCATCAGTTTAATTAATCAAGGAATATTTTTTGTACGAATTTAAGTAGACTAAATATGATAATTTAGTCATCTGGAATCTTGTTAAAATTGGTAAAATAGTGTAGTATTGATAAATAAGTGTCTGAATTGTTTGTGTTTCATGCCTTTTTCATCTGTCAGTGGCAACCATGCCTCAGTACTATATATTAGATTCAACACCTCTACAACATCCAGTTCTGTTTCAGTCACAGCCTTGTTTTGCATCCAAATTGCTCTCTTTTTTAGTGACTTGAGATTGTTCAGAACTTTACAAGATTGTCTCCACTGTAGCACTACCATGTAAAGCTGAAAACTATGCATAAACAGGATTTATCTTTTACTTACATAGAACCCACAAATTAAATTGTGTGTTAAATATATTTGCATTTGTCAAGATGAGAATCCTGTGTTTTAAAAAAATCTTATGATGTGTTCTCTCTGACAGAAATCTTGTGTTTCAGTGCCTGACTAATCTTTGCCTTGCTGATGCTATTGAATGAGCTTTGTATGTGAAAGCTCCACTAATCCTTGTACTTACTGTTTGAATGTTTGCTACAGGAAGCGAGCAGCTGCAAAGCATCTAATAGAGCGCTACTACCACCAGTTAACCGAGGGCTGTGGAAATGAAGCCTGCACGAATGAATTTTGTGCTTCCTGTCCAACTTTTCTCCGTATGGATAACAATGCAGCAGCCATTAAGGCCCTCGAGCTTTATAAGATTAATGCAAAACTCTGTGATCCTCATCCCTCCAAGAAAGGAACAAGCTCAGCTTACCTAGAAAACAATTCCAAAGGTGCCCATAACAATTCCTGCACTGACAGAAAAATGAACAAGAAGGAAATGCAAGGCCCAAGAGATGACTTTAAAGGTAAGACATTTACAATTTTCCTAAAAATCCCCATGTTTCAAATACACGAGTTCAAGCCAACAGAATTCACTCTGGTGGTGTTCTGCTGACTTGAATAAAATACAGTATTGGACAATTGAATATTTTACTGTGGATTCAGAAAAATGGATGGATTAATGCTGAACACTGATTTCAAATCTGGATCTTGACTACATCTCTGTTAAAGTCGACCTGCATTTGTTGTCTTACAAGAATAATGATTTTTGCAGATATGGGAGAACTTTAAGTGCTGTTGTATGACTGTTTTAGTTTTGCTAGTTTCATAATTATTCTGCAGTTTGTAAATGTTAAAAGTTACACTTTAACTAATTCCAGATTCTATGTTAAGAAACTTAACAGATGAAAAAAATGATACAGTGGGTGATAGGCAATACATTCACTAAGCTAAAAAATGTTTGAGCACAGTTATTTTTAAGCCAGTGTAAAATAAAATCTTTTTCTCTATGTTTTCTAACTTCTGTTTAGCTTTTCAAACTATCTCTAGTAGTATTCTATTAGTACATACTAATAGAATAATGTTAGTTGTCACCAAAACCCATGATGCAAACATCCAGAAAACAGACCAAATGATTTTTAAAGCCATTTAACCTTTGAGCAGACCACCTTTAAGTATTGTGGCAAAAAGTGGTGTAAACACAAGTCCAGATTCATTTATTTTAGTTAAAGGTGAAATTATTTACAGCAAAGTTTTAAAAATCCTACAGAATTAGCAATAAACATAATGCTGTATTATAAGCAGCCCCAGATGTTCCAGTCAATAGCACCATCAGTTTCTTCTTTATCTGATGCAAGGATAAATTTGTACCCAAATTATTTATGATCTGAATAAGCAGAGAGGCGAACACTAGGAAGGGGAAAGGGAAGGCAATGTAGCATTAAATGAGCAAGGGGCACATTAAGTCTATTTTGTGATTTGTCTCTTGATTTTTTTTTTGTGTTTTTAATGGAGCTTTTCAGATACAGAATTTTCTTTATTCTTTCTAACCATCTCCTCTTCCCAAGGCAGGTACCTAAGAGTCTTCTTAACCTACCTCCAGAGACAGTCTGTTGGCTACAGCAGTGACTCAGACTTCTCTCTTGGAGCATCACAAGTATTGACCTTTCTTTGTAGCCATATAGACAAAGGGCTTTAATGCATTCTTAAAGCTCATCTGAGGCTTAGTTACCTTTGGAATTCGGTGATGTCTAAGGAATCTAGCACTCTATATTTTTTTTAAGGTCTATCTGCTACAACCGTTACTGGGAAATCTGCAGTAAAGTTTAGCAAAGCCAAGGAAAAGGACGTGTAGCTTTCTTTTATGCTTAACATAGGATTGAAAGTTCTAAATAAATTGAAAGAAATATCCTTCACTTAAAATATTTTTCTGGAGTTCCTGAAATACTAAAACATTTAAAAGAGTGAATGAGGGATTCTTGTTTAAGTATGGAAATCTGAAATTCGTTGTATTGTTAAATTGTCAACTTGTGCTGATAATTTTTATGCTATGGATAATGTCTGTGATTCAGAGTCAATGAACTTGAAACTGTGGTCCTCATGTTGAGGAGCCATGGCATGGAACGTCGTGTGTATCAGCAGATAAATTTCTCTTAACACAAGAAAAGAAAGGCTTCTTTTAAGACAAGTTTTGCTTCCTGAGCATGCGTTGCAGCAGATAAAAATTGATGTTGCACAAAGCTTGAATCCTTTTATAATGTTTTCAATAGAGCTGTTTTTTTAACAGGACAGACTTTAGTTTTGAGCTTTGTCAGTGTTTTCAGATTGGAAGTCAATCTAAGCTTAGACAATAAGCTTAACCTTTCCTGTGCTATATGTGCTCTAAGAGTGGCTTGGGGTTCTGTGAAAGTCAATAGGTTGTCTGTCTTTGCATCATCTAGTTTGCATCATCTATTTTTAATTTAATGATTTATTGGAATGAGTATCAGTGTAGATTATCGCATTTCAAAATATTTTAATGTACATCTTTATTAAATGTCTTTATTAAGATAATACACTTCTTTCTGAAGAGGTAGGTAGTTCTAGCATGGTTGGTGAATAGAGTTCTGAGATGTTTTCTAGATTTCTAGAGATGCTATTAAACAGATTCTGTTTTAGTTCTAAATTAGTGTCAGTTAAGAAGACTCTGCTTAAACAAAACATGTTTTAAGGTTCTGATCATATGTGGTAATCCTACTGTAAATCGTCGTCTGATTTGAAAGCATCTCTGGGTTCTGTTTGAGAAGTAACATAGAAAGCTATAAATAATGTTTTCTTTCTTTTTTCTAAAGAGAAAGGAAGATTTCAAATAACAAATGGACCCTTCAAATGACTTATTTTGTATCAGGAGTTTGGGGAGAGGGGGAACAGACAGGTATTTGGAGCAGATGATGTGTGTAAACCATTTTGTTCATCTGAGTAACGTGTTGATGAGTATGCCCAAGTTGCTTATCTTAGTGAGGCCTTAGGTACAAAGAGATAATCTACATGCCACACTGTATGTGTAATTTAGAAGGCAGCATAAATTTCAGAGCATATATTGAGGGTTTTGGGAGGGTTTTCAGGCATTAATTTAGTCTAAAAACAGTTGCAGAAAGCGTGAAAAAGAGAAATAAGAAATCTTACATTCTCATTAACATACAACAAAACAAGTGATTGAGTCTTTTCTTCAAGGTCTGATTTGAAAAAAGAGGTTGATACAGTCTAGTTTGTTTAGTTTAATGACTTACACATTAACTGTGCAGATTTACCAGAATACTGTTTTGTCGCAGCCTTATTCATTAAGTCTTGTGAAGTTTAAACCTCTTACTGATTACACTTGTTTAGACAATACAGTACTGTTAACTACCAAATGTAGTTAATTGGCTGCAAAACAGTTTCACCATTGTGCACATTCTCTGATTGACATCCATGAATAAAATATCTTAAAAGGTCAGTGAATAAGATCGTTATTTATTCATGCTAATGAAATTATAAAGTATCTGTCTTGAATTTATTCAGCACTGTTTTTGCAGTTTTATTGATGATATGACACACAGATTTCTTGGGTAGGGCAAACCAGAAGTATTTTTTATTTTTAATTTTTATCTTAATAAAACTACTATCTTTATCTTTTTATAGATGTGACTTTTCTAACGGAAGACAAGATATATGAAATTCTCGAACTATGTCGAGAAAAAGAGGATTATTCCCCTTTAATCCGGGTGATTGGGAGAGTGTTTTCTAGTGCTGAAGCACTGGTACAGAGTTTCCGAAAAACCAAGCAGCACACCAAGGAGGAGCTCAAGTCTCTTCAAGGAAAGGATGAAGACAAAGATGAAGATGAAAAGGAAAAAGCTGCCTGTTCGGCTGCTGCTATGGAAGAGGATTCTGGTGCATCATCATCTTCGTCATCAAGAATAGGTGATAACACACAGGGAGACAATAACCTCCAAAAACTAGGCCCAGATGAAGTGTCTGTAGATATTGAAGCAGTCAGAAGGGTCTATGATAGGTTACTTTCTAATGAAAAAATAGAAACTGCCTTTTTAAATGCACTTGTGTACTTGTCACCTAATGTGGAATGTGACTTGACTTACCATAATGTGTACTCTCGGGATCCTAACTATCTGAATTTGTTTATTATCGTTATGGAGAATGGCAATCTTCATAGCCCAGAATATCTGGAAATGGCTCTACCGTTGTTTTGCAAAGCAATGAGCAAACTACCCCTTGCAGCTCAAGCAAAACTGGTCAGATTGTGGTCTAAGTACAGAGCAGATCAAATTCGGAGAATGATGGAAACATTTCAGCAGCTTATTACTTACAAAGTCATAAGCAATGAGTTCAATAGTCGTAATCTAGTGAATGATGATGATGCTGTTGTTGCTGCTTCAAAGTGCTTGAAAATGGTTTACTATGCAAATGTAGTAGGAGGGGATGTGGATACAGATCATAATGAAGAGGAAGATGAAGAACCCATCCCAGAATCAAGTGAGCTAACTCTTCAAGAGCTGTTGGGTGAGGAAAGAAGAAATAAAAAAGGTCCTCGAGTGGACCCTCTGGAAACTGAACTTGGTGTTAAAACTATAGATTGCAGAAAACCACTTATCCCTTTTGAAGAATTTATTAATGAACCACTGAATGATGTTCTAGAAATGGACAAAGACTACACTTTCTTCAAAGTAGAAACAGAGAATAAATTCTCATTTATGACCTGTCCCTTCATATTGAATGCTGTTACCAAGAACCTGGGATTGTATTATGACAATAGGATCCGGATGTACAGTGAAAGACGCATAACTGTGCTCTACAGCTTAGTTCAAGGGCAGCAGCTCAATCCATATTTGCGACTGAAAGTGAGACGTGATCACATCATCGATGATGCGCTTGTCCGGGTAAGTCCCACAGCAGCGTGGCACCTGGGTTTCTTAGCTCTGTAGTGCAAACTGCATAGGCTTGGAGTAACTGAGAAGGACTCAGTGGGAGTGCATATATATTAGATTTCCTCTAGAAGAATCTCAAATAGCTTTATTTGAATTCTAAGCATGATGCTGAAGATTTCTATGTTCAGGAAAGCTACTGCTCAGAGTGGTTGCAGATTTAGCTGTTTCAAAGTGTCAAATAGCTGTTATTCCCCGTTATCAGATCCTGCACAGATCTTGATGGTGAGAGTGACCAGCTTCTGTTTCTGTGTCTTCTGCACTGTCCTGGATAGTTTTCTGATGGTAGAGATTTTCAGATAGAAGTTAGAATTAAAACATTTTAGTTGTGGACTTAAAAATTTCTAGAAATAAAGCATTATTTTAATTTGGTGCAAATACTGATACTACTGAGAAAGGAAGACAGACCTGTTAATACCAGAGAAGTGTGAGAGCTGCCTGTTTCTAAATATGCTGACTTCCTAAATTAAAACTTAATGCCATTTCTTCATGCATTTTTGGAAGAGTGGAATCATGCAGGATACAAGCTATTTTACAGTAAATAGGTTCATATATGACATTAATATGTTCTTTAATTTTAGGACCCTTCCTTTTTCTTTTTTTTTTTTTTTAGGTTAAAGCTGGTAATTTTCAAAAACTCATTTTCCTGCGTTCTGTTATTAAAGAACGGTTTGAAAATTTTTAAATTTACCCATAGCTTAAAACTTGCCACTGATGACACAGAGAGGTGTTTAGAGATGTTTTGGGGAAATTACCTGATTTTGCCTCTCAGCCCAGCTGCTACTTGTAGTTAAATTTGATGACTTTAACTGCCAGTGAAGGTCAGTTTTGAGAATCCTGAATGACCTCCTACCTTGATTTTTCTGTATGTCTAGGAATTTCCAGCTGGATTAGCTGCTTCATGAGAATTGCTGATATTAACAGCTTCTCAGGGAAAATATTTGTCTTCAGTACCAAAAGAAAAAATAAAATTTCTGCAATGCAGAAATGGCTTCTGTCTGTAAACTCAACTTTATATTAGGCAAATAAATATAAAAATACTGTGTACTAGTTTTTTTAAGAATATACTTTGTGATTTCACTACCTGTCAGACTTAGAGTTGTGTCCAGTTATGTTTTGTCGTATTTTTGTAATGGAGTTTTATCCCTAAATGTTCAGCTTTGGGTGCATAAATACTGGGAAAAAGGGAGGGATAATACTTTCTCTTTAGGAGATGATGAGCTAAAAGAGCATAAGAGCCAGTCTTAGGATGTTCTTTTCAATGTCAATTCCAGCAGAGCAAAAGCAAACCTTCCTCTGTGTTGATAAATAAGAAGGAAGGTCCATAAATACAAGAAAAGGCATTCTTTCACATACTGCTTGTTGTGGAAATTGAAACCTTTGAGGACAAAAAAAACACGTTTAGTGTAGTTAAAAAGCTTGTGGGCAACATCAAGTTGCAGTGGAGCCAGAGCAGTCACTGTCGTGCACACTCTTGGCCTGTAGGAAGTTTAGGAAATTTAATTCAGATTAGGCTCAAACATGCTAATCTAAATTGTGATGCACTTGCAGCAGCCCTTGCTCAGGCTAGCAGCCTGAGTTACATGCCTGGGCAGTTGCCATGGTTCCTCCTATGGCTGTTAATTTAAGCTGTCAGAGATAATAAATTATGGTGACCTGACTGTCAGAGTCCCCAGGAAAGTAAAATTTTAAACTGTTTATTCTGGGACAGAAAATAAAGGGAAAAGATAAAATTGTTCTAAATTCAGGTATTCTGAACTAAACTGTAGTGGTAGCCAGCAAGACAAAGTGCAGCCCAGGCGTTTCTCAGAAGTGGAAAAGGAATTATATTCAGTACAATGGAGATGAGGACAGCCGTGCCATTCAAAGTGGAGGAAGGGAATATGTGCTGTTTCAAACAGATGTTACAAGGTAGCTATGGTGAGATGATGTGGAATTAGGGAAAATTGTATTGTATGAAGTGGGTACAGAATCCACCTTTTAACTACTAGTATGTCTTGACTGATGATACAAAGTATCGTTGCTCAAGGAATAGATTGTAACTATTTCCCAGGAAGTGTTAGTGAATGGAACACTCTGATACAGCTGTTGGCCACAGTGTGCCTATTCTCTTTCATTTGTTTTTTCTCGTTTTAGTATCAGAACGGGTGTACAGTACTAAACTTAGGAAGGGTCTCACTGAAAAATACCAGAAAGATCTTTCAAAGTTGATAATCTTCAGTAGTGAAAGCATGCTCTTAGATCTGTTCAGTGACAAAATGTTTCTGAACATGCTTAATATAGAGGTAATTAATTATGAGTACCAACATATTTACCCTCAAATTTCATATTTTTTTAACTTCAGAGGTTTGAATATTTACAGACTTTTTGTGAATTGTAACTACTATTTATGTCACTACACCTGTGTCTTCACAGAATAGTCAGTGAAAACTTTTTTGAGTATCTGTGGAATAACCGATAACTTCCTGATAAAAGCATTTTCAAGAATATTGATTAAAATGAGGTTGAGATAGTCTTACTAATATTTTCCTTACTGACGTTTAATATTTTTCAAACAAATATACTGATCAGCCTTCACAATTTCTTGCAAACACACTAAATACTGGCTTTCTGCTAATTAGCTGAGCTGATGAAGTCATTACCAAGATGCTTTTCTCCTATCAGTATTTAATGTTTTAGCTTTTATAATTCAATATGTATATATTCTCACGTCTTGGACTTCATTAAAGTAAATATGAACACTAGTAAGTGATTTCTTTATTACTATTATTAATGTAGGACTTTTTCCCTTTTACTAAGAATTTGAAGTAATACTTTTTAAATACCTCTAAGGCATTATTATGTTTAACACTGCTTATTGAAAGAATCTTAGTTCCCTAAAATACATATATCTAAGGGAAAATTTTATTTACAAATTCCTTGTTCAATTTCTTTGCATGTATGACACTTGCCTCAGAAACTTATTTTTCCTTTTTTATTGGAAATTATTTAATGAAACATCTTTTTTTGTATTATATACTTACTGTATACTTATTTGTATGTATGTTAGTCACCTGGGGACAAGGGTGGAATGTTAGAATTTGTAACACTTCAGTCCCCACTTTTTTTAAGGAGCCCTTATATATGGGAGCTGATAGCTCAATTTGCAGATCCTGAAAGCAGTTAAAATGCTTCTTTCTGTCTAGCAGGTTTAATAGGTTAGCTGTACTGCTGAGTCATGTTGTGTGAGTGTGGTAGTAATGAAAAGAAATATATCCTTAAATCCTCTCTTCTGCCTTTTCATTCCCCAAGAGCTATTTGTTTCATCCCCTTCTTCTGAGTTTACTCTTCCCCCACCCCAGTGGCCCGGGTTAAATGTGGCGTTCTTCTCAGGTAGCAGTAATTTAAAGGGTGTGAGTTATGACATATAACTTCTGCAAGTGGAAAACGTGGTGGATTCCTTCAGCAGCATCAGGCTTGTATTTGCTTGCAAATTAGAAACTCATTTTGACAAATTTCACATGGAATGCAGACAGCTAGTGGGCAACAACCCTCTCCTGCTTGTACATGACTCTGCTGAGTGTAATGATGACCAAAACTCTTTTGTGACACCTGAACCCAGTAGGCAGATTCTCTCCTGTATTAGCAGCTAGGTACTTCAGGAGATTTGACATTGTTTCAGACCAAGTTGAAGTTTGTGTGTTCAGGTGAAAATGTCAGGACTGGTATGCCTTGGTTGGATGCAGAGCATGTGGCTGTTGATGTGTGCAAGCTCCAAGTGCATGAACTGTAAAGTACAGCTGGAGAAAAGGCTGCTTTGTCACTGTAACTATTACTTTCCATGCCGGTTTTTAGAAAAACTTGTTGACCAACTTATGTCATGATGTGTCACTGGTACTTTCAAGCTTAAATTAGCTGTGTTCTGTCATTTTTGCTATCTAGTGTGAAAAATATTCCAGCCTCTGCCTTAAAGAGAACTTCTATGTTATGTTAGGACTTAAGGTGGTTTGTGGTCGTTTTTAACTGCAGAGAAATTAGTTCAGTTGCTATCAGTTTTAAGCAGGTCACCAAACTGGTGTTATATTCAGCCTTTAAATGTTGTCATATTTCTGTTGTTCAGTGAACATTCCTGTCTTTCAGGAAAACACTGATGTTCTGTAAACAAAGTAAAATCACCCAATGTCTTAAGTTGTGGTACGTTGTTGTGTTTCAGCAAACAAAATACAGATATTCTTTATGACATCATCTCTCAGCTTTCAGCTTTTCAATTAATACATTTTTCTGCTGCTTTAGACATGCTACACACCTGCTTTGTAGGAAGTCCTGGAAAACATAATGATTATTTCAATGACGTGGCCAGTTAAACCATCATGACAGAAAACAACTTCTAAAACTTCAGTAATTCACACAGCTGTTACCTGTGTTTACCTATGTTGACAAGGTTGAGGTAGTTGTGATTATTAAAAACAAACAAAGAAAAGCCACAAAAAACCCAAGACACAGCAATAACTGAAGTTCATACTTCCCTGCTATAGAAACACTGCTGCAGTTCTGCTAAAATCTAGTGCCTCCTTACGGTTGTGTTTGCTGCTGTTTCCTACTGCATTCAGTTTTTATTGTGAAGCATCAGTGTTGACACAGATACTCAAAGGAGCAGCTAAACCCACAACTTTGAGTTGAGCAGCTTAGCAGAATTTTCCTGCTTATAGAATCTACTTCAAGGAGCATCAGGCTTTGCACAAAATGCTGGCTTTTGGGTAATCCTTTATCTGACTCCCTTGCAGACATCCAGTGCACTGTTCTAATCTGCCTAGCCAGCATTGCTCAACTAAGACTGTTTCCTTCCTCTTTTTTTTTAGGCTGTTTTTATCAGCTAAAAGATCATTTTGAAATTTCTTTAACTGCTCTATATGTATAAATATGAACAGTTTCCTTAGTGCATTACCATTACACAACAGAGTGTTCACATTATGACATAGGGTTGTTGTCCCAAAAGAAGTGCAGAGGCAACATATGCTTTCTCAGAACTCATGAAAATTCATAAATCATGCAGTATAGTAAATTACTGGTGGTAAAGACTACAAAGCCAACAAAGTCATGACTGGGCAGAAAAAAACACAGCTTTATTGCTGTTGGTTTTAAGTGGAAGGGATCCAAATAGGAGAATTTCTGTCTGTCCAGCTTGAACGTTTAATTTATGGTTTTAAAATAAATGCTAGTTCTCTGTTTTTCAAAAGTTGGAAGTTGTACTTGGAACATGGTTTAAGCTCCATTGTTGTCCTAGGAAAAGAATCTTTTATACAAATGGCTTAGGTAGTACATAACTTAAGTTTTTCAGAAAATGTGGTTTGCTGATTGAAATATAGACGAATCTCGCTTGCTGTCATTATTAGGGTCTTCATGGCTTGCCTTTGTATTTTTTTAACTGATATTTATATGCTATGAAGTTACACTCCTTCTCTTTCCAAATTTAGTTTTCAATACCAGGTAGTACAATTTTTTCACCAGGTGCTCCTTTTGCATGGGGTGCTTCAAAGTCTTCAAACCCATTATGATAACCCCCCTAACTCTCACGCATCCTGCCCGGCTGTGGTACTTGGGTCATGTCTGGCTGACTTGGCAGTTAGCAGGAGAAAATGTGTCTTGCTGGTGGTGTGATTTTGTGAGTTGATGGTGTCATTACTGCTGCCTTTACCTTCTCTGTTCTGTTCCTGTTCTACTTTACACTTCTGTAGTAAAATTCTGGGCTGTAAAGAGTGTTGGCATGTGTGGATAAGGTAGGCTGGTAAAATAAAATATAAGGTTTAGCATGTTAAGGACACCTGCAGGTAAGTAAAATTTGCAGTAGCCCAAATCAGAGGCAAATCTCACAAGTAATATGGTCTTGGTAGAGTAGTATGCAGGTCCATCTGTGCTTCAATTTACTGCTGTTGAGTTTTCTTTGCCACATAGGTATGTTTAGGTTTGTGCTGCATAAGTGTAACCAGTGTGTTTATGCTTTTCAGTAGTATATTTCATATCAGCTGCAAAATATTCTTGCTTAACTTCTGATTAACTGAAAGATATTTTTGATGCAAGCAAGTGAAGGATCTGGCAATTTGCACTCACAGCCCACAAATTCAACCATACCCTGGGCTGCATCAAAAGCAGCATGGCCAGCAGGTCAAGGGAGGTGACTGTCCACTTCGACTTTGCTCTTGTGAGACTTCTCCCTGGAGTGCTACATCGGGCTCTGGGTCCCCAGCATAAGAAGGATGCACTATGTTGGGTTGAGTCCAGAGGAGAGATGCAGAAATGATCAGAGGACTGGAGCACCTCTCCTATAAAGACAGGCTGGGAGGGTTGGAGTTGCTCAGCCAGAGAAGAGAAGGCTCCTGGGAGACCTTATAGAAACTTTCAGCACCTAAAGGGGGCTGATGAGGACTGGAGAGGAGGTTTTTACATGGCGTGTAATGGTGGGACAAGGGCGAATAACCTCAAATGATAGAGGAGAGGTTTAGATTAGATATTCAGAAGAAATTCATAACTGTGAAGGTGGTGAGGCACTGTAGCAGGTGGCCCAGGAAAGTTGGGAATGTCCCATCCCTGGAACTGTTTGACGCTAGATGGGGCTTCGAGCAAGCAGGTTTACTGGAATGTGTCCCAGCCCATGACAGAAGGCTTGGAACTAGATGATCTTTCCAGGTCCTTTCCAAACCCAAATTATTTTGTGATTCTGTGGCTTCTAATGGCCTTTATATAGACTCGAAACCTTTTCTTGTAAAATGTCAGACCTTCTACTTGGCCTTAACTGAATTTTCATTTTCATAGCAGCAGTGCAGTAGGTCTGTTTAAAGGCACTGAAGAAATTGCTCTTGCAAGAGAGTTTAGAGACTTCCTCATTAGGGTCAAGGAGAGGGGGTTGATTTGACTGTAATACTACTGTCTTTTTTTGGTTTTTTTCCCCAGCTCTTTGTTTGAGAGATGCAACTACTCATCAAAGGCTTGTTTTCTATCTCCCACTCTGAAAACACATCTTTGTGTAATCCCTTCACAAAACCGTTTATTGTCAAACATGTAGATCATATTGCCTTCATTGTCAGATGAATTTAATTATTATTTTCTTCTTTTTTCTGTGAATTGTGTGCAACACAATAACTTGTTTTAAATAAGTGCTTAAAAGAATAGAAATAGAGAATGCTAACAGCCAGTGAGCTTTAATGGGCTGACAGATCAGTTCTGTGGTTAAGTTTCTTGCTGTTAATCCCCAGATTCTAAAACATGCTTAGAGTGGTTTAGCGTTACTATTGATTTCTCTTATTTTACTGTTGGGATTTGTGCTTGTTTTCTTCTTAAATTTGGTACTTTTAGTCTCATTATTTGATACTAAACTATTCCAGTAAACAGATTTCCTAATGAAATATTTCTGTCTCTTCACTCAATAGCTAGAGATGATTGCCATGGAAAATCCTGCAGACTTGAAGAAGCAATTGTATGTTGAATTTGAAGGAGAGCAAGGGGTAGATGAAGGAGGTGTTTCCAAAGAATTTTTCCAACTGGTTGTGGAAGAAATCTTCAATCCAGATATCGGTATGTGTTCTAATAATTTACTGATTTACCAGATTTTTCTCACAAAAGGTTGGCCTGGGTGATCTTCCAAACTGGATTGTTCTATGTTTATGCTTTCTATATCCACTGCTGCTTCTCTCTGAAGCTCTCCAGATTCATTGATGGTCAGGAGAGTATTTGACGCACATTGAGGCTCACTATGTTGTCAGCAGTCATCCTCCTAAAGGAGGAATGATGGAAGGAGTAACTGTGTATAGTTAATGAGAACCATCATTACTTGTTTGGATACAAATCAGTAGTACAGGGGTTTTTTGCAGGGCTCCTTTGCTTGTTCTCTCACCTTTCTCCTCACTTTGCTTTGTGATTAGCTTCTAGAATTAGTAATCAAACCAAAAAGGAAGAGCTCTGAGTTATTTCCTCCACTTCCTCCAGCTTAATAAATCTGATAGTCTCTGTTCTGCAGATCCAAAGTGTGACAGCAGTGTCAAATTTGATTGTAGTTGAAGAACCAAGAGTAATTTGATATACTAGATCCAAAAGCTTACATTTGTGTTTCAGCAGTCATACGTCCATCATATTCTTTTCTTCCCTTGCTCCTTGCACCAGTCATTTATGGAAGGACATGCTTCTTTTAGTGTGCAGCTTGTCTGCTACTCTGAAAAGATGGAAATGTTACAAAATGACAAGAATACTTCATGGTAGAATAGAAATGAGACCTGCCAGGTTCCTATACTAATTTCACATTTTATGTGAAATGCGATGTTACATTGTACTTCTTGTAATGGCTTCCATTAAAGAAGCCTAACAGCTCATGGCTGCTAATTTGATTTCACTGGATTATTTTAAAAGAGAGAGCTGCTGTTACTGGTTTTGTAGCCTAGAAAATTGATGAACATACACAGAAATCTATTTTGATTGGATTGGAGAGGTGGTATCTGTATCAAGTACCCAGAATCAATAGCAAAAATCTGAACCTTGGCACTTGCCCTTCACCATGTGCAAGTTCTTAAAATAAGTGGTGCAGAACCATAGACAAGTCTTACTCATTCTGAAAAATGCAATTAACTGGAGAGATTTGGAATCTGAATGAGCTTACTTTAAAGTATGGCAAAATAGAGAACTCTTAGTAGTTCTATTGATGAAATTTTATTTTCAATGCAAAATAAGTACATTTTCAACTTGAGTTTATCTAAACAGCAGTTGTGTGGGTGTATTGAAATACTCTTTATTTAGTAAATGCTAAAGTGTGCTTACCTAAGATCCAAGCACTGTATATATACTTCCTGCATTTAAAGATACATAAAAGATTAGATGTGCGTTCATGTTTTTACTTCTGTATTAAAAATGTAAAAAATTATGTACACATTTTGTATTCATAGTAACTCTGGGGGGGGAAAGCTTTTTATTGGCTTTTGGCATAAATGTGTAAAAGCAGAAAATGTAGCTTGCATTCAGTGTGTGTGTGTATATGTATATATATGCATTGCAATATAGCAGTTTATGTATGCACCAGATATACCAAGTATGACTTCTGTTGATTTATAAATGCTTTCTTTACCTGAGGAAAAAAAAGGAGACCCTTTAAGTGGAATTTTAAATGTCTGTCCTCTAATAGCTATATTTGGAGAGATGTATATTGTTATAGTTTCTTTGACTTTTTGAGTATTTCCATATTGAACTATCTTAAAGTTTTACTCAAAGGAGGCAATAACTCAGAAAAAATACTTGTAAAGGTATTCCATGGTAAAGGGGAAAAAGTGATAATTTCATATAAGTTCAAGGGCAATTGTTTTCCCCTTCTTGCAGATTCCAATTTCTTCTGGTGTTTCATTACGATTTTAATGTACTGTAGTCTTAATTTTGGTAAGGGAGTAAAATACTGTGTTTCACCTTAAAGTGTTTCCAGATGCGGATCTGGGTAAACTGTTGATCCTTCATTATTACACATTTGCTGGAATTGTTTGTTTTGACGGTTTAACATTTCCATCATATTCCCAAAAGTTCAAGTCATTGCTTTATGTACTAGTAATCCATAAGTTACTTCAGTCAGTTCAGAAAATGACATACAGTGTTCTATATAATGTTTGGCCTATATATGCCTGAGTTGCTCATCCATTTCTGATTTCCAGTTGCCTTATCTGATATGTCAGTCTGTTATTTGTGTGCTCCCCTAGTTGCTGACCCAGCCCTAGTCACTTACTGAGATACATAATCCATTCTGGGGACTAGCCAGTCTTTGAATGAGCTTGCAGTTTATTGCCTTACGTGGAATGAGGAAAGAGTCTTTATCTCTTGAATGAAGATCATATTTTCAGTCTTTAGAGTAATTTTGCGTTCATGTGACTTTGTAATCAGTTTGTACATCTTGTAGGTTGTAAACAAGCACATCTTTTAAGAGCTGACTAGATAAATCCTTTTAGCAAATGTAGTTGATATTCTTCACCACATGGATCTGAATTATGGTGTGTTGAGAATAAGGAGCCTGGGGCAGTTTTTCTTAGGCTATGCCAGAAAATGGTGACAGCTGTACAAGCAATAGGTAATTGGGACTGTACCTGTCCAGGGTGGTCTCTCTCTCACCTGAAGTCTATGGGGTTTGCATTTGTCTTGTTTCAGTATCTAGTCAGGTAAGCAATGGATTTTATTGTGGATTTCATTTAAATAATTTATAGCCTGGACACTCCAGTTTCATAAACAAGAGCTATCTTGTGTCCTGCTACAGCCAAAAGAGTAAGGAATTCTGCCTGTCTCTTGTCTTCACATTTTTCTCCCTGCAGCTTCTGGCATGTGCCAGTTCAGCTGTTTGAAGTCTTCAGTGCTCAGCTCATGAGCTGGGCAGGAAATTGGTCACGTGAAATAGTGAACTGAATGAGAGAAGCAAAACCACTCCCTTTAGATAGTGGCAAGCTGTTAAAATTGCAGCCCAGTCTGTGAGGCCGTGGTCCATTTTCCCCTCAAGTTAAGATGTGTGTAATAGCTGCAGTAACAGTGGTCCTTGAAACAAGCAAACAAATCTGTTGGGCATCTAACTCTAAAATCATGTGTGATGGTCAATCCCTGCTCCATCATCACAGCTTCTAATTAAGTAGTAGGGTTGCATTTAGTCCTGTTCCTTTGCTGGAACTGGCCATTGAGGAAAGGCTGTCACTTGTTAGTAATTAGAGTCCTTCAAAATTGTTTCATCCATATGTTTTTGACTGTGTTATTTTCTTGTACTACTGTATTTATCAAAGTAACAATTGCTGTTGTCCATGTGCTGCTAGTTCCTTGGTAGTGGAGGGGGTGAAAGCTTGTGTACAGGGAGCTTCAGTGAGTGTTGCAGGATGTTGTATCACAGTTCTCTTGCACACTTCTAGTGTGCAACACACACTTTTAGATGTAAGAGTGTTTTGAGCAGCTCCAGTCACCCTAAGGTAAGTAGTTTCTCTTTGCCATTCAGTTCAGTATAGTGTTAAGTTAAACGTTTTAAAGGCTAGTGCAAATGGGTTTATAATGGTATGTTTTATGTGCCATTTTTATTGAATTGCAACCATAATTGTTCAACTTTTTTTTTTTTTTAAACAGGGATGTTCACATATGATGAGTCTACAAAACTGTTTTGGTTTAATCCGTCCTCTTTTGAAACTGAGGGTCAGTTTACCCTGATTGGCATAGTACTGGGATTGGCTATTTACAACAACTGTATACTGGATGTACATTTCCCCATGGTTGTCTACAGGAAGCTAATGGGCAAAAAAGGAACTTTCCGTGATCTGGCAGACTCTCATCCTGTGAGTTCATTATGTGCTTTGAGCTTAATAGTACATTTTCCATGCAATAATTTAATCTATATTTCAGTTAAACACATGATCAGTGTCGGAAGTGGAAGTGAAATAACCAGTGACTTGTGTTAAGGGTCTGTATTGGTTAAAATAAATTCATAAGCAATAAAACTTCTTGCTACATTTGGTTTGGAGGAGGCAAAATTGTGACATCTGAATAGGGCTCAGTATCAATAAAGCTTTATTTTTTTTACTACATTAACTCCTAAATGTTACTAAGAATTATTAAGCATGAGCAAGCATGTCTCTTCCCAAGGAGATTTCTAAAATTGGACTGTTTATAGCTATTTGTAGAAGTAAACTTCTACCCCAAAAAAGTGCAGGTAAGAGTAAACATGCAAAGGTGTGATGTTCTTACTGGCTTTTGTCTAAGCAAGAGACAGATGAGGCAGTTTATGAATATCCCTAGAGTTAATGAATATCTCTGTCAGATCAGTGATGAGTGTCCATCTTCCCACACCCATTCCCAGCTAGTGGCTGTACACAAGCACTGAGCTGTACATATGCTCTATTAGATAGAGCACACAGGTGTGTGTGCAGGATGTCTTGGCCCTGCTCCACGTGCAGAGATCACCAGTGGCTTCCTCTCATGTTGCTGGTAGGAGTTGTTAGCAAGTTTCTTTTGGTTTCAAACGATGGGACACTTCCCTATTATAAGCAGTTATACAAAATCTTCATCTTTTCAAAAAAGATTAGTAAAATGATAGTGTTTGAAAAGAACTTGGCTTTCATTTTTGAAAATGGGGCATGTGTAATCAAAAAATACATTATCTGGTCTGCTTTGAACGGCTACGTACAACAGCATGACAGATTAGACCAGTTTCTCTGTATAATGATGTTGAGAAATAGTGCCCCAAGTTTCCTCTAACTTTTATTACATATTCAAAACTTTTTGTAACAAAAAAATAAGTGAGTGTATTTCTATGGAACAGGGCAGTCAGGGCATTTCCTAATTTTTCTCCCCTTCCCTTACATTTTTCCTCTAACATGCTGATTTCTTTTAAAATAATCATTTTTTAACTCTTGGTGTTCTCATATGACTTAAACACTTCAGAGCTTTTCAAACCCAAAATGAAATTCACAGTACTCAAGCCTCCAAGTGCTTTTTCTAATACTGCAGAGCATGAAGAATAGGATGTTCACCATCTCTCACCACCAATGGTTCCAAGTCCAGTGATTTGCAGTGCAAGGTCCTTTTTAAATGTCCTGTGGAAGAACCAAAAACACACAGATAGTGAGAGGTTGAGGCTTATGTGTTAGCTTTCATGTTTCAATTAAAACATTGGGGGGAAATTTATTTTTTCTATTTCACTATAAAAATACAGTTGCATGCAGTTGTCACTTTCACCTTCGCTTTGTATTCTTTAGCCCCACACCTCTATTGCAGCCAAATAATTGTTCCTTTGCTGCATAGTCTTTCATTTCCAAAAGAGTCTTGGGCTTTTCCTAAGGCATAGGTGGCAGGAAAGCTGGTTGTTCCTTTGAATAGAGCAAACTCTTAGAGGTAATTTCAGATGCCACTTGGTAAATTCTGACCTTGTGATTTTTTTATTTTTGGTTCATAAATGTCTTCTTATGTTAAAGACTACCCTGTCCATGTTGCTTCAGGATTACTTCCTAGTTGGTTTCAGTTTTAAATAAGAAGTAGAAGATAAAAGCTTGCTGTCTGAATTTTTGTCTGCTATAAAATACAAGGGCTTCTTTGATTTTTAACTCATAAATGTTCCCCTTACTAGTGTAACATATTCTGGATGCCTAAAGTAAAGACAGATTCAAAAGACTTAAGAAGATGTTATTAAAGGCTCTTAAACTGCAGGCTTGACCATTGCATTTTGGAAGATTGGTGGGTACTAAAAGGCTATTTTAAGGGAGTTATCACTGATTGCAATGTTTCTTTTTTATCTTAATATCTTCTATTGTTTCTCTTTCCATATACTGAGCTTAATAAATAATTGTTTGAACTGCTATGGCAGATTTTTAGGTGACTTGTGTCATAGAATATAACAACACTTTTTTGAGGCAGGTGGTTTCATGTCTTGTATTACTCAGTGGAATCTATCAAAGCTTATTTTTGACAGATGTATTTCTTATTCTGTTAGGTTCTGTATCAGAGTTTGAGAGACTTACTAGAGTATGAAGGAAGCGTGGAAGATGATATGATGATAACGTTTCAAATATCTCACACGGATCTCTTTGGCAATCCAATGATGCATGATTTAAAGGAAAACGGTGATAAAATTCCTATTACGAATGAAAACAGAAAGGTACACTCAGCTTTTTAAACAGAATCTTTGTAGTTCTTTGATATACTGTATGTAGAATTATGTAGAACCCTACAAAGGTTTGGTCTCATAATTTTTAAATTTAAAAGGCTTTTAAAATTGCCATAGCACAGTGTAGTTGTGAACAGGAAAGGCTTTTTTTAAAGAAAGCATTGATTCATGGACATGTAGCTTCGGGGTGGGATGTTTGATCTCTTTGAGCAGTATTTGAGACTCATTCTTTTGTGTTGCTGAATAAAAGCTGAGCTCAGATAATTTGCTTAGAATTACAGAATTATATGTATTTTGGGATCTTGTATTTTTGGGAGGTACTTCAAGTGGCATGTGTTGAAGCACTAAGGTGTTTTGGGGTTTATTTCCTTGCAGGAATTTGTCAATCTGTACGCTGACTATATACTCAATAAATCAGTAGAAAAGCAGTTCAAAGCCTTTCGGAGAGGATTCCACATGGTGACCAATGAATCTCCTTTGAAATATTTATTTAGACCAGAGGAAATTGAATTACTTATTTGTGGAAGTAGGGTAAGAATTTTGAATCTACACTAGAGAGTGGAGCTTTTTTTTTTTTTTTTTAATCCTGAGTATATAATTAGTGGTCATCTTTAAAAATATCATCTTCTTACAGAATTTAGATTTTCAAGCACTAGAAGAAACTACAGAATATGATGGTGGCTATACAAGAGACTCTCTTATTATTAGGTAATTTTTTTCTAATTTTGTAAAGATAAAAAGCATTTCATCTGCTTGTTTCTTCATAATGAATTTAATATTGTAAGATTTAGTATTTTTGTAGTAATGGAGATGCAGATGTCTTATGTGTCATTTCACTTTTCTCAGGTACTGTCATTAGAGAAGAGGAGATGCTATAAGCATTGTTGAATCAGTATAGTTCCTTAGGAAATAGGAATAATAAAATATCTGCAGAATACAGCCAACTTAATGTTTAAAGACAGTTAAACTGCAGTGTTTAGTAATACTTCTATTTCTGAATCTCATTTATTGGTAAATACATACTGAGAGTTTTGGTTTATGAATGCAGCTTGTAAACTGGATGTTAAGACTGATTAGAATTATTACACCTTCAAAGCTCAATTACTTCCGAAATTCTTATTTATATCAAAGAAAGTTTACAGTTTATTTACTTTTTGATTTCTTCTTTGATAGAGAATTCTGGGAAATAGTCCATTCATTTACAGATGAACAGAAAAGACTATTCTTACAGTTTACAACAGGCACAGACAGAGCCCCTGTGGGAGGACTTGGAAAGTTAAAGATGATCATAGCCAAAAATGGTCCAGATACAGAGAGGTAAAAAAAAATATCAAAAACTCTGCATTTTGCTTTTTTGTCTTATAAATGGTAGCGAATTCTGTGCTTTTAAATTATTAAGCTAATAAAATCTGAAAGTTGAATCCATAAGAAAAGCTTATTTTCTTCAAATTCATTATTTTTGACTTGTGAAATAGAGATGTGTTTCTTTTGCATATTCCAAGACCTGAATTCTTGTATTTTTTGTCCCACAGGTTACCTACATCTCACACATGCTTTAATGTACTTTTGCTTCCGGAGTACTCAAGCAAAGAAAAGCTTAAAGAAAGATTATTGAAGGCCATCACATATGCCAAAGGATTTGGCATGCTGTAATAAGTATAACAAAAGGGATTAAAAAATGATGGTGATGATGTCCCTGTCCAAAAAGGCCATAAGATAGTGAGCTACAGTAGTCACCTGTGTTTGTGCCTCCCTTCTTTACTGGGGACATTGGGCTGGAACAGCAGATTTCAGCTGCTTATATGAACAAAATCTTTATTTTTTCTTTTAGCGTGAAAGTGTTACATATTCTTTCACTTGTATGTACAGAGAGGTTTTCCTGAATATTTATTTTAAGGGTTAAATCACTTTTGCTTGTGTTTATTACTGCTTGAAGTTGAGCCTTTTTGAGTATTTACAAGAAAACAAACTGTACTCTCCCAAGGAAAATATTGCCATCATTTGTAGACCATGTAACCTTCAAGTATGTGCTATATTTTTGTCCCTGTATCTAATCAAATCAAGAACTGTACTTTTTGAAGAGTTTGCTTTTGAAACTTGAAGTCTTGAAAAACAGTGTGATGCAATTACTGCTGTTCTAGCCCCCAAAGAGTTTCTGTGCAAAATCTTAAGAATCAATAAAGATGGAAGGGAGAACTTGGAATGTTAAATTGCAGCCTTGAGAACTTTACTTTAGTCACAGCACAACAATTAAAATTCATTTCACTATATGTTGTCTTCACATGTCTTGTAATAAACTGTGTTTTTAATTAGGAAACATTTCTTAGCATATAAAAGGGTAGAAATTTTAGTTACTTTTTTTAAAAAAGAAGTTTACTGGGGAAAGTGCATTTTCAACTGAACAGCTTTAGAGTAGGGAGTGAAGTGTCTGGAAAAAATATAGGAAGTTTTTGCTATATTATTAACAAAGCATGTGGAAGTGCACTTAAAATGAAGTTTTATTCTTAATTGCCTATTATGTTGACATTTAAAATAGACAATCCAAAGTCTTCCCTACATGTTATGTCATCATCATTTATTTAATGAATCATTTTTCCTACCTATCAAGGCACATGATCAGTGTTGCACCATAGTCTAAAGGGATGGCTACTGTATTTTAATCTCATCTAACAATAAGCAAAATTGAACAATATTAAACGTGAGGTCTACTTCATGTTGTACACTTCCAACCATTAAATAAACTGTTAGAAAGTAAATACTAAGGTTATGTTCATCTACTACATAAAGTATTCAGTAGGTTTTTAATTTAACTCTACAAATCATATCAGAAATAAATCCTTTACCTTTCTTAGTCTGTGTTTAATGTTAATTTCTCCTGTTGCAATATACGATGAAGGGATTATGCATTTGTAAGTGCAGATGTAACTGGCATATCTCTTTTCCAATACAAGCTGCAGCAAGTGTGCAGAGCTGAGCTTGTGCCTTGACAATTGCTATAACTGGCTACTACCGATCAAACCCATGACTGTGTGGAATTGGCATTAAAAGGCTTAGTTTTGAAATCATTGGAAAAAGAAAAGATGTCTTTCAGGACTATTTTAATAAATTCTTTCTAGTAATAGGAACAGACAACTGTTATGTAACTATGATGCTGAATAAAACAATGACCTTTTTTCACCATGGTTCAGTGAAAAAGAAAAGTTACTTTCTTACTTTGATAAATTAGATATTAAATGGTTTGATTAGAAATTGTTGTAGTACTGCATAATTTGAGGGTTGCAGGTATGGAAAGCTCTCTACAAGTGAACTGTAGTGATGTGGGATCCAGTGATGTTCCCCTCTCAAATTCAAGCCAATGTCAGATGGCCTGGACACACGGGACTGAAACTTCCTGTGGAGGGAGAAGTGCTGTCTGTCTTCTGGCCTTTGATCTCAGAGGTGGCCATTAGGGCCTGCCCTCTTGTATGCCCGCCTCGTTGTATGTCCCAGAGGAGGAAAATACAAGATACCCTACATCTCAGTGTAGAGTGGTTGACAACAGTGCCTGCTGAGCCCTTCAAGTTTGGAGCAACTCTTACTGTAAGTGGTAAGAACATTTGCCAAGTGCCTTGAGGTGCTTCACTACAAGCGTGAACACATCATGATACTGCTGTGTGGTATGTACTGTGTTCACAGTCCAGTGCTGTTAAGCTCTATCCCTGTAACTCTTCTACTGATTTAGCTGTGGTTTGTGGTTCACCCAGCTGACAGATGTATGTGATTCATGTTGGGCTTTTTTATGTAGGTCTAAAAGGTGTGCAGACAGCATAACTGGATAGCAATACAAAGTTCTCTTAACTCAACTGTTGACATTGTAAATATGCTCTTTCTGTTTTCCTTTAGCATTAAGATTAAAATAATACATAATTGCATTGGCCTTCAAAAGCATAAGTTGTTTTTCAAGGAATCATTTTCAGGTAAGATACAAGTACTTAATATTTGACTGATTTCTCATGTAGATACATACTGGCTCCCCCCAAATACCACTGTATTGAAACCTTACCTCCTTAGTGCTGGTGTATGCACAGCCATTGTTCAGCAGCACCAGTTGATAAGGTTTAAAATAAATAAATCAAAGTCTTCTAGCTGCAGGCTGCATTCCTGTCCTACAGAAGTTTCATGCCAGTGTTCTGTTGTTTGAAGGGGAAAATGTCACTTCAAGTAGGGTTTGGTTTGGGGTTTTTTCTGGGCTCCAGGCGCACCTGGAATGTCTTTCACAGTCTAGCAAAGTTTTGGTCTACAAAACTTGGAGACTTAAATGTACTTATGTGTAATGGAAATACCTCTCTTGAGTGAGACAGAAGATTCCTCTTCCAAGTAGTCTGATGCCAGTGTGGTGATGTTCTCTCCACAGGGTGTCTTCATTATGTTGACAAGAAAATATTTTGGACATCTCAGCACTGCCTCATTTGACAAATGAAAAATACCTCTTCAAGTATCTCCTGCACCCTAACAGACTGCCTGGATGTTTCCAGCCTCAGTGCAAAGGGGCCATCAGGCTTCAAGAATGATAGTAATGCAAGAGAAGTAAAGCCCTGATAAGAATCATCTTAATGTGGCACAGTTTCAGATTTAATTAGGAGTGAAGCATTGGTTTTGTTTAGCTCTGGAGGTATTTTAGCACATAATGCTGCATAAACAGAGCACCTTTTAAAAAGATCAAAGCTTTTGCTTTTTGCTGAAAAGATGGCAGGAGCAGCTGTCAGGAGTGAGCATAGTTCAGTTAATCAAGAGATAGTGTTTTGTGAACTTCTCACTGGGCTTGTCTTCCATTTGGCAGGCAGCAGCCTGAGGCAGGATGGTGGCAGCCAAGGGGAGCCCCTCCAACCCTGCATTCTGAGAAAAGCTGATGCTGAAATGGGCCCAGGGCTCCAAGGAACTTCGTGTTATGGTAGTCAGTCCATGCCTCTCATCCAACAGTGGCTTCACTGGTGAAGCAGGAGCTTCCTGTCACATCTGACACCATACAGGTGTGATGGGCCTGGTGGGCTTAGCCTCCAGGGAGCTGCAGCGTGAGCTGCCCACATGCCTGCCTGGGCTGCTGCCCTGTGAAGCAGGGAATTGGACACAGGTTCCCATGCTGCTGATGTTCCAGAAGAGGACAACTCCCACATCATCAGCTTTAAGGTGTTTCCGTTGTACTGTTGTAGCCAGTTACCTCCAGGTAAATTTTTAATCTCACAAGAGGATTAAATATTTCCTGCTTTCCTGAAGAGTTTTTATGATTAATATGAATTGGGTGGAATTGGAATTGGTTTGAGCTGTGTCTTATTTATTATGCAGAAAAACTCCATCATTTCAGTATGTAAGATGGAGCAGGAATTTCTTCCAAGTTAAGCTATTAAAATCAAGCCTTTCCTAACAAGAGCTGAGTTTATTATTATGCTTAGTCTGAGTCACAAGGGTTTATCATAAGTTACTTACAGTTCTTGTTCATAGTTGAAAGTTTAACTTAGTCATCAAATTTGTCAGACCATTGGGGGCTTAATAAAATTAATTTTGAAAAATTCAGATTTATACTGAATCATGGAAGGAGCACTGCTTTGGAAATAAGAGTCGATACTGGCATTAGTCTTTAAACAGGTAATTTCTTACCCAGATTAATTCATTTGGAAAACCCATAAAATGTCATTGTATTTTTCTCTAGTGGTCCATCTGAAAATGTCTTCAGCTGTTGACTTCTGTTGTTGTTCTTCATTAACACAATTTAAAAGTGTTTGGGAAGGTGGTTTTAATTGCAGATATGCAAGTGTAGTTTTGTTCTGTTCTACGGTTTTTGTAGGATACATCAAGAGAGTGATTTTGATAAATGGCTGAAGTTTGCCTAGTGTGGTTGTGTTTATGGATGTCTTGCTCAGTATAAATCCTGTGCTGGGATTTCTGTGTGGGGAAACGTGTAAGAGACAAAGACACTGGAGATGCAAGTGGAGGGTGGGAATCATTATTCTATTTTAGCACAAAAAGACTGCATTAGGAACTCCTACATTATTTTGCTGGGTAGGTTTGTGCATAGTTTAGAGACTTAAAAATTGAGACCAGAGCTGACTCTGAAAGTCAGACAGCAACTGCTGGAATTAGACTTTTACCCTTCAAAGGACAGGTAGCACAGCTCAACTACGAACAACTGCATGTGCAGGGATCCTGCTGCTCCTGCAGCCTTGACTCACAGCTTGGACTGAACAATGTCAAGTGAAGATAAAAACTGCAGAGATTTGTGGCTCAACAGCTACATGCAGAGCTGACATGAAGCCTTTCTTAGTATCACCAAAGGTGTATCTGCTGTGCCACTGGGGTCATGTTCAGAAAATCTCTTAAAACTGTCTGCCTGCTGCATCCTTCTGCTTCCAGACCTTTATAGGACAGCAGAGGGAGTAACAGTGCTCAGGAGTAACTGAAGGCTATGAAATGACAACTAGTTGAACTTCCCTGTTTCCAGGTTTTGAGGTGCCATACATCATGTGTTGCTACCTTTGATTTAATACTTCCTTTTGCAAGCACTCTGTGTTTGAGCAGCAAGGGGTAAAGATCAGGTAAGCCAATATGTTACAATTGAAGGGCTTTTGTTTCCTAATATAACTGATTTTAATAAAAATGGGAAGCTCTGCACAAGAATATTTTCTAGGTGAAAGGGTGTTTTCTAAAGAAAAATCTGCTTTGTGCTATGCACACTGATTTTTAATTTCTGTCATCTATGCATGAAGAATACTATGAATTTTGTAGCAAGCCACCTGAAATAAAACAATTACATTTTGGTTTCGCCAGTATGGGTACTTTCCTTTAAAAGCATGACACAAACCTCTTCGTGAGCATCTGATTAAGTGTTGCTCTTGCACTGTTTTTTTACACCTTGAATCTCTCTGGGGAGGGTCTCATTCCCAAACTAAAATTCCCAAGAGAATATCCTTTCTAACAGAATTCCTATCTGCCTCATTTGGTGTAGGGCTGGAGCCACTAGCCTTTGTTTTCTGCCCTAGCTGTAGTGGCCAGGAGCCAGCCTGGGTGAGAGCAATGCTCCTGTGCCAGGAGTTGTTCCAGACAGCATCCTCAGGCCTTTCAGAAGCAATCCTGCTCCAGACCTGCAGCAGTTTGGACAAGAAGTTTTGTCATCCAAAACAGTTTTCATGCTAGCTTTGATTTTGGAGGAAAGGATTTCTCAGTGGTTAAGCCTTAAGAAAGGTTTCTTGGGTTTGGGACTCTCTTTCTGGGACCACCTCTGCCCTCTGTTGCCAGCTTCAGAGGATGAATTAGTTCCTTCTTCCTCTTTTGTGCTCTTGCCTTCTCCTGCAGAACAAGAACAGGCCTGGAGCCAGTGCTTTTGGACACTGTGTCCTGCTGCAGCCCAGCAGTGGCACTGGGGGCAGCTGGTGGCAATGATTTGCCTGCTGCCTCTAAGCCTCACTGCTGCAGGTCTGTGAGTGGTAAAAACAGGCTCTTCTAGCAGTTTCTTCCTGGCATCTGCAAGGTAGGAGCCTCCAGCAGCCATACTCTGCTGTTTTTTACCTTTCCTCTGGGAATCTTGGATCCCGAGGATGATTGCAGCCTCTGGGGTCTCCTAGTGGCCGATGGCGTCATCAGTTGGTCTCAGCACCTCCTGGATTTGCTCTGAAATTTTCCCTTTGCCCTGCCCAAGTAAGAGTGAAGCTGTGTAGGACTAAACCCTATATGGAGTAGGCAGCACTACTGTGCTGCACAAAAGGTTTGCCCTCAGCATGGCAGTGGTTGGGGAGGGGGAACATGCCCCTCTGGAGTCATTCCTGTCACCCATTGGTCTGGCTTGGGCCTCTTCTGGCCACCAGTGTCAGTCAGTTTAGAAAACTCTACAGAGGCTCCCCTGTCTGCTTTCTCTGGCTCCAGATTGCAGCATCTCTTCTGTACCAACCTCCCTTCCCCAGTGGCAGGAAGCTGAGCAGCTTGAGGTGTGTCCCTTGCCCAGCACATCTGTCACCCCTGCTCCTAGCTGTTATTTTGAACTGCCACCAGCTGCCTGGAGGTGCTGCATGGCTCTTCTCTTGCTTCTTTTCTTCCTCACCACACTCACCCTTCTTGGGCTGCCAGTGCTCACAGCTGGTGCAGTCAGGTTGTGGCAATGAAACTGTCAGCCTTGAAGCCCTGAACTGAGAGAGTTTCTGCTTGGAGCAGCTCCTCTGTCAATCTGCTTTGAGCCATGAGCCTTCCCTGTGCTGTCAGTGCTCAGGCTGAACCATACACGGAGAAGCCTGGCTGTGGCTGACAGGATAAATGAGCTGTGAAGGCAACCAGTGTGTTGGGAAAGGCAAGAGGTACTTTACTAGAAAAGCTCTGCAGCTTTTTGCTGCTACACATAAGCTTTTTTCCTAACCTTGATGTGAGCGAGGTCAGAGGCAGCTTTTATTGCAAGGAGATGAGGCATTGGGTTTTCAAGAGCCAGAACTTAAAATTCCTACCTCAGGATCATTTCCTTCACTGATAGTACCCAAAGCTGCTGCTGTAAGAGAGGCTTTCCTGTGCCAGCCACTGGACCTGTGAACAAGCAGCCTGAGGACTTGCTCTAAACAGCCTAAATCTACAAGTAATCTGAAAACAGTTGGAATCCCACTGCAGTAAGTTGGATTAATTATCTGCACTATTCTGCAAGTAAAATAGTTGTACTTTGATGAGGAACTGGCAATTGGTTCTCCTTAAAACAGTAGATCTTTACAGCATGGTTGGTTTGATTCATCAGCCCTTCAGGCAGGCTACACAAAAAAAAAAAACCGGTTTTGTGCTTCTCTGTCTCCTTCTCCGGAAAGGCAAGTAGTGCCTATGGGTTCTTGCCATCCTACTCATCTGAAGGGGCTATGCAGGTGTGACCATTTTGGGGTGGTTCCTCTTCCAGGGCAATGAGGGGATATAACTATTGGCAGTAAGAACAGAATGGTGTGGGGTTTTTTCCTTGTCAGAAAGCTAAAGAAATGATATATTAAAACAGACAAAAAGCAAAGAAATTAATAGCTATTCATCAAGCTGCCCATCGCTCTAGAATACAGCTGTGCTTTGTCTGATTTTCTATGTTAGCGTTCTTCAGTTGCCCTCTTACAGAAAGGTTGGTACCAGGCACCACAAATGCTAAGGAAAGAAAAATGGAATAGCATCCATTAGTAAATTCCTTCCATGTTTCTGCACTTCTGATTTTAGTACTCTACCCCTGATTTACCTGCTCAGGTCTCTGTTAGAGCTGGCTAGCGTCCTTAGCCTCTTGGGAAGACAGCCCATGGAAGCTGAGCCATTGGCACCGTGACCTGTACTCTCCTTGAAGGAGCCCAGGTGATCTCCCAGCTTCTGATGAAGGAAATCTGTGAGAACTGCTGCTGCTTCTGGAGTAAAGCTAATGTTTGTGTTCATCCTTAAATAACTGCTTAAAGGAGTGCAAGCTTTTCCTCATCCCTTTGCTCTTAGGGTGTGGAAGGAGGAGGATTGCAAACACAGAACAGCAGATCTGTATTTGCCGCAGTGAAGCTGCAAGGGCTGTTGACAGCTGCAAGCCTCAGCCCTTGTGAGCTGGAAATGATTGCAAAATCTGAATTTCGGAAACAAAAGGCCTGACCATCTTCAGCCCTAGAGCTTGTTCCTCAGAGCTGGTGTGGTTTTCCCCCACCAGGCACCCTTCTCATGCTCTGGGCTATGAATGCGGCTGGGGAGGAGAGGGGAGTCCCAGATTGATGGCTTCCCTCAGGAAAGCTGCCACAACTGAAATCTTGTGCTTTAACTGCCTGTATAGTTGCCAGATCCTTTTAGTCCATAATTCATTTTGCTCTCAGGGATACATGAGGGAGTTTTGCAAATGCTGTATTTATGTAGAATTATGTAGACAAGGGTTTTATTCTGTTTGTTCCAGGTTGTAAACATGATTAGAAGAGCTGGGGGACCTTGAAGCCAAGTGCAAATCTGTCATCTTGCAAATCTTGAGGGTGAAGAGTAGCTCTCCTTTAACCTGCCTGTGTCATGTCACTGGACCGCCTGGCTTAGGTTTGGCCTGTGAATATCTCATCCTTGGTGTCAGCAGTGATACAGACACGAGTGTGTCTTCCAAAGCCAGCAACACACGGACCGGCTCAGAGAAGGCACTAATGCTTTTGTGGGGGAAAGGACAATGAGCAGTTTGGTTTTTAGTGTAGAGCCCTCATATTGTACATTAATAAATATTTGGCAGGAATGAAACTCTAAAGCCAATGCCTTGGAGAAGAGTTTTTAAAGCACAATTGTACCCTTCCCTGGGCTGTTTCTGAAGAAAGCTGTGCTGTCAAGAAAACCCCAACCCTCAGTTGTACAAATACATGAGCTGTTTTGCTGTCACTGTTGTTTTTGAAGCCAGTTCATTGAATTTGCCAGGGCAGTCTTCCACTGTAAAAACTGTAAAGTAAAATAATAGTAGGGGATGAGGGTAAAAGGACAGTGAGAGCACTGAGAACACTTCAGAGAGGAGCAAGGCTGAAATCGTTTGCTATCAGGGTACAGAGTCCATGGCTTGAGGCCCTTTTCCATGGAAAAGCTCACTCTGAGCAGCAGCTGGAGCATGGTGTGCCACTCCATTCTTCTCTCCTGCATGTGGAGCAGATGTTCAAACCTCTCAGACTTTGCCCATCTGGTATCTCCCTCAGCACAGGCAGTTTGAAGCAACACTGCCAGCCCATGGCTACCTGCTTAGGCCCATGTGAAGTGAGTGTTGTGGCCATTAAACCTATTTCTAGATTCAGGGCCTATGTTCAAATGCTCTGTAAGCACTACCCTGTGCCTTGTTTTCTCTTGTGGCAGGGTTGAAGGACCAGCCCAGCCCAGCCCAGTCTGTGCCAGGCAATTTTTGGTGGGTGACCTGCGTGCAAGTAGCAGAAAGCTGCACGCACTTATTTCTGCTAGACAAGGCATTGTCCCTGCTGTGCCACCCTGCCCAGAGCTGGGAAGGGGAAGACAGGAGACAGGTGGCCGCACATGTAGAGCCTGACAGGCTCTGTGCCCCATGGGACCTGGCACCCCTTGGGCAGTGGGAAAATGGTCAGGCTCTTGTGCCTGTGTTGTATCTGCAAATGCAGGGATGGTGTCAAAACTGGGCCCAGGACCAAAGCTGTGTGCCAGCTGTCCTGTAGTGAGCAACACCACCATTTCCACTTAGTTTTCTGTCACTTCCAATCTCTGTTCCAGCTAATGATTTTCCAGGCCACATAATGGTGACATGATCAAAGTCTGTCATAAAACACTAAAATCTAGAGGGATATGGGTAAGAGAAAACACAGAGTTGCTTGAACATTACTCAAAATATTTTAATGTACATGTGTAGCCACATTAAAGAAGAGGAAAAAACATCATACAGAGATGAAAGATGCCAAAGGATGTGATTTCATCATGCCAGAAACTGTATATTTCAAAGTGACTGAAGCCAATAGCATCAAAATGCTCTTTTCTGGCATATGAAAACCAGATCAAGAGGCACAGAAAGGGAAGAGCAAACATGTATTTAACTGATAGATTAGGCTGTTCTAATCCATCAGGTAAAGACACAGTTCTGTGTTTTTAGGGTTTTTAAACCTGGTATAAATTTGGTACAAAGAGTACTTTAAAGTTTTACTCATACGTACCTAGTGGGCTGGAACAGCTGTGCTATGTTGGGTAGATAAATAATTACAGAGAAAGATGACTGATGGAGAACATGTCAGTATGCATGAAACCCCTACCAGAAACAGTGGGTTTGAGTCACACAGCAGTGAATGTCAGCCAAGGCAAGTGTGGTACCCACCTCTGTCAGGAGGTGAAAGTTACAAGTTGAGCAGCCTGTGACTGTGTTGTCTGTGCTCACAGGGGTACCTTGCAGTGAGCCCAGAGTGGAGCTGCCTGCCTCTGCATGGGACCACGGGCACTACACCCCTGCCAAAACCAGCCTCTCAGAGCTCCCCCATTTCTCTCAAGCCCGTAAAGAAAATAAGGACAAGATTCATCTGATGGACCAATACTTCTGAGTGCCACTGGCCACAAACAGATTTGGCTACTTTCCAAACCATTTGTTACAATCAGTGGATATTTTGATACAGAGGTTAAGCCCAATCTAGGGAATATCCGTAAGTGTAGTTGGCTTCTAGGCTAATAATAACAGGAGTTTAGACGAGGGCCATGTGTGGACATTACTACCCAGCTGTCCCTTTGCCAGTGTTGCTGGCAAAGCCCTATTCCTTAATCACTGACAGATTTGTCTCCCTCACCAGGCTCAGAAGTGCCAATAGAAGGGAACAGCTGCTTGCCTGGAGACGAGGACTTACTCTGAGCAGTTGCACTCCGTTTAGCAAAACTGTCTCTTTTCATTCCACTACCACCCAGTTAAACCACCCTCTTCTCAGTGGGTTTCTCACCAATTTTCCAACAGGCCATCGATCCCAGATGCTATCATAAGTCAGGCCTGAGGACAACTAAAATCAGAGCACTGCCCATAGTAATACCTAATGCCACTGGAGGATCCCATGCCATACATGCTGAACAGCCTCTGCTACTCCATACTTTTCAAAAGCCAGTGAGATACAAGAGGATGAAAGTAACATAGGGAAAGTTGCATGACAGCAAAATACTGTACAGCAAAAAATGAAAGCTAGTATCTTCTGCATTCCCCCTAACTAATGGAAACAAGGTAGTGTGACAACTACTTTGGAGAAAAGATGGCAGTAAACAGCAAAGGGAGATAGAGTAGATATCCTTAGAATAAATAAAAAGGAAGAAAACATAGGCCTAAGTGACTGGAATGACTGCACAGGGCAGCCTGTGCTAGCTGATGGCATTTCTCAGTAGCCTCCCTGGGGACTGCCCATTTGCCAGGGAGTTCACTCAGCACCCTGCATATGGGACCTGCACACACCAGGGCCCTCTTTTCTCTTCCCAGGTTCGGTGAAGCCATCTTACCCTTCCACCAGCGAGTTTTAGGGGACTCCTTTCCAAGTGAGAGTTTTACCAGTGCAGATGGAACTGGGCTAAAAAAAACGTAAGGGAGGATCCCGTGCTCTGTCCCCTGGTGAAGCAGTTGCAGAGCAGCAAAGGCTGTCACAGACCCTGCCAGAAGGGACACGAATGAGCACTGCTACTCTGTCAGCATGGTCCTTTGTGCAGAGCCCAGCTCATTACAGAGAATCAGACTAAAGCATCTGAATGCACAGCTATTTCAGACACATGCAGGGTGCACTGCAATGGCCAGATACCTGACACTGCTTAGCTGTCATCCAACTATTTGCACAGACTGTGAAACAACAAAAATTTTGAGAAACCCAGACATCCATCCACACATTTAATCAGCTACTAAAGTAGCAAGTTAGAGCAGGGTACCCTAACAACATTTTTTAAGCTCTTAAAAAGGAAAAAATATAATCTCTTCTAGTTCAAGTACAATGCCTTCTTAGTACACAATGTGCGGGAAGAGACAGTGTGTCAAGACCTACAGGTACCAAACACAACAGACATTCTGAGCATGACTTGTAAGAAGCCCACTCTCAGTACAAAAAAGTACCAAGTGCTGGACCAAATCTCCCCCAAAGAAGAAGGTGACAGTGTTCTATTTACAAGAAAATACCACTTCAGTTAAAAATGCTAAAAACCATTCTCTTGAGTTCATATAAAAATAATTATGTCTATGTATGCACACACATATTTACATACATTTATGGCTTTCAGTGCTTCAACCTTCTCCAATAAATGAGGAAATATAAATACTCCATTACTGCTTTTTCTCCTCCTCAGGTTTTTCACCCTCTGCTTCTGCAACTGATAAGCTGCCACTACCATATTTTTTTACTCGAGTTTCTACTCTGGCAAGTCTCTGTTTCACCTTTTGTTGAGATGCGCTGTATTCTGCCAAGAGCCTCGCAAACCTAGTCTGCAGTGTATCCAGAGCTACTTCAAGTCGCCCTATTTTTTCTTCCAAGTCTTTTGGGTCAGCTCCTGCTTTTGCTGCCTCCTCATCTATTAAATTGTCTTTCATCAGAATTTGACGTCCTTTTTCTTCCAGAGCCTTTTTGGCTTCTGGATATTCTGTGAGAGCTTCCATTAAATCATCCTTAGACAAGCAGAACAAATCAGAATAACCAATACTCCTAATGTTGGCTGTCCTCCTGTTGCCAGATTTGCTACCTTTGATGTTTAAGATGCTGATTTCACCAAAGTAGCTGCCATCACTTAGGACTACAAATTGGGTTATGCCATCATCTGCCACCACAGCCAGTTTTCCCTCTTTAATAATGTACATTTCTCTTCCAATATCTCCTTTTTTACAAATGTAGTCACCAGGACTGAAGACTGTAGGTTTCAGTTTCAGCACCAGCTCAATGAGAAGTCCAGCTTCACAATCCTGGAATATACGCACTTTCCTCAGTGTGTCCAAATGGACATTGATGGCAATTTCAGCCTTCAACTTGTCAGGCAGATTTTTGAGAACTTCCTTCTCATCCACTGTTTTCTTGTTGGTCCAGAGGTAATCAAACCACTTAATAACCCTGGCTTCCAAATCCTTAGTCACTTTTCGGAATTGCATGTACTGTTTAATGGAATCCACTTTGGCCTGGAACTCCGCCCTAGAAGCATTCATGTTGGAAATCATGGAGCCGACATTACCGACAATGGTGGCAAAGATGAGCACACCCACCAGGAAGTCGATGACCACAAAGAGATACTCCTCATCCTTCACTGGGGGCGGTGTTTCTCCAATGGTGGTCAGCGTGAGCGTTGACCAGTACAGGCTGTAAATGTACTTCCTGGACAGGCGCGCGTACTCCGGAACAGACACGTTGGGATACACCCAGGTGTCGGTTCCAAATCCAATCACCTTCGATATCGCAAAGTATATGCACGCGTTCCAGTGGATGATGATAAGAATGTATAACACAAGATTGCCAATACGGAACATGTTTGGATAATTTGTCCTGGTCTCGGTACGGTCAAAAAACTCAAAGAGCCGAGCAATCCTCAGCAAGCGGTTAAATCGGAGCTCAGGATAGTTCAAACCAAGCTTGAAATATGCCAGGTCTGTTGGCACAAGAGACAGCACGTCCAGTTTGAACTGCATAGTTTTGGTATAATGTTCTCGTAATTTCTTCTCATCCTGAACTAGCAAGCCTTGTTCAAGGAAGCCTTCAGAGAATAAAAAGATTTTATTTGTTAGAATAAAAATACCATCAACAGTAGTGAGTGGCTTATATTTCGTGCCTAAGAATGTTAACATTTGTACTGTTATGCCTAACATTGAGACACTGAGGTCACTTAATTGCATATTTAAATATTTCAATCAAGTTTCAAAGCTGATATATAATGACTAAGAACAGTAACTCTATTATCAGAACAGTGCTCCCTGAGGCTTTCCACTCTATCCTGCAATAGCTGTATCTTTTAGGTATCTTTCAAAAAAAGAGAGGGAGATTCAAGTGTGTAATTTTTCACGAATCATTGGCATGAGTCATAATAAAGTTAAGCAAGTGTTAAGCAATTGTGTATGAAATAGGAGTGAAACATTTTAAAATAAATACCAAGAATAAGTAGGTATAATGGATTGTAGGAAGCTTTTCCCAAACAATATAGATGTCCTTGAGATATAGAAATGCAGTTATCCCTCTCTCTCCAAGTCAATTTTTTTCCTCTTGTGTCCAGTGTTAAAACTGACATGATTTTCCTTGGTTTGCACTTTGTGTTTCTAGTGAGAGAGCTACTAAGCAGACTTTCTCACATCTGTATTTCTTCATTCCAAAGACTTCAAAAAGTATTAGATTTTTAAAATTTACAAGTAGACATAAACTGCAGTGACAGATCTTTACTGCAAGCAGTCCAGACACAGTGCTCTTTTGTGCCTCTGACAGCATTAAAAATGTTCCAGAAGGAACAGCCTATGCACTCCAAAATACTTGCTGCAATTGCAATGGAGATATCAAACTGTCAGCCCATTAGGCCCTTCAGGAGAAAAAGACCAAAAACTGAGAAAAAACCAAAACATTCCTGGTGTATCTGGCATTATCACATTTTACTAACCCCTTAGTAATCTACAAGCCATCTATAGCTTTCTCAGGGAAGCATCTCGTGCAGAGCACCAAGCTGCATTTCTTTGTGCCCTACACAGCACGGCTGGATTTCTGGAATGTGTGGTGCATCTGTAAATGCCTCATCTATTTTTGTGTATCTGGCTTTGGATCTGCAAACTGATGGTGAACACAAATGGAAGTAGTTCTTGCACCATGTATGTGTTGCCTCTCAGAAAACTGCTGAAAAAGCTGGTCAAATGTGCCTCAAATATTCCTTTAAGTTATACAACTAAACAGAAAAGCTGGCCAGACCGATGAATTTCTGATACACAGTTATGAAAAATAACTTTGAAAACACCTTCCTCCTAAAAGGAGATAAAATCTCTTGGCTTTTTGTTACTTTATGGAACAAAGTCTTATAGTAAAATCTTTTGAAAGCATTAGAACATAGTGTATGCTAAATATGACCAGCTGCTGAGACATGAGTCCTTTCTGTTTCACAGTGCACAGTCACCAAATAGGTGAAATGCAGTCCAACTGGCCCTGCAGCTGGAAAGAAATGCACCATGGAGAAGCTGATGAGCAGAGTAGTTGTGGGGCTACCTAGATCTCAGTTCACAGACAGACCCTGCCCTCAGACAGCAGAAAGTCTCACTCTTCCCCAAAGGTTCTCAGGACCTCTGTCCTCAGGGCAGATGGACCTTGTGGTCTCACAGGAAAAGGCAGCAGGCACAGGCAGAGCCAGGAGGGGCTGTTAAGAGAATTGAAGATTTTGCCACCTAAAAGAAGCAACTTCTTTCTTGGAGTGCCTGGAACTACAGCAGACACCTGCACTGAAGCATTCAGGAGACAGCTCCAGCAATTCTGCAGTTGCAAGCCAGGCCTGAAAATTCAAATTCCAGTCAGGCTTTAACAGCCATATAATCGTTATCAGGACAGCCCATGGCAATTAATAACTTTCTTTGCCGGGACATGCCTAATTTCTGCTCTGTTCTTTCCCATTACATTAACAGATGGAACTGCAGAAGGTAAATTTAGTTGGCACAGTTGACATTTTAACTACACAAAGAAGGTTAACACCCCTCCCACCCCCATCCTGCCCCAAATATAGCACTCTTGTGATTTGGACTGGTACCTGAAACCGACTTTCCTGTTGATCAAGGTACTTGCTAACTTTAAGAATTTGGTTTGCCATGGGTTGTGTGCTTCCCACCTGACAGCATTTTTAGCCCACCTTGTAATTGTTTACAACTTGTCACAGGTCATAATTAGCAGCAAGCTGTCATCAGCACAACTTTAAATAAATAAATAGATAAAAAGGATATGATGTTAAAATGAAAGATTTAAAATTACTCTCCTTTTTTTAATGATCAGTGTTGTTTTGGACTCTTTCAAGGGACATTTTAAAGCTGTGTCTGCACCAGTGAAGAGAATGAGACTGGAGATGTTTTCTGGCCCAAGATTAGCTACCACAACAGCTTCTATTCACATATAAGTTCTTCCAGGCCCCTCCAAAAACACCACCATGAACAGCATCTAACCTCTGTTGTCCTCCTAGTTGTCCCCAGACACTGGGTGCTCACTGGCACGGACCAAAGTGCCAGCACCAAAGTGCATCAAGGACTATTCAGCAATTTGGTGATATGGATCACTGTATGTTATTCCTTAGGCCTATATTGTGACCTTGTTCAGTTTAAAGCAGATATCCCTTTAAGGCTGGAATCTCAGCCTGCCTGGATTACAGAAACAGGGACAAGAAGCTGAAGAGAACCACTTCACACACGGCATGGCACAGCCGTCACAGATCCTCTGGGTTCACACTTTCTCCAGGAAGGCAGGACCTAAGCAGAGGTTGCTGGGTTAACTCTATCCCATTACCAGGCAGTGGGAAACCAGACAGGACCTCATAGAGGCTGCAGGAAGCACAGATGATGGCAGAGGGGCCACACTGCCTATTCCAGGCATGCGACCACAGACTGTAGGCTGAGACAGGTGCCAGGTCTTGCACTTGGCTAACTCAATAACCACTTCTGACCAGCATGCTGCACAGCTTGGTCAAGAAATCAGCACTCATGGGGTGCAGTTGGTTTCCTGCCCCAAGTGCCCTATTGTCCCTTCCCACACAGCCTGTTACAGTGGCTATGCACTCAGCATCTGACACACCTATTACTGACAAAACTGAATTTACACAAGTGAAGAACAAGTGTTGGAATGTACGGCCTTAAAGAATCCAAACTGATCAAGACACTTCGTCTTCTGAAAACCTCCACCATTGTGTTCTGACAGGATATTACAGTAGTCAGACACCACAGGGGAATTTTTGTTTCCATCTTTTAAATACATGTAGTATTGGAAACACTGTAAAATCCCAGAAAGACTCACCTGTTCTGAACCTGACGAACATGTCAATAATATAGATAATATCAGAGAGATAATCCAAGAAGAGCCACATTTTAACATGGTCCATTTGTAGCTCATCAAAGCAGGCTCTAAAGTAACAAAGATTAAAAAAAATAAAAAAAATTAGGCCAACTGCATAAGTAGAGTACTTGCATTATGTGCCCTAGCAACACATTAGTGCACATTTCTGGAACAGAAATGTTACAGGCAGCGTATCTCCATGTCCAGACATCTGCACACTTTGAGCTTTGTCCAAACAGACACCAGGATCTTTCAGAATTCCAAGGTGTTCTGGACAGGAGTAAAACTGAAACACATAAATGCCACATGAGTGCACTTACAGAGGATTACACATATCCCTACAATTAAAAGTGCATCAGATTTCACATGATACACATCTCCATGAAGATAATTCGCAAATAAAAGATTTGTTTCTCAGTGACAAGCCATCCTCCTATCTCCCTACCATCTTACACAGTGTAAGAAAACCATTTCTACGGCCCTCCATCACTTTGACTGAAACTGATTTCTACATTCTACCATGCGGAAGAAATACTTGAGTTAAACCTTCCTGCCCTTTGAGCATCCAAAAGATGCGTTATATGAATTTAAGAGGCCCCACCACTGCTCACATCCCTCCTTTCTGTTCTCTCCCAGGTGGTGGGAAGCCCTCATCCCTGGCAGTGCTTAGGGATGCAGTGACCAGGACACAGCTCAGCCACCAGCCGGCAGGTGGCACACAAAGGCCACACCAGCGCTCATGAGGACATTCACTGCAAGTTACATCCACCTGCTTTTAGAGAAAGGGTAAAAAAAAGAAACACTGGCAATCTATTCCCAGTGGTACATGTATCATACATCTCTAAGGGCATATGAACTGTAAACCTTCTAGGTAAGTCACCCAAAAGATACTGCAGGGAGATAAGAGGGCAATTTACATAGGAAACACAATGATTGAAATGTAAAATTGTTATTAAGTCCATACCTGCACACTAGCATACACCAGTTATAGAACACGGGTGCTGCAATTACAGTTAGCCAGTTGTAGTACAGATTGCTTGAAGGATCTATCACAAAGACCTCCTTTTTCGGCCTGGAAAGTAAAACATGCAGATTTACACTGGAAATGTAAGCAAGCAACCTGCTAGATCTCCCTCTTCTTGAGGCTGCTCATTTCATCATGAACTCACAGCTGCCCGAGAAGAGGAAGTATCCATGCAGGCAGTGCAGATGAGATACCAGGCATCCTATCTGACAAGCTCTATTTCTTTCTTCCACCCAGCTTTGAAAAAAGTAAATAAGAGTGGAAAGAACAACACAGACATCTGAATCTCCCAGGCTGAAACCCACAATCTTCTGTATTAAGCCCCACATTGAAAAAAAAGTTAATTGTTAAATGTTTCTTATTATCACTCCAGTTAGAAAGTTACATTTCATTGCTAGAGAAAGAGCCTTCTTTTGCAGGCTAATTGTGGATTTTTAGCAAATTCTATTATGGAAATGACTGTAAAAGCATGCATTTGAACAAGTAAAACACGTATGTATTCAAATACATGTCTGTACAAGTAAGAATCTCTGTGTGCATATGCACATACAGGGTGTGTGACTAGAGCTGAAACATGTCTTAGTATGTAAAGGGAAATTTTACGCATTCACAGTCCTGGCTCCTTAGGCCTCACAACAAGGAAGTGATGCTAAAGGAAGCATACAGGCCTGGAATGTAAAGGTTTAAAGAACAGCTTGGCTAATGTCACAGGGTATGCTCAGAAGTGCCCACCTCCAGCATGAGAAAGGTTGATATGGAATAGAGAGCAATTAGGCATGTAATCAGAGGACATACACAGTAGTGGATATAAGATCCACAGCTACAAAATTACTTCAACAGCAGAAGCGTGATCTGTGGACTGTGTAATAGTGTGCAGAGTATGTGACCAAGCAATGCTTGAATATGTATTTGTGGGACTTTACCTAATCTCCAAGAATGCAAATATATTAAAATGTAATGATAATTTATTTCAAATCTGTGTGTATTCCTGGCATTACCATTGCTGTCAGCTGAATGTCCAGGCAATGTGAGTAAAGGAAGAAGCTTTAATCTAAAAAGTATTTACTTAGCCATCTTCACTCTTGGTTTTAAACCATTTCTTCTCAAAAACTGGTCACCACTTCAAAACTGGTGACCATGGAATATGGTCGTTATATGTCAGAGTATACTACCTTGCAGACATTAAAACATCAATTTTCTTTGACAAAGTGTTTTAAAACACTCTTGGCTACTGCAAAGCTCAGGCTTTCACTACACAGTAATTAAAGCCAAAAGAGAGTGCTTTGAACGAAGGCTTTCTAATTGAAAAAAAAAACAAAAACAAAAAAACAATTAAAAGCTTTGATTAATAAAGATGTGAGATCCATCAGCGTCCATTTGGAATGCCCTCATGTCCATATATCAGGTGCCACCATATACATACATATAAACCTACAGTATAATACTCTAACATACTCCTTAACTGTGAAGGCCATCCAAATGCATTCTCTTTTTATCTGCCATCATTGTTACTTTTAATCACTGATAATACTAAATTGTGCTATATTTGGGTCAGCTTTACAGGAACAAAGCAAGAACAGGATCCATTTTTGCCAAAAGCATTCAAATTACCTCATTTTGTTGCAGAAATACACCATCCCCAACCAACAGAAGCAAATTTTAGTGATTACTAGTAATGAACTGGATCATAGTAAGTAATTAAATATACCAATCAGTGAAATAACTAAACTTTAATTTTCTACATGTAAGATACTTCTACATGGTAAGATGAACCAGACTTTTGGTTCCTCTCCTCTGAATCTTTATGGAAATTCTGGAACAAAGAAAAGTCTGTGCAACTCTGCAAAGCAGGCTGCTGTCCTAAAGTGTTGTCATAATTAAAAAGTGATCTTCAACTCAAAGTGACCAGAGGTAGCTCAATTCCCTTTTACTGACATAGGAAGCTGTTTCTGAAATATCCAAACAGAGGTCTTCAAGATGCAACAACTTTGCTGAGCAGTTGAAACCTTCCCAAAGGGGAAAATGTATTAAAGATTTGACAAGCTAAGAATTTGCAGTCTACAGAACAATTTTAAGTGTTACAATGAAATGCTATACCATGTTTTGTAGTGTATGAGACGTGCTATAATCACACATTCATTCTTTGTACTTACTCTTCCTTTTTTTTGTCATCTTTTTTGTCATCTTTCTTTTCCTCTTTCTTTTCCTCTTTAACCTCTTTCTTTTCTTCCTTTTTGCTGTACAACATAATGCAAGGCTTAGCAATACTACCAATACTAAGCAGTTCAGGGAGAGGGTGGAGGTTTGGGAAACAAGACTAGACTCTGGACAGAGTAGGACAGGGATCCAGCTGGTAAAGAGTTTACAGGCTGAGACTTCTCACCCTGACACTACCACGCTATCACATCAGGTAACCAGCTGGCTGATTCCCTGCGTTAGTGACCCACACCTTCTTGACTTTTTCAGACATCAGTGTACCAGGCTGATTTTAAGTAAATGCTTTCAGTTAAAGAACCCAGGTATTTTAAAAGAAATCTATCAAATGATGACAGAATGTGAAATGGCTTAACAAACTGTCAATGTTCTTTGCACAGCCAAAACCTCAATGTGACTGTCTGAAGCTTTCATAGTAATTATAAAAAATGAGGATCTCCTTTCATGGTTCTTTAAAACCAGCAACATTTTAATTAATTAATTGCCTCTGGATCTGAATTGCCCCATTCTTAAGTCTGCCTGAACAGAAGTCTTGAAATACGTTAACTTCTTTTCAAACCTACAGGAAGTTTACATCTTTCTCGAGATTCTGACAATACTTAATCTTAAAGCTAGATCTGCTACATGCTTTGGTCAAGAATCACGTAATGTGACGTGAGGAACAGTGCTCATTTGCACAAGCAGAAAATCCATCATCTGAGATCTCCTTCTTTTTTGTCTGGAATTTGTCCATCCTTGAAGCAGAAAGTGTCCCTCTTAGACAGAAAAGCCTAAGAGTGTTCCTTACACTACACTGTACATGGATAACATAACTCCCCACACATAATATCTGGTTTGAATGAAAGCCATGGATTCCTGCTCCCATGGGAGCTTTGTTTTCTCCTCTGAACTGCCAAGACTGGGTCCGAGTCTCCCTTTGCACTGGTGTCAAGAAAGGACAAATGAGTTTAATGACAGCAACATCCCACAGCAAGGACAGAACATGTGTTAATGCTGCTTGCAGGACTTGGGCTTTCCATGCACACTTCCTCATATTGCTCAGGACAGAAAGGTCTGTGCTGTAAATGGCAGTCACAACTAGGAATGTGCTTGCTACAGGGAGAAAGAAGCTCCAAAGGAGATGACAGCCACCACTTTTAAGATAGTAGCAGCTTTCACCAATCATCAAGGAGAACCTGTTCCAGTTCTTACACTTAGACATTTCCACAGTGATGCACCACCACAGTGTACTTTGGAAAAGCCAAGACTCATTTGCTAAAAAATGCTGAGATCCTCCCCTCTGCCACATCCAGGCGAATACCTACCAAGTATACCAATGCCACTGAAACCTTCAAAATTACACAGTGCAAGGGAGCACAACTGGAGGAGAAAAGAACCCTTGCATTGACTGATCTCCTACTTGCATCTCAAATCAAAGAAAGATATTTTCATTTACCAATGCTGATTCCTACACAGCAGCAGCAACTGCTTCTCAAGAATTTATTTCTCTGGACTGAATGTCCAGAACTTTACTGCTTCATTTTCCAATCTGCCCCAAACTCCTTCCTGTTTAAAAAACATCAGGACTTCACTGCAGATTACCATGCATGGTGTCTGATCTAAAGGCAAATGCACAGTTGCTGTTAGCAGTAATGCAGCTCCTCAATACTTTAAATACCTGGCATTCTTATCAGAATGGAAGAGTTATGAGCAAGCAGAATTTTCAAAGAGGAGGGCTACTATACATCTGTGGATCTTGTTATGCAGGGAAAAGTAGGTTGATCGAAAATCAGTCAAAAAGTCTCAGTGGTGGTGAACTTTGGAGGGAATATTTTGACAATTCCAACTCCCTCCTATGTGTTCTATTTTTTAAAAAGTGAAAAAACTTCATTTCACACAGCGCCTAATACCAACACTTATTTTTCTCTGGCATGAGATCTCCCACAAACTCATCTGTCAACTACAGGTACCTTTCATAAGTGAGTTTCTTCCATTTATGTTGCCTTTGTTCACCTTTCTATTGTGGTAACTCCCAGCTTATCATACTCCCATGTACTTGCACTCTGGCAAAGAGGAAAAGGTTGGCCATGATCAAAGACTTGACGGCATCACGTACAGTTCCCCAAGACATGGCACACTTAGGTCTTTAGCATAATGAAAAGCCCACATTTCTTTTTCTTTGCTAGTAACACTGAGTAAACTTGAATCCAGTAACTAATAAAACAGTTTATTCTGTTGTCTTTGACCCCAACACTGCAGCATCATGCTGCTTCTAAGCTGTGTGCAGCTTCAGACTTAGAAACCTACTCCATCAGCCCTTATAAAAACACTGTCACAGTCTTTGAAAGACTCAAATATTTGCATTTCTCATCTGTCAAGTACTTTGCAAATCAAATATGTTTCAGACTGCTGGGCAGGTAGACAGACAGGTCTTGTCTTCATTTAAAAATAATGAAACATTGAAAGGATAAAAGTTTTACCCAAGGTACATGAATCTTGTCAGAAACAGAGTAAGGCAGAAGTATTTCTGTCCAAACCAGTCCTCTGGGCTCCATCTAGCAGGCTCAGCTCCAAGCCCATAGCACTTCTTTTATATCAGTCTAAATAAAAGTCTGCATATTTCTGTCACTGTTCACTGCACAGAGATCTTCCTTTTGAAGAAAAGTTACGCAAACCAAACCAAAAATTTGCTTTAGAAATAGGAAGATCTTTTGTTCAGCTACATGCACAAAGGTTTTGCAGCATCATTTAAAATGTGTAGTTTAAACTTGCCTATGATAGAATTACTTAGAGAAAAAAAAAAAACACAGGAGTTTTCTAGATGTATTTCTGACACAATCAGATGTACTGGTTACTTTAAATTTTTTTTTTGTTTTCATCTGGAAAACAATGATAAAAACTATCATTATGCATGAGAAGAGATCTGCTGCTGGATACTAAAGAGCAGGCATGTCTTCAGATTGCTGTGGTCTAAGACAAGCAACAAACATCGATGTTGGGTGATTTAAAATTACAGGAGCTCTTCACATTGTTTAATAAATTTCTCTTTGGTGTAACACTATGAAATAGCTTGTCAATTATATAAAACAGACTCAAAAGGACAGCTTCTGTCAGACATTCTGTGGCAATACCAGCTTTATTATGGTGCCTGTCTCTCTAAAACAACAGTACCTGCTGAACTGAAACACAGACTTTTAAAATATGGACATATAAATGGGTTTTGGTGCCCTCATCAGTATCTATTTCTCATTTGACAACCTGAAATTTTTGGGGCATTTGATTTGCAAAAAGGGACCAGTGTGTCAAAAGAGGAAAACCACTATTAGATAATTAACACATGACATGAATCTCATTTAAATAATGCATCAATCAGTAATGCAGTAAAATCAGCCAGCTGAACTACAGAAGGTAGGGACTACACGCTTAGTCAAATTTCATTCCTTGAGAGGAAGGGGTAACTTCAGCCAAAAGGAAGTTCGCAGGGAGCACAAAGGATGCTTTTCATACTAAGAAAACTAGACCTTTCTCTACAATAAAACTATACTCTTAGGAAAGGATTAGGAAGAACTAAGGAGTTTATACTACAAACGTTACTAGATTAGATAGGGAAGAATAGAAGGTGCTGGTAGTAGAAAGGTCTTTGGGAGTTAACAGTACTTACTCTTCATTGGTGTTGTTGCTAAAGTTGACATTAAACCTGGCCAAGGGCCAGTGACTGCAAGCAAATTAAATAAAACACATTAAAGAGTGTAAAGGCTGCTGGTATTTCATGCACGTGTTTACTGACATGACAGACTGACTCACGAGCTTCTCACATATGCACCGATAAGATTAGCAAGGTCAATTTTGACTGTTGTGATAAGCCCCTTTGCATAACTGCTTCAAGGCACCAGTTCCTTTCTGTCATGTGCCTGGCATACACATTTGTGACCACATCTGATGTCTGAAGTCTGTTCTTAGGCGTATTAGTGCATGGTAAGATGCAGCTCGCTATTTTTAGCCCTGTACTCATTGGACTACTATTTTAAGCTTTCTTCAATCCTTTCAAGTCCTCTTCACAGATGCAGTGTCAAGGCTTGTGGATAAGTAATGAGCATACCTACCCATTGTTGCAGAATTAAGCCCTCATGACACAACCACTGAGAGTTACTGTCAACCAGCACCAGCATAAAACTGAAAAGGCAAGGATGGGTGCTCTCAAATTGACTTCAAAGAGCCTTATACAGAGGTTTGTTGGCCCATGATCAATGTTGTTCTCTCTAATTACTTCCCATCTGCAGTTGCCACTGATCCAGACACCTGAGAAATCAGGCAACAGTCTGGCTAATTCAATAAAATGTGCTCTTGAGATGAATTTCTACGGAGCAGATCAAGTGAAGATAATAAGACTGTGCTGGACTACAACAAATCAAAGTAACCTGCATAATGCATGGATCTTCAAAGGTTTTTGCTTTAATCTGAATTGCTTGCTGAGATTTTTGAAACTAATTACTTGCTTACCTACCAATCCTTAATTATGCAAAAGAATATAGGAGTCTCTGCTTCAACACCCAATGCCAAAGAAAGTCAGCTTTTGTCTAGGGACTTTATTTTCCCATTTTAGCTGGAGTTAAATTTGAAACACCATATCATACATTTATAAAGTGGTAATAACTCACCAAGTCAAAGAACTGTAAAGACATAAAGGTTTCTCTTTTGTTTTATTGGAAAAAAATTAGGACTGAACCTCCCTTCCATACCAAAGACTGGATATGTGCTAATAAGTGAAGTCAGCATACAAAGGATTTTATCATTTCTGCATCAAAAACTTTCAGTAATGTTATCAGATGGACTTCTGAGTAGATGTAGCAAAGCAATGACACATTCTGCACTGCTTCTTTAAAGCTTCCTAACACGTGCAAATAACGCACATTAAGATCCTGAAAAGCCAAAAGTAGAAACATCCTAGATTCTTGAAACAGAAATTGCATTCTCCTCAGTTGAGAGCAGTTTAGCAACATCAAGTTGCATTTGATAAAACTCCAGTTCTGAGAAATCATTCTGCCTTAAGCAGCATGACCAAAATCCTTTACTTCAAGATCATGGTCACAGTGTGTTTGAAGAGGAAAGACAGAGTCTGTCGAAAGTGCAATACTTGAGTTATGTGAAGATTCCTGAGCAGCATTAAATACTTCGTTCATCTCCCATGCTAAGCTCCTTACCCTCTTCTTAAAATACAACTTACATCCTAATTACCAAGAAAACATGATAACCTCAGCCATCTTCAGTTGAAGTATAAACACCTCTTCTTACCTGTTTGCTCCCCCGGGCCGCTCACGGGCACCCAGGAAGGAGCGGATGTTGCTTTGCCTGGTGGACACCTCTACGAGCTCTGGCCCTCTGATACGTTCCAAGAAAGAATCAGGCCTTTGGTCATTGTGGTGTGAGTGCCTGGTGGCCCATGACCTCACAGATAAGACAAATCGTGACAGCCTGCATGGAACACACACACAAAATCAACTGAACCAGACAGAAACAGGAGGTGGTTTAAAACATCCCCGCATCTCCACCTGTCATGAAATTAAATTTGATGGAGTAACTGTGAACCCAGTCACTTGCCACAATTTCGTAGATCACCTTCTGCAGTGGATTAGGAAAATACCTCCCACATCAGTTCCTATTCTACTGTATCACCATGGCAGGAGTAACAGAATATTCTTGCTGAGTGGGGGCCTTTACATCTCAAAGCAATTTTAGTAATTTTAGTAATTTTAGTAATTTACCTTGCCATTGCTCCCCTGCCGGTGAAGGAGCTTGCCTGGGATTCAGGTACATGTCCTCCCTCCATAGAAATGACTCCCTGCAGTTCTGAACATGCATCCTCACAAAGTGAATGCGTTCTGCAAAAACAATTTATTTTTTTAAGGAATTCCATGCAGTGTTCACCAGACTCACCCCCATCTGGTTCTCTCCATCACTGCATCAGCAAGCAGTCCAGCAAATTGTCCTCTCCCTAGTAATACAGCATATATTTGATAACCATATTGCTAAGCCTGTGAAACTATTGTTCTGGAGCCATCCAATATGAATTGGCCATACGTTCCAGCAAGCTCAGAAGCTAAATACTACTTATTAGCACTTTAAAAATTAGCATTTGAGAAAAAAAAATAATTAAATTTTAGCCTTATCTTCCAGTAGCGGAGTTTTGAAATTGACTTCACTGGAACCTGAACTTTATGAGGGTTCACTCCAGATTTTTTTTTATAGTACTCCTTGTTTTCCTCTGTTTTTCAGTCTTTAGTATTCACTTTTGCAAGACTTCATTACATCCATTAAGGATCACTTTTTTCTGCCTTTGTAATGCAAACAAGAACTCTCATATGGGTCTGTTAATCTGTATTGCCAGGAAAACACTGACTAAAATGATACTTGCAGTACCTTCATAAGAGCTGGCAGCAGCATTCTGAATGCCCACAAGAGGATAATTAGCAGCTCAATTTTATGTGCACTCACAGCTGAGAAACTAACAGACAAAGAGTTAAAACTTTATTATTTCTACTCAAAGAACAATAGAACCTGATGGTCCCAGTATTCTCAACTTGTTAACTGCTTTCCACTACTCTTCCAATAACAAAACACCATTTAGTACTGAAAACTTTTATAACCTAGTTTATGTTGCCAGTGCTGAGAATATTGTGGTTGCCAAAGTTAACATCTTTCCAAGGGACAACGAACAAACTTATGGAACAGACATTCATCACAGATTACCACATGCAGCCCAAGAACTCTCTTGAGCTGAATGCTGGGAGAATAGCAGAGTTTGGCCACCTTTTTTAGTATTTCCTGGAGAAATTGCCTACAGACCTGCTGGAGAAAGGATACTGGATTAGTTAGTGTTTTAGACTGCACTACCATGGCTGGTTTTAAGTACTTTTATTCCCGTTTACCAAGTAATACACATTTTGCGTGATCTTAGCAATAAATTCTAATATTGTTAATGGCAGTGCCTAGTAAGTATCTAAGTTCCCATTATAGCCAATGGCCATCTCAGGGCTTGATTCAGCTGCTTCAGAATAGGAGTCTGGTACAATTTGGAACACCTCAGAATGCTTTATTGGACCTGTCCAGAGCACACAGGTCTCTCCTCACATCCACTAGCACCAGCTAAATGCTTCAAATACTCCATGGTATCTCAAATAGCATTAGATGCCTATTTTAGGCAACTAAATACCTCTCATAATCAAGAGAGCCAAAGGAGCCTGAAGAGTTACTGAATTTAAGGGTAAGCTAAGCAGTTCCCTGGGTGCTGCTGACCACATCTCCACTGAGGACAGCAGGATCATAGGCACCTACTCACATAAAGACACTGAAATCCAGACGTCTATAGGGCACAGCTGAATCCTACTTTCAACTTGAGATAGCCAGCCTGTGTCTATAAGCTAATGTGTCGCCTCTCCTATTTGAGCTGTTTCTATACAGAGGCTGGGTTTTAAATCTGGAGATTCATTTGTTATTTTGGGGTTTTTCTTATTTTTGTTTTAACAAAATGAACCAACTTTATAACATACTACAGAGTAAGAATATGGGCACATGAATCACTGCAGCATACACGAGCACAGCATTTTAAAGATCAGTAGCAGCTTTCTGTTAACTGTTGCAGTGAATGCTTTTTCTTGGGAACACCTCACTTCACAGCAGAAAAGTGCTTAAGCACATCCTTAGCATTAAGCATAAATTTAACACCCACAGACTTTAATAAGAACTAAGTAATGTGTTTAATTGCTTTGCTGAACTATAGCCAACAGGAGCTGGAGGAAGGTAAAGGCAAAGAAGAAATGCTCTTACTCTAGCAAATGTGCTTTTTTTCCCCAATATCTATAGTTGCATTTTTTGATATAAGAAAGAGAAGAACTAAAGTCCTGGATGGATTCTATCTTTTGGTACAGACATACCCTAAAGCAAATCTGAATTTATTTTAAAAAAAAAAATTGAATGGTATTATAAAGATATTGTATATACTTACCAGCAATCATTTCAACAATCCAAAAATCTTTAATATGAGATCTCTTTTACAGAGCAAGACTGTATCTTCTTACCCATCTATGAAGTCCAGCAATTAACGCTGATAATATCAAACTCCCCTTTAAAAAAATGCTTCTTCAAGACCATCACCATGATGATAAAGTGCAATTCCTATTTCAGTCCCTGTATCTGTCAGTCATTGCCTCTGAAATTGCAGATGACCACAGGGATTTAATTCTACATTTAACCTCTATAACCTCACTCTCACATCCCTGCCAGTAATTCCATTCTGTGAGCTGCCAATCACTGACATCTGCTACAAATAGGATGTTGAAAAAAAGGAAAGGAAGAGGCTCATTTCAACCTGTGTTTTCACTTTTTCTAACACATCACTGTTAATGGAGAGATGGGGACAGGGCTCTTTTAAACCTCCCTAAGGATACAAGGGGGTAGTGTCAGTACAACAAGCAAGCCTAACTGCACAGAACAAACCAGGTCCATTTTCACTGCTGTAGGTACAGAAGTGTGACAGAAGGTATCATGTAAGCAAAGCAAGAATCAAAAAAGGACCAATTCAAACAGAGCATCCATAGCAGCTGCTAGGGACATGCAATCCAAAAATCACCATAATGCAGGGAGTCCCATCAGCCCATCAGAATTCTGGGTGCTCTAGTCTGGGTGTGCATTTGAACAGCCTGACAAGGTCCACATAGAGAAGGTGGTTTGCCATAACAAGCCAAAAGCAGAAAACTCTTTCCAACCTTTACAGATGCTATGGATCATCAGGCATGTTTCCACAGGCCCAGCAGGCTTTGTCCAGTCTAGAGGAATGACTGGCACTGTGCAGAAGGTAAGTGCAAGCTCACTGGCATGTCTCAAACAGCCACTTTAAAACTATCAAAACTAGAGAAAGGTGAATGTAAAGAAACTATTACATTTCCTCTGTACAGTGAGACACTCTGAAAATCCAGAACAAAAATGCTGATACTCTTTATACGCTACAAATTTTCCCTATCACAGGAACTAGGCAATTTGCACAGTCTGCTTTTACAAAGGACATTCCCAAGCCTTCACTGCACGGTGCTGGAAGGATCTTTTTTCTTTCCTACATACTCTGTTGGAAGCACAGACCCTGCTATTTGTGTGGTGACTTGAGAAAGAGGTTTCTCTTTAATTAATTAGTGTAATTCCCTCTGATGTGAAAATTGGCTTTTTTTCCTGAGGTAATACAGCTCCTGGTTCCAAGACTGCAAGACATGACAATCTCCCTGTGTCTGTCTCTTCTGTACTTTGGATAGATTTTGTCAAGTCTGCTGTACTGTTAAGTGCACTGGGCCAACAATATCACAACACAACATTCCCATAATTCTAGCTCCCATTCCCAGCTACAGGAGTTCCACAAATTATGCAGCAATCTGTCCTCTTGACTGTGATGAAAGGAAAATATTACCTGATATAGCCATTTTCAATCCTTTCGATATCTTCATCAGCAGTTCGGACAGACAGGCTGCGTGTACCAGGGTAAGAGTGCTGGGTGTTGATTTTTGCCATTTTGTTTTACATATCAACATCTAAATGACAGCTGAAATGGGGGAAAAATTATGAAGGCTGCTCAGTACTTAAAAATAGCTCTTTATTAAAACAGTGGAACAGCAAAAAGCAATTTCAACCATTCGAAGAACAGTCAGTGATATTTACAAACACATATGACATGTGTTTCTTGATTTATTTGCAGTAGACAGAAAAAAAAGTGTTAGCAAAGATTCATCATGACCAAAGAAAAACGGTTACGTGACACCATATTCTTTTAGTCTCTGGGCTTTATGGACTACCCACACTGTCATACCTATTATTCATAATGAAATTGCATTTAAAATCTCATTAAAAGGAGGTTAGTGAGAAAGTCAACCAAAAAAAGCCAGGTAATACATGTGCTAGGACAACCCATTCCACTTTACATTGATTCCACTGTGCTAATTTTATCTATTTTATGATTAAGCTTTTTATTCCAAAAATCCATATTAACCAAGCAGATAATTAATGACATTTACCCCTTAGTTTAATGCAGACCATACTATAATTCTAAATTATTAAAACTCTGCACTAAACACACACTAGGGGGTTTTATTATAATTCTTCAAAACATTCTCTGTTAAGATATTTAGCAGCTCATCTCCTACAAGTTTTAAAAAATTGGTCTGAATTCCTTTCCAGATTTGACCTTCAATGCCTTTCCAAACTCATATCACATCTACCACTTACAAAATGAGTTTTAAGACTCAAGACAAGTGTCTTAAAAATGAAGGACTGAAAGACTTCCAGTGAAAGCTTTGCATTTTTAAAAAAGGAGGAAAAAAAGTTTTGAAACTCCATTGAGGAACCTTCTTTGTTTGAAATACGACTAGAATGAAATTCTCTCAGGATCAATCAACTCCCTCACACTAGGTTGTGTCCATTTTTCACCTGTAATCCTCTGTCTCACTGACCACACAAGATCCACCTTCAACACCAAACGAAATACAGATCTTTCAGAAACTAACTTCGTGACCTGAATTATTTCTGAAGCAAAGCTCACTATCCATGATTAGAACATTATGCACCCACTTTCTTAAAAACAAGATACCTGACTTATCCTCCACTCAATTTCCATAGATTTAAAGAAAATAATATACAACATTTAAAATTATTTAATATATTTTAAAGTGGGGTTTTTTTTTCATCCAGAAATTATGAAATTACTCTAGAAACAGCCTTGGGCATCACTTAATATTCTTAAATATTACTTATATATCACTTAAAATTTTTTATTAGTATTCCCCATTACTAATTTTGCCTCAGTGTAAATCAGTTAATGTCTAACTGTGTCTCACCTTAAACTGAGCCTTGTTCATGCCGATTAACCTAAGTTTTACTGGGAGAAAATGGGCATTTTTATTACACATTGATAATGAATTCTTTCAACCCACTCTCAGATTGGAGTTCACTCAGAAGAATTAACTTCTGAAGTGCAGATAATTTATGTTAAAAACACAACTCAGAGTTTTAAAAGCTCGATGATGCGAAGAATTATTCATAAGGTAAGTAACAAAGCATTAACCTTTTTTCTAAAGATGTAGTTTCAGAGCAAATTTAGTACTGACTTAAGTTTTTGACTAGTTCTGACACTTATCAGTTCTGGTGATTCACAATCGGATTGATGTCTACCTACAGCAGTTCTTAAAAAAAAGGGTCACCTGGTTTATAATCTCCAACAAAGTAAGCAACTCTGTTAAAAAAACAAAACTGTTACAACAATAATAGCATGAGATAACAAAAACTTTCTGAAGTCTTGGGATGATGCAGACAATTTGCTACCAACACCATGGATTCCCTCACTGAGAAGACACATTGCTTCTGAAACGAGATCAGTGAACAATGCCTCTCCATGTTTCAAACACTGTAGGTGTGGCACGTGGATTTCCAGATGCATTTGTGCATCAGCTCCTGAAAGTCTGGTTAGAAAGCATTAAGTACAGTATTTATTTAAACTTAAAAGTGAAATGGCTGAAATTGGATATTACTAATCTGGAATTAAACACTTAATAGATACTGGAATCAGATATTCCAAACCTCCTGAAAGGCTTGAGTGTGCAGTGGAGCACTGAATACAGGAAACCTTATTTAGACTTTCAAAAGCTATGCCACTAAAGAAGAAAAAACAAGTAATAGCATATGAAGCCAAACACTATTTTGGATTAAAACAATGAGATGACAGAAAGCAAGAACAGGACTAAATAGTCATCTTCACCACTGCAGAAATCTAATAACAGTATTCCTCAGGGCTCTGTAGGAAAACCTGTTGTTAATAATGCTGATGGAAAGAAGGAGTGGTGATACAATAAGATCTCAGGACAGCAAAAAAATTGCATAGGCAAGAGAAACAAAAGTTCAGGGAACCTCAGGGTGGCCAACATAAATGACAGCAATTTCTCAATCTGATGATATGTGCAACACAGGCAAATGGAAACCCATGAATACAGGTGAAAGGCATGAAAACTACTGCTCTACATGCTTCAAGATGAACCACATGCTGTTAGAAAGGGAACCTGAAGGGGTAGTTTTGGATTAAATATTCGGAAGAAATTCTTCACGATGATGGTGCTGAAACACTGCCCATGTTGCCCAGAGAAGCTATGGATGCCACATCCCTGAAAGTGTTCAAGGCCAGGTTGGATAAGGCTTTGAGCAACCTGCTCTAGTGGAAGAGGAGTTGGAACTACATGGTCCTTATAATCCCTTCCAACCCAAACCAATTTATGAACTTATGACATAGGTACAGCTCAGTGAAACGTGCTCACTGCAGGGAAGGCTTGCTGACACAACAACTGACAATGTATACATGGAACATGTTAATGACACAAGAAACACTAAAACTGCTCCATGAAACATCAGTGCAGGCTAATCTGGAACACTCTAAGTCCTCCTCTTAAACAGAAAGATAAAGTAGAATATCAGCAGAAAGGTAATAGCATGGCAAGAATAATTAAAGACATGGAAAAGGGAGAGAAAGAAAAATGGGGCCAGCTCATCCTAGAAAGGTAAAGACTAAAAAGTTATAAAATAAAAATATGTAGGTAAAATTTAAAATTTCAGATCATTTTAGATCCCTTACAATTATTTCAGCCGTAAAATTCACATTCAATATACAGTGTGGTCTGAGCTCTTATTCTGCACTGTACTGGAGGAGAGGAGGGGGAAAAAGCTTCAGAGAAATACAACTCTACTATTAAGCAATAAAATACATTAATATATATTTTGGAAGGAGGTAGGAAGAGTGGATGAAAGTGTGCTACATGTGCCCAGCTATAGTAGGGAGATACTGAACACAGGACTGATAGAAATAAACAGTGAGGTAATTTGGGTACAGTGGAGGTGCTGAGACCTCCTGAAGCAACACGGTTTGGCACTGTATAAAGCCCATAATGTTCTGACAAATTACTAGCTATCTGATGAAGCAGAAATATTTCCAGTCATCTAAGAACCCTAATTATAAATGTTTTTAATAGTCTAGGGAGGAAATTGGCATTTCAACATTAGATCCAAAATATGGCAAGTAACCAACTGAGGAGCACCTTAACAGGAGTCAGCCAGCAGGAAAGTCCTGAAGAGACCTGAGTCTCCACAAACACCTTCTGCAGGGCCACAGAGAGATGGCTCCAACCATCTGGGACCTGAAATGCCAAAACTGCCACTAAACACTGGCTCTCACAAGGCAATTTTAAGAAGTGAGTAGAGCTCAGCTTCATATTTAAAATCATGATCCTTACGAGTGGTGGGCTGGCCTTGGCTGGCTGCCAGATGCCCACTTAGTTGCTATTGCACTTCCCCTCCTCAGCAGCCCAGTGGGAGAAAGTATGATGAAAAAGCTCATCATGGGTCAAGAGAAAAACCAGGAAGAAAAAGGACATTGGGAGAACAATTGTCATCACAGGCAAAATGGGCTCAAACTGGGGAAAACTCAATTTAGTGGAAATTAAAATAGAGTTGGATGGTGAGAAACAAAGACACTCTCTTACCACTCATTTTCCCCCAGATTCAACTTTACCCCTACATTCCCAACTCCTCCACCTCACCCAGCAGCACAAGGGCTGGGAAATGGGAAACAGCTGCAGTCAGTCCATAATGTTTCCTCTTTGCTATTGCTTCCTCCTCACATTGTGCCCCTGATCCAGTGTGGGTCCTTACTGCAGGCTGCAGTCCTGCACAAACTGCTCCAGTGTGGGTCCACCCCATAGGCTGCAGTCCTGCAGGATAAACCTGCTCCAGCAGGTTCTCCATGGACCACAGTTCTTATCAGGAGAACCTGTTCCTGCATAGGCTCCTCTTCTCTGGCTGCAGTCTGCTTCAGGAAATGCCTGGCTCCACCACAAGGAAGGGTCCACCACAGTGGATGTCTGATCCATCATGGTCCCCTCCAAGAGCTGCAGGGGAATCCTGCTCCAGTGCCCACAACACCACCTCCAGTCCTTCTTCTCTGACCTTGCTTTCTGCAGAGATGGTTTTCACCCTTTTTTTTTCCCCTCAGTCCCCACACAACGCCTTTGTAGCATCCTACTTTTTCTTAAATGTTTTTTTCCTGAAGTGCCACTGTCTTGGTCGCAGGGGATGAGCTGGAGCTGTCTGTGTCCAGCACAAGCAGCCCCGGCTGCTGCTAACATCTGGTCCCACAGCCCCTACCAGCTGCACCTACCCCAAACTGGTACCTGCCCTTTATAAATAACATCTCTTTCCTGGGAACTACATTCTCTGCTCTAAATATTTAAAGATAATAATTACACTGAGGGTAAAACTCGATTACCTAAAAGCTGACAAGTCTGGTAAATCCACACTAGGCAGTTAGAACAGCTATTTAGCTCCTAAGTGATTTAACAAGAGAAACAGATGGACAGACAGACACACAGCCCTCTGAGCCTCAACGTAGTCACCCAGCAAAATAAAACCTGAATCCCTCCTAGCTCGTGAAAGATTGACATCTTTACCAGTGCCTCAAGCAGAATTTTAACATACTTTCTCACCTAGTCTTTTCTTCCTTGCTACCAGTACATTTACTTACCTGAAAGAGATTAATAATTCCACACTCAAGAATATTGCTTTTCAGTGCCTAAATCACTGAGACTGAAACTACAGCTAAACAAGACAGATGCACTATCCTACTAAAAATGTAACAAATTACATACATTAGTGATAGCATTCCCTTCTTGAAAGGCAAACGGTCCAGTTCTTTTATCCTCTTCCTTTTGGATTCAATATCAACTAAGGTTCTGTGTCAAACTATTTTAAAGGCACTGTCTGGTATAAAAGAATTATTTTTAACAATACAGACAGTTGCTTGACAACAAATATCAGTTCGAGTAACATGAAAATTTCAGAGTCATATAAGTATTTCCTAATTTTGAAAATCAGGTTCTACTTATCTCTTTAGAACTACATCATTAAAGACCTAGAACTAGAGCTAAGAAAGCTGCAGTATCTAAATTTTAAGAGCTCTGCCATCCAGTGGATTTCCTGAAGTAAGAATGCAGAAAAGCAGTTAAGCAGGAATAAGGCACTAAGAAGAAAGCTACAGATGTGGAATGACTGAAACTAAACTGGGATACTGAGAATAACTGGGCTTCTAACTCCAGGCCAAAAGGAGTGGCACCCAATTCACAGCCATAACTCTCCTCTTTCTCAAGTCGATTCACCTGTTTGCAGCAAATTGCATTGTGCTGAGCAGCTGCACCTCTAAAATGAGAAACCTTTCAAGTCTGCTTCAAATTAAGCAAGACAAAACCAGTTTTCCTCCTTTTTCAGAGCCCGCTACCAGTAGATTATGGGATACAAATAACTTTCTCATGGGTTTTCAGTGCTCTGAGAATACCTATGGCAGCAGGAGTATCTGTTTTCAGCACCCACTGTAATCTGGACAGTCAAGACCTCTGAGCAGCTTCGTGACTTGGGTTTCAGACAATTTTGCACCTTCTCAGCAGGAAAAAAAACCCCAACACACAGGCACACACTTTAATACTACAAATTATAACAAATTTAGGAAGTTGATAGCTATCCACTAAGCAACAAAGTGAGCTCTGCAGCCTGTCAAATATCTGCGAAGGATTTTTGAATTGCTGTAGTCTTCCTCTCAAGAGCACTGAGAGTTCACATTTGGGCTACTCTAGCAGTTCCCTTTTGGGGCAGAATATGTCAACTCAATCTAAATTAATTCAAAATTGCTAACCAACCAAGAATTAATGCATCTAATACAAAGTAAATGTAGTTATTTATCAAGTAATAATAACAGATCAAGCTATTTATACCACCACTTAGTATTCTTAAAGCTTATTTGTTTAGAGTAAAAGGACTACAGAAAGAAAATATGGCAGAATTCAAAAAAAGAGCTTTTCAAGGTGAAATATGTATCACCATCACAGAGCAAAAGATGACTTTACATATGATTTTATAATGCATCCTATGTGTTTGTGTAGTTGTTAAAATATTGTTGTTCTTGAAGCTTTCAGCATTTTATTTATTGCTATGGAAGCAGTGATAAGCTGCATAGGATCATTTACATCATTTTAGTTAAGACATGTTCCAAATCCTCACACAGCCTCTCAGGTTCAACCCCGATAAGTCTTTGGGATTTATTCTGGGATTTGACCTCCACCTACATGATCCTTGTTATATCACTTGCTAATAGTTGTAGCTCAGCTGTGCTTTATGTATCTTCTGTGTGTTCGTGAGACAGGCTGCAGCTCCAAAGATTCAACCAGCAATGGCAACAAATGAACATCAAGGACTGGACACTGGAACTTTTAAAAAATGACATGATTTGAGGACAAGCCACAACCTTTTCTTCAATGATTTGGAGGTTTGTAAATTCACCTGCAGATTGGACTCTGGCACACTCATATGGAAATCAGTGTTGTGTGAAGGCTATTAAATCAAGCTCAGGGAGTTGAAAAAACAATGAGCAGTACCAACTTACCCTCATGAATTCATTAGAGTTTAACTCAACAATTCTTAAATTCTAGGACCTCTTTTAAAAGCACACTTTTCAAAATTTATTACTCTCTGCTACATCATATTGCATTTTCTACAGTTTATGAGCACTGACATCTCCTGAGAATGCACATAATTCATATGCATAGCCTAGTAGCCTCAGTACCAATGAAGGATGTTGAATACTCTACCTTTCATAGGTACTTTAGATGTGCATGCACTTCAAAAAGCACTGCATTATTCATGTATGTATAATTTATAGTTTCAGAATGAAATGCACATGATTACCTTTGATCTATTTGATGGCTGAGTCTCTGGCACCCAGCAGTACCAAAATAATAATTTAAATAAATTGAATTATTTGGACCAAGTTTCCCTTCTGTAACTATGAACTATTAGCAATATAGTTCCATTTTCTAAGATTTACTGAAGTTTTCAGCAGACCATTTTCTGCAGATGAATTCTTTTTTAGATTGGAAACTTTTCAGGAGAAACTTGCTGTGGATATTGAATTTAACATTGTAAATTAAAACACAGTAAATTAAAAATTACAGCTGACTGGACGATCAAGCCACATCATGTTGTTTCTGTTGCCAGTATGGGTTAACACGGTGCAGGTATCCATGTTTCTACACAGCAAATAAGATCTGTGCAAGGCTTCTGTAGCCACCCTAAAATTCACAGGTTCTGCCAAGGTCTGTCAGTGCATTCACGTATTGAGTTAACTCTTAAAAACAAACACAGCAGGAGCACGAATGCATCATGGACACAGCAGGTTTACACTCCTGAGTGTGTGCCTATAAAATAAATATGTGTGTTTGCATGTGTGCACGTGCATACGTGTGAATGTTCCATTCAAATTCACTCCCTGCCCACTTTATGTAAAACTATCGGCGCCATCCCATTTGGCCGGGGAAGGGAAACACGAGAGGTAAATCGTGTCACGTTTCACAAGTGGTAACGAGGCATCTCATCGAAGAGGATTTAAGAGATGCTAATGAAAAGAGATAGCAACATTGGAGAAGGCTGCAGGACAACGTGCTGAACCGAAATGACTGAGCTTGGGTGCAAATTGGATGACAAAGGCCGGGATACACAGAAGGCAAAGCTGAGACACACTGATACGGAGGGATGATGTATAATTTTTTAACGCTGATGTGCTCTTCCTTCAAGTCATTCACTACTTGTTTACCATGATTACCCTTGCTGATTCAACATCCTGACAGTCCCATTTTCATTTGCAACATGTATTTTTCTAGTCAGATGGTTTTAGCATGCTTACTCAAAGAAAACAATACCAGAACAATGCAAAATACCAGAGGAAAAAAAACAAAGACTGTGCTGACTGAAAACACACTGTCATGCTATTTCAAAATCTGTAACATCTGAAATTACAGACGTAGTTTTACTCAGCTCTAAAAATAAAAACTACAGATTTGAAATACAACAATCCTTTAACTATTTGCTTTGAATGCAGCAACTACAAATCTGGAAAACAAGATATAGTTAAAAGAGGTAGATCAACAGGTACCAACATTCACATTTAACATCATTTCTTCAGATATCTAAAGTAATGTTCATGTCATTTTTCCTCATCTTCTTTAGACTTTTCCTCCTGGCAAATGAGGGGACCTTGCATTAGAGAAAGACACTGATTATAGTTATTACTGTATCTTCTACATTCTTAGGCAGACTATGGCCTGGATTACAGTACAGGACTTTTGCAAAAGATGCCATATTTCTAAAACCAAGGTCAATTTACCGGAAGCACCAGGAATCACTGGAAAATTATTCCCATTCACTGCTTGTAGTATTTGCTAGCATTTTTTATACAGGATTTGACAGCCTCATGCTTACACCACAGGCACCAGACAGTGGGGAAGTTAAGAGACACATGGATCAAGCCAGTAAAATTAGGCATCAATCAACAGGAGTAGAGTAAGTCCCCTCAGCCTCAGTTCTGTTCAGATTTGTGTCCTGAATCCAATTTAGTTGTAAGCACACAGATCTCTGCATAGAGTAATCAAATTAACACTTTTCTTTAAAAATAAATAAATAAACAAAGTTTGCGTTTCCATTTCAAGCTTCTGGGCTAAGACTTGGAATTGAAGTCTGATGCAGGACATGATGCCACTCTCACGACCATGACAGGTAGGGAGGCTCCTAATGCTCCTGCTTCAGACTCACCTGCCCACGCTCTCCTCCGCAGCATCCGAACTCCGGAGCTCCCTCCGTCCGTCCGTCCGTCCGTCAGTCCGCCTGCCGGGATGCCGGCCCCCGGGCGATCTCCCTGCGGGCAGCGCTGCCCCTGGCCGGCCCGGACGCGCTCCGGAGCCCCGGGAGCCCCGGCAGGGCAGGGCAGCACAGGCCGGGCGGCCCGGCGGGGGCGGCGGCGCAGGGCAGGGCCCGCCGGGGCNTGCCGCCAGGAGAGCCCCTGCGGAGCGGGGAGGCGCGGCGGCGTTCCCGGCCGCGCTCGGGAGGAGAGCTCGGGGCCGGCTGGGAGAGCCGGCTCCCCGGCTCCCTCATCTGCCGCCGGCGGAGGGGCCGCAGGCAGCGCGGGTGCTCTGAAGGCGGGTGGGGACGGGCCGCTGCCAGCTCGAAGCGCATTCCCCTCGGCAGCCGTCGGGGAGTGATTTCCCGGGTCTCTGGCTCCGCCGTCCCTGCGCGTCCTGGCCGAGGGGAGCCGCGAGGGGCTGGCAGCCCACAGCCGCTCCCAGCCCTGCTGCTGGGCCCTCTCCATCGTGAGAGGCGCTTCTCCTCGCGGTACCCATGGATAGGTTTCTTCTTCAGCGCTCGCTGCCTGACCTCCTTGAGGGTGCTGACCCTCATTTTCCTCTGTTGAAGCTCCTTCAAGGCTTTCACACTCCCCCGGACTCCACCTGTTCAGTTCTGATTCTGCTCTTCACAGGGTTCAGAAGAGCTGGAAACAAAGAGTGTGTATGATTCATAAAATGATTCTTCAACTGGGAAATGTCAGCAGAAGCCATGTCATTCCTAACTGAAAGGCTGCTGCACTTTGCTGCATGTCAATTGAGCCAGATTGAACACAATGAGACGTTAGAAATGCATTCTAAGTGCTCAGGTTATTTTACATGAGAAAGATGAGCCGCATAAAAAAAAAAGGACTGAGGAGAAGAAAAGACCATGGCTAAAACTCCTAAAACTCCATCAGCAACTCGAGGTGTCTGCCTCCTATAGCTGTCCCACCAGTCTTCAGGGTAACAGAGTTTTGAGAATCAGAATAGAAACCCTAGGCAGAAAAGCAGAAGGCAGAAAGCATTTGAAGAGCATCCTTTTTCATGTCCTTTCCTGCTGGGTTGACCCTTCAGGAGCACTCCAGGCAGCATTTTGGAAGCACTGGGACTGCAGTTAACCCACCAGGTGTGCGCCAAGTGCCAGGCTGCTGGTGTCTCTCCGAAGGCTCAAGCGCTGGTTGCACTTCCCCGGTGTCACATGTAGATACGTGCCCCTTACACGTCCTGGCTTCCTCTTTAGACAAGGTCTGGTTGTACATCTTGCCCTTATGTTCTGGTTGTCATGTGAAGGAAGCCTGTGAATGGAACACAGGGAAAAGCTGTGGAGACTTGCTGATCTGGACAGTAAGGGGATCAGGTTTTTTTGTTGACCACGGTCAACAAAAATGAATGTCCACATCCAGAATGGCGTCACTGTCCAAAGTCTGTCATTGCATTCAGTGGTACTGCTGCAAGAAATTCTGGAGAAAAAACTATGTTGAAGTTGTAATTCATCTTCACAGTACCTCAAAACCAGTTGCCTAGGAATTGAAGACAACCAAAAAAAAATTTCTGTTTTCCTTTTCCATTTTCTGAATTTTTAGGTATAAATTAAAACATGCTTATTCAGGAACCAAATATTGCTTCTTTCCAATATTTTCATAATTTCCATGAAATTTTCTTTCCAAGTTTGCTTCTTGCATCATTTGTACAATCATTAAGCTAGTCCCCTGAGAACCATCAACAAGTAGGTTCAACCTGCTGACAGCTGCAAAATATCATCCATCAAAATTATTATGTTCATCAAGGCACTACTGATGATTTATTTCAGTGGCCCTAAAGTTATTAGTCTTAGACACCTCTTTGAAACACAGCCATGAATTACCATGTCTAATTTCAACAAAGTATTTTTCAGTTTTATATGCAAACTAAAGATTAATTTTGTGCCATGATGCCTGGAATTAAGCAAACCCTCCATGATAGTTTGTGACTGGAAATTATAATTAATAAGAAAAGGAAAATCTGCAGTTCCAGCACAGTTGGACTTCAGTGATCCTTGTGGGTCCCTTCCAGCTCAGGATATTTTATGATTCTATATAATGATGTTATCCAGGGCGTGAAAAAAGCATCCTTTCACTGCAGTAAATGCAAGTTCTCATTTGTTCTAAATTGATATAGGTCCCAGGTAACCAGCGGAGTTGAGCTTATTTACTGTGGCTTTGTCTACAAAGCTCCATTTTGAGGAGCACTGACATTATTCTGATAGTTCTCTCAAGACCGCAGTGATCTGCAGTAAAGCACTGGGATGCATGACAAAAGAATAAGGCTAAATAAATAAATGTGTTATAAAATCTCATTTTCTTTAATTTGAGAAATCATAATTTCCTGTTTGCATTGTAGCTCTGGCCTGTTTCTTCCTGATTGTTCCACTTCAGAGGAATTAAATGAACAAAGATCTGTGAAATAATTGCACTGAATTGCCAGCCTTAGAAAAGCTCATTTGGTTTTGTTTCCAAGAGAAACACTGATTATATCTGCCTTACAAAGCCATTCTCATTTGAACAATGTGAGTTATGATTTGGAGAGGACCTGCGAAATTGGAGCTCCACTGAACAAAACTGTGAAGTTATGATGTGCAAATGCAGAACAAAAAGATTCAAAAGACAGAATAGAAACAAATAGAAATAGAAACAAAGAATAGAAACATCCAAATGAGGCATATGAAGTCCACATCACATATATTTTTGCAGTTTTTGAATAGCAAAATCCTGTGATCCTGTGAGGAACTGACTACTGTAGAAAACTGAACATAGCCAAGCTACTTTCATAAACTAGCCCCACTAGAGCCAAGGATGTCCTGATAAATAAAAGGTCACACGTACCTGTTTAGTGTTCTACACTGTAATCTCCATGTTGTCATAGCCATAAGTGGACGAGCTCTTTTTATTTTACCTTACTCGGCACCACTGGGATGAGGTACAGTAAGGGGGCAAGATAGGAGTCTGGTACTCTTTTTTTAACCAAAATTAATGAACTTTTACCTGGATTGAGTAAAAATAAATGCTGAATGCAAAGTAGCTGCTGTGTCCCTTTGAAATCAATGAAAAGCATCCCACAGGTTTTGGTGTAACAGGGTTGGGTACTTGTTACATACACAAAAGCCAAAGCATCCGCCTAAAGCCAGTCATTTTTTTCCAAGCAAAATCACAGTGCAAGCCATTACAGGCTGAACTATCCAAATCGTGAATGGTAACCCTCTAACTCTGGTGTTCCTGCCGCAGGGAATGCAGGCGTTTGCACAAGAGCAGCCCAGGGCATGGACAGGTGAGGAACCTTCCCGCCTGTTGTCCCAGTTTTGTCACACAGCGTTTCACAGGTGCCCGGGTCCATTCTCTGTCAGAAGAGAGCCCCGAGGGATGGGGAGCACATGGTCACCCATCAGCAGGGACACTGCTCCTGGCCTAGGAGAGGTGTGGAAATTCCTGCTGTGAGCCTAGCTGTGAGCTCCCTCCCCATCTTGTGTGAGTCAAACTGCCTGAAGACACAGGCGTCGTGAGCCATGCAGAAGCACTACTGACAATCAGGGAGCTGTGGAATCCTCCTGTGAATTTTCATGCTCCTCTATTCAAACAAACACATTTGCAAATGCTGCCTTGTTAATGTTCCCCAGGTGACTAGCTTCAGATAGTAAGTATACACAAGAGCACTTATTTTGTTATGCTGGTTCTCAGGACAATCATGCCTCTTAATGAAAATAAAACTATCCTGCTGTCCCTAGGGGAATTTCAGCAAAATGCTAGTCAGGCCTGAGGTACTGATAGGGAGACAGCCCAGATCCTCCAAACAGAATGAATTGACATTTCCAGTCACATAATGGCGGTCCATTAGCAGCAAGCTAATGGGAAGAGAGACACTTATGTGAAATATAAATTAGGGCTTAAAAGCCTTTCCCATTGTGCTATATGATGGCAGTTACTGCTATTGCTGGGCCTCACTAATGAGTCTGAAGAAACCTGGCTGACAGTCTGCAGCCAAATGTTGGTAATCACAGATTAAAGACGTCTCTTTCATGAACGCAGAAATATCTTTACTTGGATCTAACAACAGCCTGCACAGTCTCTCTGTGTTCTGAGATACAGGAGACAAATTATGAGTGGTAGATCTCTGACTGCTGTCTGTAAGCACTATGTCAAGTTGCAAACTTAGAACTAAAGAAGTCAAAGAACTAAAAAATGTGTATAGGAAGGTTGCTGGGAGCGAACAGCTCCAAGTGTCCTTGTTCTGACTCTCGTTGTTCTGATCCTCATTTCAACAGCAGTTCGAGTAGTCAAATGCCTTTTAGCAGACAGCAGTGACTTAGCTCAACAACTGAGGAAAGAGGAGGAGAAAAAGCCCTATCCACTTCATTTTAGGGGTTGGAACTAGATGATCTATAAGGTCCCTTTCAACCCACACCATTCTATGATTCTATGATTTGCCTTGGAGTATTTTTAGGCAAGACCCTTTATTTCCATCTGCTGTATACAAGGCTCAAGGTGTAAGATATGTCTCACTAATACTCGTATTACAGTAGTCATAAAAAGCAATCATTTGCAAATGTGACAGAAAGTTCAATATTTCAGTAGAATGCTGAGTTCTGCTGAATCTTCATTTATCTGGCACTGCTAAATGTCTTTCTAGGGCTTTCTATGAACCAGAGATTAAAGCAGGGCAGGAGCAGTCCAGCTCATTCAGGTTAGATAAGGTAAAGGCAAAATGCTGAAATAAGAAACGCTTTTAAAGAACAAATATCACTGGCTGGGACAGGTGGGAACTGTTGTCTTATGAAATGGAAACAACCACAGGTTTGGTTGGGAAGGATGAGAATTTAACAGAGGATTTTTGCAGATATGCAGAGGGTTCTATAGGAATGAGAGCAAGTTTTGACGTATAAAAGATGCTTTTAGGGCCAGTTGTTGCTGAAACAGTTGAGAAAACAAAGGTTTAGTAGAGTTGGAAGGAGTTTTATGACCAAAGTCCAAAGACTAAGTGGTCTTCAAACAAAAGGATAAGTCTTCTTCAAATAAGGCATGTTTTCTACCAAGCAAAAAGCATAGGCAGACAGAAAGATGTTTTTGACCAAAGCTAGAGAAAATTTCCACTGCAGAACAAGTCCCAAAGTTTAACATGCAACTACTACCTCAGATGATTGGCTAGTCACTAACATAATACAGTAATTTTAGCAGTTTTGATAGCTTATATGTAAATGTAAAAGGTATTGTGTATGATGTTAATTGGTGGTCATGTATTAAGATACTCTGTAATGAAAAGTATATAACACATTGTAACCAGAACTAGATGGGCTTCAGGACACACAGCTTGCCTATAGCCAGCAGCTATAGACTCACCCACTCAACTGCTGTAACCTCCTCTATGCAATAAACAGCATTTTAAGAGCCAGCTGAAGCCTCTGTCTCTCCATCAGGCTCTTACAACAGACAACAAAGGCAAAGACTCAGGAAATCTTTGCCAATGGGAACATTCTGTATACAGGCTTTGCTTGAACAAACAAGCTGTGTGGGAGCTGGGATGGGTGACTGATGTGCTCCTTTGCAGATGTGCCTGAACTGAGCATGTTACTGGCTCTCGCTGTAACCTTGGTGGGAGGGACAGGTCCCTGCTGGATGACTCTTTTGTCTCTCTTTTGGGGAGTTGCTTTCTATTGTAGTGTGAGTGCCAGGGTACCTATGCCCTATCTCCTTTTGGCTTACACGCACACACACGGCTACAGCATGATAATTTACCATGGCCTGGCCTAGCCCATCAGAGTTTACCAGAATGCAGGTATTCCCCCAGACAGTGAAATCATCCTGGTTTCAAGCCAGCTTGTCCTGGTTCCATACCAACGGGAGTTTTATTTCAGCAAATTAATAGCACACTTGAAAGAACTATTACAGTGGTCAAAGACCTTCCATAGCAGTAACTACCAGCAAAACCTAAGTTTCAAAGTTGATGCTGCCAGTGCATGAGAAATGAGGAGGACTTTTAAGGGGGACCTGAGGAAGCTGAAGTTGTTTAGCCTGGAGAAGAGGAGACTCAAGGGGGCACCTTTTTGGTGTCTACAGCCACTTGAAAGGAGGGTGAAGCCAGGTGGGTGTTGGTCTCTTCTCCCAGGCAACCAGTGACAAGACAAGACAAAACAGCCTCAAGTTGTGCAACTTTCCCCAAGTAGACCTGTGGAATTGCCTTAGGGGTGTTACAGCCATTTTTATGGGGCTCAAGGCAGGGGTATCAAAATGTCTTCGCCAATATCTCTGTAGCGCACTATTCTGTTTCTTGTCAACTTAATGTCATATTCAGAGGGACATCAAGGTACTGTAATGCAGCACTCTGGATTAGCAGCCTGCAAAGAGATTGCAACTAATCTTCTGATGTCACTTGGAAGTCAAATTCGAAATGGCAGCACAGCTGCCATTGGGAAAAGGGACTTTCCAGAATGGTGCCTTCTTTTCAGCATAGAGGAAACTCAGAAAAAACCGTAAGTGGTTTTCCTGAGGGCTAGAGACAGACTCAGAGTTTTTGGGAAAAGCTTCAGATGCTCGTAGTAAGACAGAAGAATTTACAAGATTAACAGTGCTAAAATCCTAATAACAAGACTTAACAATGCTTGCACCTTCCCATGCACAGAACAACAAATTGTGGCTGATTTAATGCTGGTAATGCTTAGAGGGGAAGGAATGATTTCACAGAATATAATCATTAAGATTAGCTTCCCGTTTATTGCCTTACATATAAAGAACAGCCCTGAAGGACGAGTTTCATGAGCTTAGCAAGCAGCATTCCTAAAACCCTTAAACTCTTTTTTCCTTTTCCTTAAACCCTTTTTTTGCCACAGGAGGAGGGGATTGTTAGAAAGCATGATGTGCTAGGTGTTTGATACAGAAATAAGGAGGTTAAAACCAAGCTTCAGACACTTGTGTCACGCTACTGAGAGACTGGGAGGGAGAGCTCTGTAGTTTCTTCTGCCCCTTCCATTGCCATGTAGCTGTCTTTTCTAGGGAAGAGCTAAGAGTCCTTTTGGTGTTGGCACCCATCTTTGAGTGACAAATAATATTTAATTCTAGGGCTATTTCATTTACTTTGTTCTTATCCTCAAAGCATGGACTGATCAGTGTAGAAACGGCTGGTGAAAGGCATTTGTCTGTAATTCAGAGATTGGCAAGCCACATGTCTGGTTTGCACGGCAATTCTGAGTCAGGTAACTCATTCACATGGACTCTAAATACAGAAGAGGACCATCTTCTCCAAAATCAAAGCCTTGAACTGTGAGCAATCATCATTCACAAGGAAACTCCATTCAACTTTCATAACTATGTCAAAAATACAGCATAAAAAATGAGAGAAGTCAATTTCAGAACCTTCTGGTTGCTAAAGCCCAAGCATACAACAACATCAAATTTTGATCAGGCTGTTCTTGGCACTGCAGGAATCACAGGTATTTTCAAAAATATATCATAAAGTTGTATACTACATCAAAACTATAGAAAAGGGACATTGCAGTGTGTTTCTTTTTCTGAAAGATATAGGGAGGTTGGGTGACTAAGTCACTGCTGCACTCATTTCAAAGAACAACAAAACTAAAATTAGGACATACTCTAGAAATTGCTGTACCACATCAAAGTCAATAGTTACTTTAATTGTGGCTATGTTTTGTTTATGGATAATATTCAGGAGTGAACAGTAGAGGGTGTTAGCTTAAAGGAAAACCTGAGTTACCTCTGTGGAATATGTCCTGTTTAATACAATTCACAACAAGAAAAAGTCGTGTGCTGGGAAGTACCTTATCTCTTGGTGCAAATGGTAGTAGGCAACCTGTCCATGACCTCACTTCAAGAACAAAGTAAAGGAAAAAAATAATTGCAAACAAACCACTCTTAAAATCATAGAATTTTAGAATTATTTAGGTTGGAAAAGACCTTTAAGATCATTGAGTCCAGGTTTTAACCTGGCAGCACTAAACCATGTCCCCAAGTGTCCCATCTACACATCTTTTAAACACCTCCAGGGATGGTGACTTCACCACTACCCGGGCAGCCTGTTTCGGTGCTTGACAATCCTTTCAGTGAAGAAGTTTTTCCTGATATCTAATCTGAACCTCTGCAGGCACAGTTTGAGGCCATTTCCTCTCATTCTGTTATTTGTTACCTGGCAGAAGAGACTGTCCTCCTGTTTTTATGTTATTCATGACTAATTGGTAGACTTGAATGATTTTTCAATGTAGCTTGCAGATTGGATAATTATTCTTTTGATGACTTTCTGGATAGCAGCTCAAAAAATGTTTTCAATTAGATGTTTTTTGTAGCATGCCTCAGTATCACTCAGTATCACAGATCTGCCTTTGTTTTCTTCAGTTTCCTGATGTCAAAACAATTTTTTCCACTCTTCACATAATTAGGCAGATATAAATGGTAGTGGATATAAGTGGACAAACCTAAGCCTCTCCTGCAGTACTCACCAAAGGGAATGACTTTACTGACAGGGCTCAGTGCTATTTTAGGTGCTGTGGATTATTTCCCCCAGCATCTAGCAGCCAGACAAAATGAGTCCTTAATAAGTCTTATGTCATATGCCAGCCTGAACCAGGTGTCTTGGACACCCTTAGACATTTCAGATAGCTCTGGACTGATGTTTGGGCAGCTGGACTTCATCCTGTTTGTTTTAATTCTGTGGATCTGAAGAGAAAGAATATATAGAGAGATTTTAAAAATTCCTCAATTTATTTAGAGTTCTTCAGGAAACATTTGTGGCTACAGCATTCATGAGCATCACATCTAAAAATCCTGAACTGTGGGACTTTCCTCCCTTTCCATTCACTTAGATGCCAAATCTATGTCCTGGACACACACTGAGTGCTTGCATTTAGATTTGAACTCTCAGATGAAAATTGTCAAGCATAGGTCTTACCACAAACTTGGCTACCTTTATTTTTATACATTTCAATGTACATTCAATATACATTTTAGTTCATAAAACCCCATGAACACAAATGAGACACATTTTTAAAGTATTGTATTATTTAAAGTAAAGTTGTAAGTACCAGGTAAGTATTATGGGGAATTAACTGAAGTCACATGCATTGGTGTCCAGAGTTCCTGTAACAACAAGCCCTCACACTTTTCTGGGGCCACTGCTGGGAGGATCGGAAGAGCAGAGCCACTGAGCTCAGCATTACATAGCTTGTAAGAAGTCCAAAGCCCTTGTAGAAATGTTTGTAGTTTCATTCAAGAAAAAAAAAAGGCCAAACAGCAATAGATGTGCATGTAGATACGACATATAACAAAACTTTATTATTACCTACTTTGCCAGAGCCACTGCATAAATATTCTGAGATCTGTCTTTGCTGGTTTCTGTGCAGGAGTGGCCTTGTCCTCTCAGCTTCTTCTTGACTTCTTTGAAGTTAAAAAGTGTTTGCTGCTGCAAAGCACCTGCAAACCACATACACATAAGGTCACATTTATACAGGAACAAAAGTTTTAGTCACTGGTGGGAGGTGAGGAATTTTGTGTTCAGTGCCTTGGCATGCTGTGAACTTCAAGGCTTTTGCAGCCCAGTTTTATGGGCAATGGTTGAAACTGGTCAGACTGGTCATTTGATTGTATTGATCTCTTAAACCAGCACAAAGTGGGTAGACTTGGAAAAGGGAGAAAAAATGACCACAAGCTATTAGTCAGCTGCCAGTCTGCCACTAGGAAAGTTCTTCTTGGTGGATCAGACACCCTGCACAAAATGTCACATATGTATGAGAGAAAGGATTCCCAAAATTCCCACCAACCATGGAAAATGTTTGGGTTTTGCTGTTTTGTGCCAATTACAAAGCACATCCCCTGAAGCTTTCCAGTGTAACCCATTTCTGGTTAAAACCTGCAATCTCCTGTTGCTCTTACAGCCAGAATTAAGCTAAAGATTCCATGGTAAGAAAATGAGAAAGAAGAGGCAAAGAAAATTAATTTTTTTGTCCTTTAGCGCACGAAGGAAGTCTGTGTAGCTTTTGTGCTCAGGCTGAAAACACAGTGACAGAGTGTAGCTGCTCTCTGACCACAAGGACTGGCAGAACTGAAGGGATCAGCAAGCACAGCATTGCTCATCCCAGCCAGAGGTAACGTGGCTGAATGCATTTAGCCATATATTTAATTAAGGGAACAAACAGGCCAACACTCAGCTGCCAGCCCTGCAGGCGTACTCACAATGTAATTATCTGGAAACATATTTTTAAATTCATATGCAAAATATATTTAGGCACTCAATTACAAAGCTGTTAGGCTGAGTGCTGCCTCTTGTTTGTTGAGGAAGGGTCTGAGTTTCCTTTTTCTGCAAAGCAGCTGCATAAAATAGTGATTGATGGTAAATCCTGGCATGAATTTTCTTGTGGAAGAAATTTTTTCTGGTGCTATACCTCTTATAATTTATCCACAGGCAAACTACCCCATGTTACCCACTAAGATGTAAGTAAAGAAAATGGTCAGTAAATACCAAAATATGCTTCAGTTCAGGAAGAAGAGGACCAAGATAAATAGTGAAAGGTATAACACGTATAGCACACCCTGCCTTGGTGTCTAGTCTGCCACCATTCTATGAGCTATCTATTAAATCCAAGAGCATCTTGCCTTTTTATGGACAATTCAGATTCAGTATCCATGACTTCCTGTAACAGTAATCCCTGCAAAAACTTGCTTAGTCCTTGTATTTTGTATGCTTGCATTTATATTTTTTAATACTTTGCACACCTAGCAAGGCCAAAGATCTTTCAGTTCAAGGTGACTTTCATGTTAGATCAATGAAAAAAGCAGAGGAGAATAAACAGGCAGCATCTGTGGGTGGTGAACCAATGCAGTATGCGTGAAAATACTGTCAGAACAAAACGAGGCTCTGCAGACAGGCAGAGAAGGTTGAAAACATGAAGTATAGTAGAAAGAAAACAAATAGCAATTCTGCTATAATTGCAATCTATATTCACTGCATTGCCTGAATTTCCCCCCTTCACACATTTCTTGGTTAAAGATTTCAGTTTCCATTTCATCTGTGAAAAGTGAGTAGATTTGCAGCATGTTGTATTCGCAGCATGTAGAAAGAGTATGGGGAGATGGTGATTCTTTGAATTTCTGGCATGTAAGGAGACCATCTCAGCCCAGGACTGCCTGTCATGTTCCCAGCACGGTCCCACACATCCCAGGTAGCAGGGAGAGCAGTGCTGCAAAGTGAGAAGAGGCAGAGCCTGCAGCAGCTCCAGCAGCAGCAGCTCCAGCAGCACCCAGAGCGCAGGAGAGGCAGTGGCACTGCACCCGCTGTGCCTACAGGCAGCGGCGATCAGGATACTCCAAGGAAGGTGTCATGTCAGTGATCTATCTGAGGAGAATGTTGGGCTTAAAAAGTCATCATCCTCAAATATTTATTACTTACTGCTGTCCCAGATTCTGTTTTCAAGCACAAGGACCCAAGCTCCCTATTAACTCTGAGCCTACGAGCAACTGTGTAGCACCAGTATTGTAGTGTGGATCTCAAACCAGTGCAGGCTGCTTCTTGTCTGGGCTGCTCAATGCAGCGTCAGTGCTGCAATAGCCATTGTCAGGTGGCTTCTGGTTGACTCAGGGGACTGACAGAGGTGTTTTCAAAAAATAAATCTGTATACATACAATATAGAACAGGTGAGGTGTGCAGGGATCTCCATTTTCCTCATCACTGTCTGATGTAGCAAAAACTCAGCTTATGGTCACAAATCTGAGCTCAAGATGAGTGCATGCAGGTAGCTGTCACTACATGTCACATCACTACATGTCAAAGCCTATGTCACAAATTTCCCAACACCCTCTCCTCAAAACCCACAAGCAGCTACTTAGATGCTTCAATGCTCAGCTCTGAGTTACCTGTGAGGGAAACTGTCTGGAGCAGGGAATGCCACTGGAGATGGACAATTACGTCTTCTAAACCTGCTAAGGACCACAACATGGAGCAACTTTCACAGGAAGGGATGACACTGCCAGTGCTGAGACCCCAACCTTAATAGCTTTTGGAGTGGAAGAACTGGGCAAAAAGAGTTGGTGTTCCATTTAGGCCACAGATGCGTTAGTATTTGTTTGCTTCTGACCTCTTCTTACAGCCCTGTAATTAGAAGACTGAGCTTACAACATGTTGAAATCATCTCTCACCTGGTTTTGCCCTCAATGTGCTTGCTGCTAAATTGGAACCTGGGCACCACCGAGACAGGTTGAGGTGTGTCTATGCAGAAGCAGCAAGGCTGCATCAGCAAACCTTGTCTCAAAGCTTGGGCAGGTACAGCACTTGCTTCATGCTGTTGGCCTGGCTCCAGAGCAACTGTGGGGAGGACTGGGATCACTAACTGCTTGGTTTTCAAGGGCACTCAGCATAAAACCTGCATCCTTTTCTGCTGAGCACTCTCTTCTCCCAGGAGAAGCACCTCTCAGCTGGAGGAAAACCTCAGCTTTGATGCCAACACTCTCATTTTATCAAGAGCAGAGGGTTACAGTTGGTCCTGGAGCACTCAGAGCCATGAGGATGTGTGATTAAGAGGAGCTATGTGCTCTCTCACAGCGTTGCTGTTTTTATGCAGCAGCCAAGCCCTAGGCAAGCAAGGAAAGAGCCCTGGAAGAAATGGTCCATTGCATACCTGTGCAGATTGAGTCAAAGTTTGTTATACAAATTTCCATGAAGCTTCCCTTTTTCTCAGAAGATAGGACATTGATCTGATTTCCCATTTTCACAATTGAGTAGGAGGTTACTGATGCTTTCTAAAGGAATTCACTCTCTCTTTTCTGCTTCCTGCCACTCTAACAGCTGGTACCAACAGGACAGCTAGCAGGTGTTTTCTCCCTATGCCTTTCATGCAGACCTGAATGCCAAGGGCTGAGTCCCAACCTCTGGGTCCAAGGCTTGGTCTAGAATGATGAATACATATGCAGGTGAATATTCTTTTCTATTTGTTTGTTTGGGGGCTTTTGTTTAGTTGTTTTTGCTGCATAGGATATGTTTCTTTAGCAGGTAGGAATAGTGCCATCTGAGTAACTGGAAAAGAATCAGAAAGTATTCTGAGCATAGTCTTGGCAACCCAAACCCCACTTCTGCCAACTTTGTGTGAGGCAGTGTGATGAAGCAGCAGCCTGGATTTTTGATGGTCTGGTTATGCTCCCTTGACAGAATCTTAAATTAGGCCTTCCTGGTCAGGCTCAGCTATCTGGTAAATCCAAATGGAAAATTCATCTTGTTGGCAGACCATGATAATACTACTTGTCTTTTAAAAAGAGATGGAGGACAGACACAAGCATATGAAAACATAACCTCCCATACATCTGCACTAGGGTGTGGAACTCAGAAGAGAGCTCACTTTGTGCAAATAGACCAACAGGAATGTTTGAATGAAAAGAATAAATCAATTCTAACAATTCCCAAGCTTACTGAAAAGCAATGCAACAAAACATTTAACCAAACTCAGGCAGGAAAGTCTTGTGGCCACAGTAGGGAAAATTAATAAATGTTATCCCATGACAGGTGCTTCTTGAGGTCAGACTGCACATCCAGAACGGAACAGAGCAATGGATCCTTAATAACTAGTGAAAAGGGAACTCATCCATCACCATCCATATTTCCATAATACATCAGTTTTTAAACATAACTTGTTTAAATAACCAACAGTGATTGATGGCCACCCTTTATACAGAGGAATTAGCCATTCAGACTAACTGTGCTGACCATTTCTTCAGACATTTTTTGAAACACGATCTGAGTCTTTGGCACTGTGAGATGGCACATAATCCAACTGCACATACTTAACAGTATGGACATACAAAATTGGCCCACACTCCATTTTCTTCATGTCATTGGAACTGCACCTGCTCAGCCTCAAACACTCAGTAATCACAAAAGACAAAGGTGAGATCATCATGTCAATGCTAGATTAATTTGATTGAGACACATCTTCCTCAAAAAAATGTGAGCAGGTAGATTCCAAAGTCTGTATGACTGAAAGCCATTCTTGGGGATAAAACAGATATCTAAACTTTTCATTTAGGTATCTTCTCTACCATCAGGTATGGGGCTTTTCATCCATTGGTAGTGCCATTTCCTTCACAAAATGAAATGTTCACATCCACAGTAAAGTATTTCTTTCCAGATGTCCTGTCCTAAAATTTCATGAATGCTGTGGTATAGTGGTATCTCTTCACTGTATAGAAAAGACCCTGAGTGACTGCCTGTAACCAGGGACTCCATGTGTGTGCCAGTTCCATTCTCCAAGAGCAAACTCTAGGACATGATGAAGGAAAGAACAGAAGGTGATACAAGCTATGCAAACTGCAACTTCCAGGACAGACCATTTCAGTTTCTCCTGGGTTTGAGTCTTCCCTAAATCAGGCCAGGCAAAAAATTTCCACACACTCTCTCACATCCCTACTGAACTATCCTGGCTTCATGGTCATTTTGGCTGCACAAACTCTGTATTTCTCCTTTACTAAATAAAAATGTCCTTTTTTTTTTCACCTCACTGAGACAAAAGCAGGTACCAAACCCTCAAGATTTTCCCAAAGCTGATCTCCAGTGAAACCAGTGTTCTCCTTGGGAATACCTGCACAACCACTATGTAGGATTTTCCTGGCCAAGTGTACACCTGAACTTGCTACCTAGAGCAGGCAATTGAAAGATGCCTAAAGGAAGCACTCAAGAGATATGTAAATATATCCTCAAAGACTCTGTCTCCATTTACTATAGAAATATATTTTTTAATATACTGTCTCTTAAATGATGGCACAAGGCTATTCTTATTTTTGTCTCTATTTCTCTTTGTTTAATCATGCAACAATATTTAATATTTGCTAATTCGCTCAGAACATAATGTAGGAAGTAGTATTAATCAAAGAATATTCTTCCTCTGATAAAGGCATTTAAAATAGAAGAATCAAAGTGTAGAGGAGGTAATAAAGGAAAATACAAAACCTGAGATATTCTTGCTACAACAAAGCAGATCAATATCCTAGTAGTCAGACCCAGTTACAAACGTGTCATGCATCTGGAAGACAATAAAGATCTGTGGTCAAATTGGCTACCACAAAAGCTGGAATTCACCCAATATAAATGTACCCCTGGGTTACAATGTATATACGTGTACACTTTAATTTTCCACCTATTTCTATTTGGTTAAATGTATCTTTTCAACAGCACTTTACTTCAGATTTAAAGATAAATACACACATCTACCTGGAAATTGCAGAGTCAAGCTTGAGAATTTTTTTAATGTCCATTCACTTCTCTTCTTATATTGATACTCTTCAACAGTACAGCTGACCGTCTGCTGCTGTTTCCCTTTCATACCTCCAAAGTAAGTCTGCAAACTCATAAATAATTTCATATTCATTCTTAAGTTTATTTTTTATTCAAGAACTAAACTTTCACCATTACAGGTGTTAAAATCTTTCTTATCTGAAGCTTTATCCATTCCTCCCATGCTCTTCCATCCTGCACCCTTCCTGCAGCTTCCTTTGCTCCGTGCAGTGGTGCCGAGGCTGTCTTGCCAATCCTCGCTGCTCCACGCTGACTCCAACAACCCTGGCAATGCTGCTTTTACCAGGCTCTGGAGAATTTCCTTCAGCTGGACTCTGCAAGCATCAGGGAGACTTCAGTGTGCTGGAAGGTGAAGCTCTTGACAGTTGCAGAGTTTGACACCTCGATGAACACCAGGATGATGAAATGGAGAGGGAAGATGCTAGGAGAGAACCAGGACTCTTTAGTGAGAGAACACACTGGCCCACCATGAGCTTGGATGTCACAGTTCAAACATCCCCTGAAATTTGTCATGAAACAAATAACTCAATGACTATGCTAACAGAGCAGTTGCTCTGCATAGAGATTTTTTGCTTTTTTCCTCACAAGTTCAAGCCAGTTTGTTTTTCAGATATTTTTAAGTATCCTCATTTTCTAAGTAAGTATCTCATTTTCTCAAATCGGCAGCCTGTAGCTGTTATTGTCACAGGCCAGTCTTTGATCTTACACTTTCTCAGGAATCATCTTCAAGGAACTGCTGGGATAGGGGATAGGATACATGGAACTTTGTCTAACCCTTCTCTGAAGAGCCACTGGAAAGTCACTTCTCAGTCATATCAAATGAGACCAACAACTATTAGGCACCCTCCTGGCACAAAATGATGACAATCATAATGAATGACAAAAGACCAGAAGCTGGAGGAAAAATGAAAGAGAATAAAATAGGAAGAAACAAAGTAAACAAAAACATATACTCTATTTTTCTTCAAACTTTCGTTTTCAATGATCATATAAAAACCACTTGTGTAGTAGAAAACAATACTGTAGAAGGAATCAGAAGAATAAAGAAGGATAAGAATATGATGTACAGGTTAGGAAAGCAACAGCACAGATTGAATACATATAGAGTATGAGATTTGAGTATGATTAGTTTTAGGAGTGATTGTCATCCATAGCTACCACTGAAACTATGAGGCTGCAGTTTAAAATCAAAAGTGTGCCTTTGGAAATTGCCTAATAAACATGCACCATGAGCACTTACATGCACAAAAGGAACATTCTGATTCTTCTTCAGCACCCTAAGAGACAGAAACCTAGAGTTCACATGTGTGAGGGTCAGGAAGTTTCTTGACTGTATCCTGTCTGTCTGCAGTACAAAAGCATAGCCAGACTAAAATACTGAAAGGTATTGTGGCCACACTGCTTCCCTGAGTAAAGTGAAAGCTGCACTGTTAAATGAGTGTTCCCCATCACATACAGTTCACAACCTGTTTATTGTCTTCAGCCAGGGCACAGGCTCTCTATGTTTCTTCCTAAGATGCAGAAAGAACCCATTCTGGTCTTGCTCTTAGGATCTGGACTGAACTGTCCTCCATCTCTGCCTTCAGATATCCCCAAACACGCCTCCTAAATCAATGGAACTGCACTTTTATTTTCCCTTGACTGTCTCCATGTTTCATTCTTTATGGGGAAAGAGAGGAGAGTTTAGCACACTTTCCTCTTTCCCTGAGCAGCCAACACTGAGAGAGGACAGACTGGCCAAGCTGTGACATGGTATCAAGAGACAAACAAAGCTAAATCTGGCCACTGTTGGGGAGCCCTTAGCCACACACAGCTGCAGTAAGGAACAGATGCAGGCATAGCTGAATTGACATCAACTGCTCATTAAACAAGCCATGACCAACAGATGGGAACACTGCTTTATTATGATAGCCTTCTCCAAATGCTGAATGAACTAGATGGAAAACGAGACTGCAAAATGAGTGGGTGCTAAAAATGGGAAATCCTACTGCAGAAAATCAGCCAATCCACTAGAATGCCAGGTGCTACAGCTGCTCCACTCTTGAACCCAATTCCGACAAACTGCATTTGCCACAGAAAAGGATAGAAAATGTTCATTTTCAAAGGTCTCCCAACTACCCCATATTGGCAGTTACAGTAATTATCAGCATAATTGCTTCATGTCACAGCTCATTATAAATGAAAAAGGAGATTTTGGCTCTGATAGCTATTATTTGCTAATGCATCAGGCAATGCAGTGTATTACAGTGTATCATACCTGTATTTCACTCCAAATTTTTTCTCCTTTTTTCTTCTTACTAGATACACATTTTAGAAAATTGACAAGGAAGTTATGTGGAATAAACATTAGGCATTATAGAACAGAGAGAAAATTAGAAAGGCAGAATAATTTTTCTACAGAAAGAGATACATTGTTTTATTGCACCTACAAAACAATTATTGCAATAACCAAGGACAGGCTTAAGTGTCAATGGTCTTGCTACATCAAATAGTATTATTTGAGTTACTAAGACAAAGAATCATTAGCCAACAGTCAGCAGGAATTTGCCAGGCTTTAATTTACTCTCTTATAAACACAAAGCTAACTAACACAGTAAGAGTGGCAAGCATACACATCAAAATAATAATGTTTCAAAACAGCAGTTCTGGAAGAAATAAAGCAGAATTCACTTCAACACAACAATGAAGCTAATATATGCTAAATAACTAACACAATTATTTAATCTTTATTCTCTTCTGTTTTTGCTGTTTCCACAAGTGGGACCAACAGGAAAGGGCTGTTGATTCCTCTTAACAATCAAAAATATTTTAGCTGAGGATAAACCAAACCACAAACAGTCCAAATTCTCTTAATTCATATAGGGCCCACAGCTCTGTGGAAATATAAGGCTTTATGGGAATACAAGGCTTCATCAACCACCTATATAAGAGCCATGTAGCTGGATCTACATTAACCTGGAGAGCACAAAAATCCATCTTGGTATCTGGCAATTCTCATTCAAGTTTAGGAGAACTTACTCCTCATACAACCAATGAATGTACACATGAAGGCAGCAGAAACATAGGTGGAAATGTTGAATAACACATCAAATAGTTACAAAACATAGCCCAGTCAGATTATTAAATATATATATGAAGAAAATGCCTTTACTTCAGGACTATGTTTACTTCAAACAGATCAGGACTATTGAGCTTTTTCAGAAGTTAAAAGAGATCCAAATTATCTAGGTATTTTATATGACAAGGAAAAGAATATGTAGGAGAAATACACACTTTTCAGATAAACCCAGTTTACCAGACTGCTTTTAGAAATCTAAAAAAAATAAGCACAACCTTATTCCTGTAAAAGATATTTAACTACAAAAGTTGTTAATACTACAGCTGTTCAAAACATTTCTCTGAGATACAGACTATTTTTAAAAATCTGCCTTTGTTAAAAACAATCCAGAAATAATGAAGTAATGAAAACAACTACCAGGAAAACGTGGAAAGGATCACTCTGATGAACATTTATGTGCCCAGCATACAAAAGGCAATATTTGAGACTTCAGAGTGATACAGGGGTCTGAAAACAGAGTGTTTCACCTCACTTATGTAGTTTAGGCTCCTGACTTGAACATCCAGCCTTATTTCAGCACTGCAAAAACTCCATTAAGGGAAAATCCATTGTTAGATACCTGATATTTTTAATACCTGGTCCATAGAGACTAACTGATTCATTAGAATGGCAGGCCTTTCTAACTCCTCCTCCATGTTATTTAACACCTACCCACATCAATGTAATCAAATATGACAACTTCTAAGGAAAAGTGTTCACCTGCACAGGGGAATCTCACAGATCTGGTGCTCAACACATATCAAACTGCCAAGCAGTAAGTGTAAACTAATAGTTCATACTTGACTGGAAGTTAAGACAGAAGGAAAAAAACAATGCCAGGCAAATTTGTTTTCTTTATTCTCTTCATCTTTAAAATTAAATCAGCATTAACACAGTTCAAAGAGAGTGTATAGCAGGGGTCAGGTAGCACATTTGATATAACATACAAAATTATATACACAGAGTGCTGTGAAACATTTGCACAGTATGAAAATGGAGCAACTATATACACTCAAAGAGGATAAATACACAGTCACATAGGGGGATTGGAAAAAGAGATATCTAATGAAACCATGTGAGGATGACCATATAGTGTTACTTAACATCTTTATCAGCTCTGACTTTTCCCTTTCTGATAAAACACAGAAGGATACATAAATTAAAATAAATTTTAGAAAAAAACTCCCCTTATTCAATATTTATGGTGTCACAAGAAGAGGACAAGGTACTTTCTTCAGCATGTTCAACCTGTGTATGACACTGAAGCCTTGTTAGAATACTATGAGATTATTTTCTAAGTCTAGGAAGCATTAAAATGCAGAGATAACCACTGCTCTCATATAATCATTCCTCCAAGCTGCAGGGAATCAGTTACAGGGCTTGCTGATCACATTAGGATTATTTCACGTTTCCTCAGCATCTGCATCTTGAAATGTCCAAGAGGAAGGCATCTGAGATAACTGAGCATTTCCAGTCACATAACCCTATCTTTGGAAACCATGGTTTCTAACTGGACAAGCCCAACACCTTTCTCTCATATAATTCTGATCAGGCCACTCTTAAAATGCCCATTATATAATGGGGATCATAATACCCACTATAAGCAATGCAAATGAAATTTGCAGGCAATCTTTAAAGGATGAGTGAGAACACAGAAGGAACATTCAGATGAGCCAAATCAAGATGATTGAGTGAATTTATAACCCATAACTTCTGGACATAAATAAATAATGAGGATGTTGAAAACATATTTAATAGGGTACAAGGAGGTACACCTAGCAAGTATGGATAAAAACCCTGTTATCTTTCCACTGACAATAGGATCTTGTAAATGAAGAGCTGACTGACATGTAATGGCAGGCCTACACTAGCCCAGTCTCTGCTCCAGAGTGACAGGGAGTACAGGTACTGCTGTCAGCTTTAACTGAGCCAGCTCATACACCAAAAGCAATTTAACCTTTGAAGCATTGAGCTACAGGTGCAATAATTTAATACCCACAATAGAGACACAACTTTAAGAAAGAACAAGCAGTAGAAGGACTGGACTATATACTCTGCTTACAAGCAGGTACTAAGGTTTTGTGTTACTGTATCCTCACTGCTACTACAATTGTTAGAGAAATTAAGGTGGCATATGCTGGAATGTGCTTTATTCATTTCTTGCCATTGCTGAGAAAACACATGCTGAGAAAGTGTCAAGAACAGTTTCTAAAGGAGGTGAAAGAATTTCATCACATATGACATGGGAAAGCTAACTTGGCTAACACCCAGAAATGCAGAAACCTGTTTATTGTGTGGGAATAGCTAAAGGCCCATCACAAATGCTTAATTCCTAATACTTATACTTTTTCAGAGCTACATCTTTACCTATAAGTTCTTTCTTATTGCTAGACAGTGAATATCTTCCTCTCTGTTTTACTTCACTTCTGGAGACAAAAGATTACCAAAGTCTGACATCATCTCCCTGGGATGCCTTTTGTCTACTGTTGTCCTCTTCTTTTTCTCTTTTCCCCTCTTTTCTTTCACAATACTTTTCTTCGCTTCTTCTCCTCCTTCATCTTCCACAGGCCAGCGAGGGCAGGGCTTTGTAGTCTCACCATCTAGGCTGGAAAATCAGAAAAGGAAATCCACAAAGCTAAAAGCACGTATCTCAAAAAGCCTCTTTTAGAAGACATAGATTTCACCTTTTTCCACATCTCACAGTACTGACAAGAGAAGGACTTTTCACATTCTTGACCATTTGACAGGGCTATAAATGTCCTACAATCCAGTTTCCCTTTTACTAATAGAATAAGTGAAGGATAGACTAAAACAGGGCTCTGGCCCTTAATCGTATCTGCCTCTTAGGACTCCAGAAAGGACATGGGCAAAAAGGACCCTTTTGCTGTGTGGGTCCAGATCACACAGTCTTTTACTTTGCATATAGAACTTGTTAGCTACATTTTCATAGTGCTTGTTCTGCCATAATTATTTCTTTCCATAGTCAAGGCAGGAAAATGCCCCAAACAGATACTAATATCTCATATTAAAATCACAAGAGCTATATTAGTACATTTAAAGATTAGTCAGCTAAGCATAACTCCCAATACACACCACAAAAACATTAAAAGACAATCCCAAACAACTCAGAGCTGGAGTTAGCCAAGCCACTGTAATACATCTATGGGCACTGAGGACTTCCTGTCAACATGGGAACCTGGGAAGTGCCTTTGAATTTTTTTCCCTTACTGCTCCAGCACTTAGCACAAAGGGTTTATCTCTTTTTGAGGTTTTAATATATTGCATTCAAAATTTTTGATTCCTTTCCAATTAAATTGTGCTTCTGCATTATTATCAACAACGTCAGCACTTTCTCATTAGATCTGTGCACACCTATGTGTGCAGCGTCCCTGTCTAAGTAGGACATAGGAGGTAGGAATTTATTTTAGTAATATAATAAATAACAAGTTTCATTGGAAAGCACACTTCCATGCCCTTGTAAAAGGTAGGGGTTCTGATGAAACTCCATTTAGTTCATTCATTTCAGTTAATTCTCCAAAGAATTCCTCTGTTTGCCAGTGCATAACTCAATTTTCTCCACATTTATACATAAAAATGGCCATTCAGTTTGCTAATAAATTCTCTTTGGAGAGAGAATATTTTTACTAACGCACTCATTCATGAAATAAAGCATGTAGAATGGACACTGTTCTTATTGTTTATGCATTTAATCACATCTTTTCTTAATATAGTACTTCATTTAGAATACAATCCAACTCAGTGGAAGGGAAAAACTTCTGCTGATTTTGCTGGAACTCAGACCAGTTATATACCTGCCTCTTTTCAACTGGTTGTATGCATTAAGAAGGAAACCATGGTCTTCAGGTTTGCTTTCTGGTGAGAAGAGGCTACTGTCATATCAATGTTATGGCCTGGGAAAAGGCATTGATGTATTCCCAGATTTGAAATTCTGCTCAGTAAAGACAGGGCATTCATTTGTTTGTGTGCTGTGGCCACAAGCTGGTGGAAGGTTGACTTTCAAACTGTACTGGGATCACTACTAGAAAATATGTGGGAATCACAGGACTTGAATCTCAGTTGCTTTTCACTCCATCATTCTCAGTGAATCCAAAGATCAGTCCACAACTGGTACCCTCACACAAAATTTTTAGATGAAATCTTTAATGATGATAATCATATTAGAACATTTCAATGAAAATTAAGAACATCTGTGGGTGACCAAGCACTGGAGCAGGTTTCCCAGAGAGAGTGTGCACTCTCCTCACTGGAGATACTCAACCATTTGGATGCAAACATCTGCCATGTGCTCTGAGATAACCCTGCTTGAGCATGGAGGTTAGACCAGATGACCTACTGTGGTGCCTTACAATCTGACCCATCCCATGATTCTGTGATCTAAAATTGCCTTGCATGGTGGCACTTATTTCTCTCTACAACTACCAGAAAGGAAGGTGTAGCCAGGTGGGGGTCGGTCTCTTCTCCCAGGTAACCAGGGACAGGACAAGAGGACACAGCCTCAAGCAGCACCAGGAGAAGGTTTAGGCAGGACATTAGGAAATAATTCTCCACAGAAAGAGTGATTGGGCGTTGGAATGGCTGCCCAGGGAGGCGGTGGAGTCACCATTCCTGGAGGTGTTTAAGAAAGGACTGGACGTGGCACTCAGTGCCATGGTCTAATTGACAAGGTGGTGCTGGGTGATAGGCTGGACTTGATGATCCCAGGGGTCTTTTCCAACCAAGCTAATTCTGTGATTCTGTGATTTTTCCTTTTCATGTTTCCTCTTGGAAATAAATTTCCCTTGATGGAGATTATACGATTCTTTTGCAGCAATGCTCAAACTACATGAAAGAGGAAATCCTTCATCCTGTGGATGTCAAGGCAAATGGAAGATTTTAAAAAATTATATTTTTTTCACATAATGTTAAACTGTTAAAATATTAAACTGTGCAACTCCCCCTGGGAAGAAGCTATGGATGATGATTTTACATGGTTTCAAAGAAAGTAACTGCACAAATTCATGGAAGAAAATTCCATCAAGGCTATTTAATATAGAGACTTTAATTCTGCTTCAGATAATTTTTTAATCCCAAATTATTGTAGGTTGGGAATGTATTCTGGAGAAATATCTCTAGATGATTGTTCTGATCTTATTGTCCATCCTAAGGTTGTCTGAAGTTGTTAGTGCTCTGAAGGATGTCACAATTTCAACTGGATTAAACTAGAACTTAATGCAATATGAAAATGTAATCCACAAACACTTGGAACCACTGCATTTTCAGTGCACACTTCATATCTTGCTGCACATTAATTCTGCAGAACCTAAGCAGGGGCTCATGCTCATCTTACACACTCTGTCTCCATCATTCTCCAGATTTAAGTCCAAAAGATGAACAAATATCTTAGAAAAAAATTGCAATTTAATGTGCAGCTTTAAATAACAGTAAGTATCTTAACAGGAAAATAAGGTCTACAACAAATAGAAACTCCATCTCACCTTTCAGCAATCCCCTTAACAACTTTCTGGGACTAAGCTTCAAACCACCACATGCCACCAATGTTTCCATAGTGAAAATAGGGCAATAAATTCTCACACAAACTTAGCTGCATGTGTAGAGTAAGCCAGTTCACAATAGCTGTAGTTAGAAACCTGACAGCATAGTTGAACTCAAAGTGCAACATTTAGGATTCAAATTTTTAAAATTTTGTATTTTTAGGTTCAAACATACTCACATCTCATAATCCACAGTTTGCACCATTCTTATGTACTGACATGAAGAGACATACTTGGTTTGGCTGATTTTAATGAGCTCACTTCTTACACAGTGTTCCTGCAATAACACAATCAACATTCATCTAATTTAAACTGAAATCTCAAAAGCAATGAAGATACATATGCATAAAAAGTCAACTGTTTAATTGAAACTGTAATCAGCCTCTAATAAAGATAATTAATATAAAAGTTTCAAGTACAAAGTAAATTTTCTTTAATGCATGGTATGAAAAGTGCAGTAAAATTATCATAATGGCTTACAAACAAAAACCAAACCAAACAAACATAATGGAATTAATTTCAGACTATACTGACTGTGTTAAAACTCCATGTGTTTCTTATTTTAGAAGCATGGAACTTGTGAAAGCCACCAAATGTGTTAAAGAAGGAAGAACAGAGTATGATTTAAGAATAAATTATCCTACAGTATTTCTTTGTTCAGGTTTATTACATGAGCTCTTCATTGCACTCTGAAATCTGATTTACTCTGGTTAGCTGGAGACTCAGATTAGGACAGTGAGCTCATTAGCCTGGAAAATTCTATCTGCCTCTTCAAGAACAGAATAATGGTAAAATCACCAGACTGGCATCATCTTCTAGGTTTACTTACCTCCCTGTTGTTGAACATCAGTACTGTGTAGAGTTTGTGACCTGTTTCCACCCTCTCTGGTGTCGCTATGACAATGGCAGGTACATAATATTCATTTTCTGCCTTTCTCCCAGTTCTGGCAAGCACATAGTCCCCAACCTGCACACCAGGAAAGCATCAATGCAAGAACCATGTAACTTGTGAGGTTTACAGGATACAAAGTGCAACTACTAAGGTATTTTTATATGAATCATCATTCTATCATGTTCCCATGATTAATATGGACCATTGAAAGAAAAGAACAACTTGGACCCTGCATGTTCTGATCATGCAATTTCCACTGAATCGGGGAGAGAACACAAAACAAAAATAAAGGTTCGAGCTCTACTCAATGTACCTGGGCTTAGCTAGCAAGATGAACTGAATGAGAAACTCTTACAAACTGTGCATTCCATGCAAATTTTAAGGCTTTCAACAATCTTTTAAACCAACCTTGGGAATTTCAGATAATTCCAGATATAACTGATTTATCCAAAAGAGTTTTTAAAATTAACACAGAAGTCACAATTTTATATCAAATTCTGCACGTCTCTAGAGTTGGATACAGAACTTACAGAAGTATCAGGAGCTACCATATCAGGATTTGCCTTCATCTCAAACTGAAAAAAAAGTCTCTAGTTTTATACGTAGCGATGCAATTATAAACATACTTCTTTTATTCAAAACAGATGGATCCATGCTACAACCATCACCTTTCTGGTGTGTAGAATAAGAATCACCAAAAAAACCCAGCTGTGATTACAGATAATTAGCTTATAAATTTTAAAGAAAACCAGAAATAAAACAGGGATTATAATTTTTTATTACTGTTATTTGCCTTAGGATATGGTTATTTGCTGGATTTAAAACATGCTGTGGAAACCAAATGGTTAAAACATGCTGTAAATCACACTAAGTATAAAAGGTGCTCTTACATTTATAATCTTTGTGCTAGCAAACAATAACTGTACTACTAAGTAGCTCACCTTTCTTCTTTGGGTGGGGAAATATTAATGTTTTATAAAGAAAACAATATAGATTAATTTAGAACACATAATTTTAATAAACAAAGTAATAGAATTACAATGAAAACATGCTTCAAGCAAATGAAAAACTTCATGTTGAAATAGCACCATATTAATATAATGAAAAACTCTTCTTTAAAATAAATAAATGTATTTAAAAGATTTTTTAAAAATCTATAATTTATTCTAGGTCTAATAATAAGAAATAAAATAAAAATTGCATATTTGCAATCAGGAAAAAATACAGTTTTTCACCTCCAGATGTGGGCATGGCATAGCACCTCCTACAGGTATAGTGAACTTGACAGGGACATCACAGCTCTCCCCATTGCTGAAGTCAACATGTGCAGATGTAGAAGTGATATTCCCTATCACAGTTCCTGAAAAAAAAACAACAAACAAAAAACCCCAGAATAAAATATTCAAATTATTTTTCTTCCACCCCTTGTGGTAATTACTTTTTTTAAAAATGCTATAAGCTGTCACACATCACTGAGGTCAAACATGCCTATACTATACATTCTTCATTTTCATTTAGCTACTGTAAGTTGTGCTAGGGCAATGGAGACATTTGTACCTAAAAAAACCCTGCCTTACTAACCATTCTTAATAATGCTATAAAAAGAAAATGAAATCTTTTTCAAGCACAAGTCTGAAATTTGTAAGCTGATCAGGTTAACATAATAAAACTGGCAGTTAACATAATAAACTACCACAGTTAAAAATATGTTATTGAACAAAATCCCAACTAAACACGTAAAGGTAACACAAAGATAAACACATACATACAGAGAATATTTCTTTGAAGAATAAGAATATTAAGAATATTTTTTTTAATAACAGAGAACTGAGAAAGAACTGAGTTTTACCTACTAACTATTCTGGCTTTAAATTCAACAAAAAGGCAGCAGCATCCAGTGATCTTTTTGGACACATGCAAAAGCTGGGCTTATGATTTCCTCCCACACTTTTCATAGACAAACGTATAAATGCTCTCCATCTTTACGAAATTAATGTCTTCTCTTAAATGCATATATACTTGCACATACAAAATATATATTCATTTTTCATGAATAAGCACATATAATATTAAATGTCATTAAGAAATAAGTAGTTAAGTATGACCATAACTTATGTTTTATCAGTATTAAGGAACACTAAATAATATTGACAATATGGACAAAAGTATATACCTGGATAATAAAATCCTGTGACGTCCCATCTTGCAATTACCTTTTGGCTTTTGTGAGTCACAAATATTTGACATTTTTGTCTTGTCTTAGACTTTGGCCTCCCACTTTCTTCTTCAAGTCTCTGTAATTTCGACACAATTATTTCTCTATAATAGCTAATGCAGTAAGCCTTAATCTATTCTTTGGAATTATTTAAAAATTGAGGCAATATAATGCTAAGAGATCTGTATAGAATACTCAGTAAATTGTAAATACACTTTAAACTTTCAGAATAGTTCTAAGTACAGGAAGTACTCATATAAGAGTTTTCACTATAAAATCCTGTTCTGTATGTTCATAACAATACCTATATTTTCATGTGTTCAGGCAGAAATTTACCTTGATGAATTATAGCTCTGGCTACCATTTTCCTACAAAAATTTTTTATGAAGTTGCACAATTCATATTAAATGATGAGGTAAGGGAAAATCATCTTTTGTGTTTTCAGAATAAGAAAATTTGCTCTACACATTTATTTTGTCCAGATACGAGTTTTCATAGTAATCTGATTTGCATTAGAAGTAACTCACTGTAGAGGATGAATCATTAAAAAATGAAATATGAAATAAAAAATATTCAAACAAATCTTCAAGTGTCTGGAAAAAAAGTTTATTTCCACATTATAATTCAAAATTTAATTGACAGTTTCGACCATTTTAAAACATTCCAGTTTAGTAAAATATTATACCACATCTTCCAGACCTGCCACTGTCCATTATTCTGCCCCACTAGTTTGGATTCTTCATACACTAATTACTTTTGCCATAAGGTTCCTAAATATAAATTGCAAGCAAGTGCAAAACTTGCTTATAATAAATCAGTTTCATCATTAATTTTTAAAATATTTATTAGCCTACCTCCTACAATTTGCAGGCATCCATCTCTTACACAGTTCTTCTGAATCATAAAAATATACAACTTGAAATCACAAACTTTTCCACAGGTCTACACATCGTTCTGAAAAACTACCATAACTCACAGACTCTTAATAAAACCCCTGCTTGCTAGGATGTGTATGACTTGTTTCTTTTTCTGATGACATTTCTTTTCTAAAAAAACTTATTTGATTTGATACTTTATTTTCCCTAATAGCCAATAATGATGGAAAAGATATTAATAACTTTGAATAAATTGCTTGTTCTCAGTTTCACTATAATTATCACAACATCTTTTTTCAAACTCTCCCTCAAAAATCACAAACAACCCAAGGAAAAATGTCCTAAAAATAAGCAAAACACACAAAAGAGGCAAGGAGATATTTTAAATTGGAGATATATGGGATTTTTCTAGCTTATTCTTTACCCCTAAAGAATATTAATTTTATCAACAGTTTGCATTTTCAAACTCAGAACCAGGGGCTCTTCACAGTGCTTAACTGACTGCTTGAAGTATAACTCAACAAAGGCTGATCTGGGAGCAGACCTACAGTTCCACAGACACAAAAAAGTATTTGGGTAAAGCATTTACCTAATTCCTCAGGCTCCAAAAGGACAGCTGCTGCTGAATATTTATTATCAACTAATTTGTAATGCTTGACTAATAACTTGGGCAACTTCCAGCACTCCACATTAATCCAAATGCTAAAGACGACACAAGCATTCACAATGAGGATTCCAAGTCGTGCAGAATTCAGGTGGCCCAGAAACACTGTCTAAATTAATATCCATTTTTCTTTTCTCTCACACAGCTTTTAGGTGTTCAGCAGGATTGACCCAGACACTGTTGGAGTAGCCATTTCTGGTATTCAGTACTGTTATTACAAAAGAGTCCTGATTCTCAGGGATTTTTACCATGTTTCGCTCTGCTTCTGTTGAAGGCAATGCATTAAACCACAATGGGTGAAAGAGACTTTGTTTACTTCTTCCAATAGCTGCTACTTTTTAAATTCCCTTTCAAAAAGAATAGTCTTTTTCCTACTTTCCTACTGTAAGTGAGAACAGACATGAAGACTATGCACAGATCTCCATGTATCCTGGCTCAAACTTTGGATTTTCATAATCCTGACACCTGCAGAGTGAAGCAACCACCACTCTTTCCTGGGTGCCAGTGGGAACAAGCCCATTCTTCAGAAACCTATTTATGAAAGAGCCTAAAAAGAAAGATCTAACAACTAAGGTGTTTTATTTGAAATTCAGTGAAAAAAATCACCAGGAAATTTAAAAGTCTGCTTTGTTGAGTAGAGTTTCAGAATAATTGTGATTTTTCTATGATGTCACAATGACAATTTCCCTTCAGTGCCATATCAGCTATTTCCTTGCTGTAATGTATTTCAGTTGGTAGTTTATTTCTCTATACCCATTTTGTGGGCAGACATCACAAAGCCTTCAACAACACTTTTAAAAGGCTCCCCATTTTTTCTTCATTTTTCCTCACTGTTTTTCTACCACATAAACAGAATTCTAATTACATCTGCATTTCTGCCTCTTACTCTTGAAGCCTTTCAGTTGCAGATTAGCAATTACTGAAGATGCTACTCTGATTAGACTCCTAAAGCAGGTTGACTCAGGATAAGTGATTGCACAATGTTAATCACATCATGTCTGAAAGCACACACTGGTTGTTCCAAGGCAACAGTAAAATTACACTCAAAAAATGAAACATAAACATGTTTCTCCTGCTCTTGTATTGGGACATTATACAGCATAGGTAAATCAATAATAAAAATAGCTCTAACAGCAATGTAATATTTTCAAACTAATGTGAAATTAATTGAGATAATCTCTTTTTTGAAGACATTCAAATGTTTCCAAATGTGCAGTCTTAATGGAATTTAAAAACTCAAAAACTCCAGAAAACACACACACACAAAAACACTAACTTCAATCATAGTTTCAGGGTAGGTAGACTAATGTATTAATGCTAGACTAATGTATTAATGAAATGGAGAGAGAAAAAAAGCCTCTCTACCTAGCCAAAAGTGGGTGTCCACTTCAGAATGAGCTCCAGATGCCACTGACTCAGTTCACAATGCTGTGATATTGCACCATTTCATGTATAACCACATTTTAGGGACAGTTAAATTTTAGTGTACAAAAATGAAGTTGAATCCCACCTCTTCTCTCTGTATTTTCTTTTACAAGAAATGTACCATGGAAGATTACAGTGAACTACTCCAATATTACAAGATCTTTTATTTCTGTTTATCAGATATTAACTCAACCACAAATCTTGTATCTAAGTTGCCTTTAATATATCTGTTCTTTTTCTTTCCTGCTATCATTGCAGCAGAGATAAAGATCCTTTGCTGTGATTTATTTCTAAGAGGCTCGATTTCTGTGGCTCTCTCTGAAGCTCCAGAACTTCTACTTCCCCAATATTTTAAAAAAGGTAACTGAAAGCTTGATCTCTTTTTAACTACCTTCTTTCCCCTATCCATTTTATTTAGCATCATGCTACATGTCTACTTTATCATCTATGATCATGGAAAAAACATATTCCAGAGGTACATAGTGAAGTGGAATATCTAAGGAGAAAAAATCCCTTCCCATGTATTACCTTTTTATTGTTGCTTATGTGTGATTCTGAGCTTTTCTCAATTTCCTTTTTGACAGCTTCCTGAAGAGCAGAGGCTTGTTGTATATATGTTAATGCTGTCAATATCTCATCTTCTAACAATTTTACATCTTCATAGGAAACTGGCCATCCCAAATTCTCTAAAGCCTCCAGCAAAGCTTCTTTATGGTGTTTATATTGGACTGGCACATCCTCTTTAAATCTTAAAATATATATATATATATATATTAAGAAATTAATAATCACAAGTAGGAAAAAATTTAATTACATCAGTGCTTTACAAATAGAGTCACAAATTGTGAATGCAAAATAAAGAATCAGATTTGCCCAATTTATCTTCTGTATGCTACAAGTTCTTGCATTTCATCCAGATACTGCTATGTTCAGTCAAACAATCATGTCTGGTATAACTATATCTTATATAAAACAGCTACAGAGAAATTCAAGTGGCTGAGCCATAATTTCTGAAAAATAAATCAAATGTTTTAATATCTATCCACCAATATTAATGATTAATATGTTCCTCTAGCAATAGACTGTGCAACTGCTACATTTTTTGATCACATGCATAGTTGCCATATGTTATCAATAATTAAACATTTTGGATGACACTGTCAAATTTCTATACTCTGCAACTCATTGTTTATCAAGAGATATCTGTTTCCTTTTTTTTTATTACATGCTGTTTTGTTTAAGAGTCTTCATTTCCTCTGTGCACCAGAATGAGGTTTTAGATCTCCTTATTAATGATAGAACTGTAGGTTTTTTACTCATTATGCTTATGTCTTCTTAAAAGCATTCTAGCTTTAATTCCCATTTTTCTGTGAAGAACTATTTCGGGCCCATTCAGTTTTCATTAATTGATCTTCATTAATTCTTTTCATTAATTGATCTCTGGCACAAAGAGATGCTAACTTCACTGATGTTTATACAGCAATTAATTTTCTAAATCAATATTTAAAAAATAGGCTAGTTAACAGTACAAACTTCCAGAGTGATATACAGCTCCAGCACATGCTTTTAAGGTGCTTATTACACCTTAACAAACCAGCCACTAGAGAGCTCTTTACGGGATCAGAGAAGATTTACTTTGAGGTCAAAAGCAATGACATGCTGCCCTCCCAAGGCCCTGCACTTGACACTGATTAAGGATAGAGAAGCAACATCCAAATGGAACACAAGTCCTTTCCTTTAAAAATAATCAGCACCACAAAAAGGAGGTCCAGAATTTAATATTACTCCATATCATATATTTTTGAAAGCAAGGTATACTTATGAAATATTTGAAAATTAAACCAATTGGTTATAGAAATAGTGATAAAAAACTACCAAATATTTATGATCAGCCTTTCAGAGGTACATTAGAAAACCAAAACTGATAGCTTACTTGTCTCTTTCCTCCTGAGATAGTGCTCTCCAAATAACTAGGTTCAGGCGCCTATTAAAGAAAGCAAAGCAGTTTTTGAGGGAATGCAGTTCCTGGTGCAGCTGATCATCTCAAAACTAGCAAATAAACACAGTTTCTTAAGATATCTGCACTGATTTGTATTCCAAGCACAATGTATCATCAAATTGTATCCTTATGGTTCAGCTATGAAATTATCAACTGCAAAAGAAGATGGGAAAAGAGTATCTTCCATCAAATAACAGTATGACTATTTCAGGGTCATAGAAGGTTTAATGGCAACCACTGCTGCTTCCTGCCAGGATCTTCTATGGATGGCTGTCTCCAGCATCAGCAAGTTAAATCAAATAACAAAATTGATTAAATGCCAGTTAAGCTGCACAGTTCCTCCAATTAAACATTTTCAGAAAATGTAGTCTGAATGTAGTAATGCTAATTTCTATCTTTTTCCCTGCTAAGTTTACCCCTCAGTTGTGCCATTCAGGTTTCTAATTCATTAAACTCTGGCTATGAAGAAAAACTACTGACAGGAAAACAGAAGTGATTATCCCAAAGCAATGCAGTTCTGAGATCTTTCAAAAGCACCACTAAACTTTCTGGTTTTGCTTTTTAAGACATACATTTTAAACTCTTATAAGACCATCTAGCTTATGGTTTTCTCTATTAACATCCCAAACAAACCATCACTCAATTACTTCATTTCAGCTATAGATCCTAATTACTGTAATTCCAGGAAAAATTTCCAAATTTCCTTTGGATATGAGAAAAATTCATTGCTAGGAAAAATTCAGATTGTAACCTGATTGACTACAAATAATCTTGCCAGATTTACTGGTGCGTGTACAAAAAAAAGCACATTAGCAACAGAGTCTGAATACTAAATTCATGATGATTCATTTTATCTACCAGAAACTAAATCCCAGCATTTTTTGAATACAAACTACTTAGTTCATTCTCAATATACAGTCTCAGCACGCTCCAATGCCTATTTCATCCTTCTAAATGTGCACACTCATAACTAAGTTGGTTATAAAAGCTTCTGGCTATACAAAATCATATACATTATGGATCTTTCAGCGTTCTTCTCCTTTAATACTATATGTTCTCTCTATCAGGCCACAAAAATTCTACCCCCACCACTTTTTTCCCTCTAAATCTGATGCTAAACTCAATCTGCACATGGAAAAATGCTGGCATGTTTGCTTCTGTGCTTGAAACCTGGATGTCCTGATCTATTGTTTCATCTACATATGTCAGAATAAATTTGTGACCAACCACTATTTACAAAGCTGAACTGCAGCTTTTGGAAATTCAGTGACTAGAAAAGGACTGTGACATCTAGAGAAAAAAAGATTTGACTGGCTTGCTGTTTGACATGTAGAGGAAAAGCAAAGAGATCTCTTTTTTGCACTGTCAATTACAGGATCTTCAGGCAGATTTGTCTTCCTATACCTCTTTTTCATGGAAGTAGGAACTCAATCCTACTATTGTAAGTACACTGATTCATTGATCTCTGTTGGTAAACAGAAGTAAAAAGTAATCCTTATCACCAAAGTTTTAGTGAAACCGTGGAAATGCTATCAGAGTTTAACCAAAAAACAATTTTCTTTCCCTTAAAATCAAAGTCAGTAACTGTAAAATATTCAATGGTATGGTACAGTAATGAAAAACTTGAAGTTTTTTCAGAATTCACCATCACAAATACACCACTTGAACCTTCTATTAAAATGAGTGACAAATCAATTTCTATGAATTCTAATAACATCAGTGATAACAGTGTTGTCTCAGTGACAGAACAAACAAAACAAGAAACTTTTATTCATGTGATTACTGAATTACACCATGGTAAAATAATTGCATTATTTTAAAAAAATGCACAAAGTTGGATCATGGAAAGAAGTAGCTTAGAGATCGAATGCCTTTGTCCTCTTTACTTCTGTTGTGATTTTACTAACATCTAATTTAAAAGTACAACATATATGCCTCTCAAAAAAACCCCCGCCAAATTTAAATTGTCAGTTTCTTATTGGTGCCTCAGTTATATTATTGCATGCATAGTTGGGTGATAGAGAGCTGGCAGCAAAAAACAGTCCTTAATTTAAGTGTCAGCCCATGGATATAGGACCTTAATTTTAAGTTAAAATTCTGGCTAGCATCATATGTTTACAGGCAATTCTTCCTGAGGGATGACCGGTTTCAGGTTTGCCCCTGAAAAGTAAAATAATTTTGTTTTTGTCACTGACCAAACATAATATGAGCAACATGTTGTTATTTATCTCCTTGCCTATTATCTGTTTTCACATTCAGCTTTTTTTTTTCTCTTTAAGAAAATAAAATTTCTCCTACATGTTGATGGTGGATTAAAGTGTGAAGAATTATCAGTACTGAGCAAAGCATGCATGAGGAAATACCGAGTGCCTGAGAAAAAAACTGAAGCATGACTGCAACCACGATAAATTTCTGGTGAGTAGACTTGCCTCTCATAGGATTTAATTGCTTGTTCCAGCTTCTCTTTGTAGGCATCAAGATTCAGTGCCCAAGGATTAATTAGTGCAATCCCCTTCTTGTCACTGCAAACATGGGCCAATGGTAACATCTATTATACAACAAAGACACAGATATCATTTATCACATAAATTTAAATGCTCTTATTCTGGAGGACTTTATTTTGTAAGGAATGAGAGTAGTAAAGCTGTAGAGATCACTGATCACCAAAGAGTGAACAAAGTGGACACTGGTCACCAAAACTTGTCTTGATTACTTAGGAACCTAATCAGGTTCATCAGGATCAGAACTTCAATATTTTTCAAATCTCCCAATACAACACCGACATAAATCAACCTCATCATAAAACAAAAATGAATACAGCTGCGAGTAGATCTTCAAATGGCAGAGAAAAGGGTAGAAATGGATGACAAAAAGAGAAGGAAAGATGCCTTCCAAACTCTCAGTCCAAAGTCCCACCACCTTTCAGCCTATTAAATTATTCAGTAGCTCATAAAATAAAAGCTGTTTTACATATCAGTTTCCTGATGCTGAATCCAAAAAAAAAAAAAAAAANGAGGAACTGGAGAAGAAAGAGAATGTTAATCTCCCCAAAACTGTCTTCAGTGCATATGATTGAGTGGGAATCTTCCCCAAGTGCCTGTCTGAGATCAGGATATAGATGAGAAAAACATGAACGAGCTTCAATTTACATTGAACTAAAATCCCTGTTGGGGGAATAAGATAAACAACCAGAAAATAGAGCAATAAAGAGAATTATTTAATTGAGAAAAATTTTCAGTGATGCTTTATTTGTGTTTGAATCATCTCAACATAGCTGGATTCCAAATTGCAACAGGATAAATCATTCTTTTAGGAGCAGTGGTGTGACTTTATATCACCCTCTCTTTCCAAGGACATCGTCTCTCTGATTAATAAATCTGTGTCACATCAGTGACAGACCACATCAAAGCTCCTAATATGAAATTAATCTTAAAATTACTTAGAAGCTAAAGACAATGGGAACATGTCAAAGTATCTTGCCAGAGACAGATGAGGTAAATCTCTGTCTATAACTCTGAGCAGTGATATCTGGCTACTTGTCATTTCCAGATGAAGTTTGAAAGCTGGCAGGCAGGGAAGTGATGACCCCTCTTCAAGTTCTGCAATGCCATGAGTGTTGTGTACAATGTTACTCAAATCAAGGTAACAGAAGTTCAGCAGGGTCTCACCATGTAGGATGCCTCACAAATTCTGAGAGTAATTTCAAGTACAAACAGCATAATTTGCAACATGACTATTTAATAGAGTCTATAAAATACTTTGTATAGAATAGAAGGGGCAGACAAGCATATATACATTATTATAAATCTGAAGGAAAAATCCAGAATGTATTCTTAGCAAATACTAAACTTGAAATTCTATACATACTTTGAGAACAATGAAAACTGATCACAAAGTCAAGTGAAATTTGACATATTCGGCTGATAGAAATCACAGAGAATTTTTTTATTGCCAAAATATTTTTTTATTTCCTAACTTAAATACTTTAACTTTTACACTAAAAGAATTCACTTGTTTCAAAACTGCTTTTATTTCAAACCCCAAGTTTCAAAATCTTAAAGCCAAAACCAAAGCACAATAACCCTATAAAAATTTTCTTATTTTAGACCAAAGAAAGATGGTTTTGTTGGCTGAATCTGATTCTTTTGAGCAAAGCACTGAGTCAAAACTTCATGACTTGCAAACCTGTACTTAGATGCCACAACCTGCAACATATATTTACATGATTCTACAGGGAAGGTTTCCCCCAGAATTACCATAGCATAATTCAGACAAGCTCCCAAGCCATTTTTTCTTTTCTGAATATGAACCTGGATGGGTAGTTTAATAAATTAACCTCTTTGAAATAAGTCAGGTGAAATCGACAGATAGCACAGCACTGAAAACAACAGGTCAGCCTTTTGTTAATGAACAGTTGTCATGGAAACCTTTTTCTTGCTGCATCTCCAAGGTCAGAAAACTGCTCATACTTATTCTATCATCACTGCTGGCAGAGGCCAAAAATAAAAATTATACTATCCCCTGAAAAGCAAACAAGGATGTCTGCATTCCACACCAAGAAAATTAAGATCTCAGAAGGAACAATGCAAAATTATCTGTACATTTATTATCTTCAATGAAATCTTCTGAAGTACTGGAATAATCAAGATCCTTAAAGTCTCCTATTCAAGCTCACTGCCTAGCATCTATTTTCTTGATATGCTGGCCTGAAGATTGAGGTGAAGTGGATTCTGTATCTCAGAAATTCTACTGCTTTCACCTTGGTGCAACCCTTAACCTTCTTTTTCTTTTCTAAACTCAGCTTCAGATACAGAAAAATCCATTCCTCTACACATAGAACAATAATTCTCCCCTGCCTGAGAAACTGAGTGTCTGATTACAACTAATGGAGACTAGTAGGTATGAAGAAATTACAAAAATTATTTTGCTTTACATCCCTGAATCTAAAGAAAGCCCATGGGTCACTGTTTGGATTCTGTACAGCACCTGTTAATTCAAATGACACTGAACTTAATTCAGTCCTGAACTAGACTACCCAGGAGTTCCTATGAACTGCTACTTGTACACAGTACTTCCTGAATCATAGTTTAGACTATTTTCAAAGACAGTCTGTTTCACAGACTGCTTTGTTTTTTGCAAAGGTTGTCTGTAAAGGATTCAAAGGGCTGTTCATTGAGAAACATGGAAGTAAGAGGACCTCTTAGGTACATTCAGAAGAAGATGGAAAAAGAAGCAACTGCTCACAAATGAGATGTAAGATTTTGTGAAATTCACAACGTCTTTTGTTTGACATTTACAGTAGATTGTTTTGCACAGTTTTGTAACTATTGGATGTCTGGTTTTTTTATAAATGGCTATTTTACATCTCAAATGTTAAAATGTACCTTTTAAAATGTTCTCATACAAAAAGACATTCGATTTTTTAAAAATCCCACTTAGAAAAAATTCTTACAGATCTTGGTTTTGACTTGGTCTTATCAAAAGAGAGGAACTGGTTCTACCAAAGAGAAGAAGTGGTTTTTCTTCTACAGACTGCATGCTTTAGCAAAAATTCTCATTCCTAAATTAAAAACCAGCATAAATACTTTAAAAAGCAAAATTGTGCACATTTGCTATAAATCTTTTACTTAGTTCTATAATACATTCTCTTACAAATCCCTTGTTCTTTATTATTTTTTAAAAAAATTGTTTAGCTTTTTATTTAGGTGTTGTTTAAAGAAACAGTTTTTATTAATTGAAATGAGTTGCAGCATATTCATAGGACTTTTGTAGTATACATTGCACAAGAAAAATTAGAGCAATTTGCCATGAAATGGATTTCCTATAAGTGGAATGGCAATTCGAACTTTATGATACAAAATTTCCCCTAAATTTTACAAAAATCTTACACCTGCCTTAAAATTTCATTTAAAACATTTCAAAAATTAATTTTAATTACTGAATGACAATACTTTTCGAAAGATCTTAGTTCACAGTCACATGTAAAAGTTGAGAATGTACAAATCCATGAAATGTCCACCAGCACCCTTTTCCAGATGACTTTATGGAATAAAAGACATCCTCCAGTGAATTAATAAGAATCAGTGGAGGCTGTGGTGCTCAAGAAACTGCCTAACACCCCATGGCTGTACACTGCCATCAGCTGGTAACTGCGAAAGAACTTAAGGGTAAAGTATGCAAGACATACTATTAACTATCAGTTTTATCTTCTTACTGATGCATGAATGAACACTCAGATATGTATGATAGATTTAGTGCATATCAACAATCTACAAAACCAGAAAATGTTATTATGACATTCATAGAAATTAATTTTAAACATCCTTTAGAAAACACTATCAAGTTTTTTTCTACCTTTCAAACAGCAGAGGAGTTTTACCTTATCAAATACTTTAGAAACCACATGCTTGTCCAGAACTGGGATGTATTTTGTACTGTGAGGAACAGTTACAGGAGCTAAGGCATCCATGATGGTGAGTCGCCTAGCAGCCAAGCCATGGGTCTTTAACCAAAGAGCTGAAGAGATATCTAGAGAGCTAGAAAAGAGAGACTGTGAGATGTAGCAAAAGGTAGAAATACATTTGAAAGGTTTGAAATGAGTGAAGAAAATATGTAAACTATAAGTTTTGTTATGCATTTATATATGCATACACATACCTTTTAGATGCCCTTTTCACATTCTGCATTTTCAGATCTAAGAGAAAACATTTGCGTTTTGTTATGTCAGAGATTTTGTGTACACGGAAGTATGCATAAATAAATTGCCGTATAATATCACCAATTTTCTTAATTTGAGCAACAGCATCATGCACTATACAACATTTCAGTTGCTAATTAATCAGTGAGAATTCATTTTCCTCACCTTCATTGTGCTTGATCAATAGTAACAGTGTTACCATATGCCCCAAGAGCTCTAATCAGCCAGTCAGGAAATTTATAAAATAGAAAGGCAATTTTGTTTTTTAAACTGAAATTTGGTGCAGTTTATTTCTTTATGACCAAGACCGAAGACTAATATTTCCCAAGTCAAAATGTGATACCAAGTACTACCACTAATGAGGTGGCCAGGAGTAGCTAATTTAAGGTACTCCACTATGAATATCTCTATAAAAGATATATAAAAAACTAAACATAAGATGCTGAAATGTAAAAAAATCAAACATCTTCAAGTGTCATAGGTAAGGTTTTAGAATTACTTAGAGGATGTATCATTAAATTCTCAGTTGGACTAATTATTGAAAGAAATTAATACTATCTCAATGTATTTCTAAGCCCCACTGAAAACTCAGTTGTAAACTTCTAGTTTGGGAACTGGCCACAGCTGTAAAGACACTGTCACAGTACCCAACTTCATGTCCAACTCTGCATCTCTGCTGAGTTTCAGTCTTTTGTATGGCAGATCTGCAGAGTTTTGCCTCAAAGGAGGCACCATTAGTTACAAATATAAGGGGAGAAACCTTATCATATGCCCCACTTGGAGCTTCTTAATCTGTCAACTTGCCTTTGAAAATGGTTGTACATTTCACACCCTTCCTGACAGAAAAACCCTTTTCCTCTGGAGACACTCCTTCCTGTGGGCTTTCTTCCCTAGATTTCACACCTTGGCTCAGGATTCGCAGCAGACTTGTCTTTGTTTGATCTGTAGTCGTTGAAAGGGAAAGAAAAGAGCTAATTTACTGCTCAAATACACGCCTGGGATTTTTGAATTCCTCTTTAGTATTCAGTATCTAAGGGACTGCCTACACAATACCTCAAACAGAAAACTACTTCAACACTAAGTTGCATTCTGTATTTTCCCCAAAGACGAGGGTCTATTTTACTTCAGCTGGGTAAATTTAGTTTCAGACTGCATACAAAGGACACTTCCAGGAGAAAAGTAGTATTATGTGAAAGTAGTATTATGGGTGCACTGTAAGTAATGCTGTAATTGGTACAATATACATCACCTCTTCATTCTTGCCAATTATGTACTTACTTAAAATAAAAACAGTTAGGGTTTAATAGCTACTGTTAAAAAACTGTTTACCAAGCTTTCATAACGTTCCACTAAAATACTACTTTTTCATGGCAGGGCCTGCAACAAAGCACAAATGAGCAGATGTTTGTCTGGTTGGGCCAAAGGAGCAGGATAGATGAAAAGTAGAGATGAAGAGAAGTTTAGACTTTCAAAATGATGATTACTTAAGTCAGCAAACACTTAATTTGTTCCTAAAACAAGGGATGATTTTTGCTATTTGCAACAGAATCATTTCAAGTTAGTGAATGAATTCTGTTGACAATTACAGCTCATTTGAGTCTTACCTGCATATAATGCTTTCTTTCTTCGGGCTAGACTGGCAGCAGTGCTTTGCCCGGTTTGCTCATGTGATGGCACTGATGGCTCTTCTGAAGCACTGCACAGTCTACTCCTAAGAGAAGTACTCAGCTCTTAAATGTGTTTGGATATAGGGACACAGTGTGTGTCTGCTTGTGATTACTGCTTGTAAGAAGAAATTACTGCAAATATGTAACACCAGTTTAAAAAATGCTAAGCTGAAGTTTTCTGGCAATTTAAACACTGATTTCAAATGCTTCAAACAGTGCAAAATATTCTTCTGTTATACCAATATGCATTTCAAAGGAGAGTTCAAAGGAGGTTAAAATATTCTTAGGGGTTTTAATTATTTAAAAGTAATTTCCTCGTTTATTTAAAAGATGTTCATTACTTTTAAGGTAACACCCTCATATATTTTTAATAAGAACAGAATGTTCTGTAATAGCTACTTTGAATCCCACTGCTAAGTAGCTACCATCAGCAATGAAAATACCTGCTACATACATACATATGCACATATATATACACACACATATATCTATGTCCCAGCATTAATAAAAAATAAAATAGGCAAATTCTGAAATTAACACTTAAAATTTTTTCATACTGGACATCCTACCTGCACTTTCACACACGAAATCATAACACATCACTGTACACTTTTAATAATTTTTATTTTATTTTCATTCCTTTACTGTTTTCAATAGATTTCTGTCTTAAAAATCTGACTCCTTTTAATGCATTTTTTAAGGTTTTTTACTATCACTGCACAAATAAATACACACATATATTTGTACATAATTTATGTTTCAATCAGCATATCCCAATGAGTGACCATTTAGTCATGAGGTATCAAGCCAGCCCTAATTAGATGACAATAATTTTCCATGAATTCTTTAGGGCAGAGGGACCAATTTTACCACGTGTTGGAGGCAAAAAAATAATTCCCCCTCTTTGCTTTAATTACTTGTAATATGTTGAGACTATTGGTATATTTGAGATAATTTTGTTTCAGGCATCACAGCATTAGTAAATTTTTCCAGATTTTTTTTCCATTACCTTGGCTGTTAAAAAAACCTTGACAGTACGAAAGCAATAACCCTTCTTTTAAAAAGGAGAAATGTAAGAGATAGTTCCCACCTACTATTAAATAATAACAGAATGAGGACATACTTATTCTCTGGATAATTTTCTTTATTATAAGAATTCATCATCAGACTTTTCTCATGAAAGGTCTTCACTTTCTCTAGATCTTTCTCTCCTTGATCAATTTCTCTTTTCAAAAGATGTATGTCGTTATTCTAACAAAAAGAAAATCAAATGTTTTAATACAATTACTCCAAAATATGTTTCATTTCTGAACTGAAATTATGCAAGTTCTGATAATAATTCTGAATAATTACAGGACATTGTTCGGAGGACAGCTTCCAAATTTTGCATACTTTTTCAGGTAGGCTCTTGTGCTCGGCATAATAGCCTTTCAAATTATTCTTGCTTTCAAGGAAAATGGCAAGCATTCCCTAGCTAGCCAGTTACTCCTTGAGATATGAACAGCCATATTTCTAAACAAGGTAATGAGGTCACTAGCTCTACTCATTTCAAGCAAGCAAGAAAATAAGTAAGCAAATAAATAAAATACAATACAAGACATGTACATTAAAAGGGATAGCCTGTCATTCTACAGATCTCAACTGTATCACGTGCTGTCCCAGGACCACAGAAGCAAAAAACATACTCTTCAAGCAAACACTGGAACTGACTAGGAATCATTTAGGATAGAGGAGGAAACAGGAAAGAAATTCCAACAATGCTCCCCTTGCAGCTCCCACAGGGCCACAGGCTCCCATCTCCAAGTCTGGAGATGTACAACACAGACTCTGTCCCTCATTCTTCCAACAGGAGCAGTGTCACACAGTCCACACCAGCAAAACAACTGAAATTGCCCAGTACACTGACATTTTTCAAGAGCTGGATTATTTTCACATCTTCCTTCTAATTGGCGTCTGTAAAGTTGGAATTTCCCAGAACTGTCTTGTTACTGCTTGTTCTCATGGTTCAACTACTACCATTGCTGAAATCTATGCAACCAATTCACTGAGTGGTAATTTTAATAAAAAGCAAGAATACATTTCAAACGGGTGTTTCTGTTAGTCTATTCAGAAATTTCCTCTTAAGGATTGTTGAGCTGCATAGTCACACTTGATAGATGACTGCTATTCTAGTCATCTTCCTCTTTCTTTATAGTTCTCTCCTAAACAGCTACTGTAGAACAAACTTGTAACGAGATCCATATCATCATTATCATTCAAATTCAGCTCTGCATTCTCTTATTTATTAACAGGATACAAACCATATTCTCATTTTAAACAGTAACTTATTTCTTAAACAGCAGAGATCATGTGTTTCTTCCAGAGCTGATTTGGTCTACATGCACTCTTAGGTTTTAGTTTTCAAGTAGGAGGGCATCAGGAGAGGGAGAATGTGTTTGCAACTACAGCACCACAAATGTAGTGTACAAATGCATTAGATTTAGCCTTTTTTGTTGTGGTCTAGAAAAATTTCACAAACAAAATAATCATATTATTGTTTTCATATCACATCAAATCTGACTAGGATTAATCCCCTCTTTTTTAGTAATCTATTGTAATATGAAATCACAATAATGCAAGTCATGTGGCTCTTCAAAATAGCATGAAGAAGCAAACATATTTCTTTTCAGATACTCACAGCAATAAACTCTGTAGTATCAGGATCACTCCAATAAATGTTGTAATAATGAAACCGTCCCTCTGTTTTAGCAGATAGTTCATATAAAAATTTATTAGCTTCTATATCATCACAGTTGAAGGATACAGTATGGATGGGAATTTTACAGTGAAGTTGGATTTCAGCCAAAATTATCTGAGGGGGCTGAAAATCAAAAGAACCCTTATGTTAAACATGTGGCATCTAGAAACATATTTATCAAAACATGGAGAATTTGTAAAAATTTAATCAGTCGTTCTGTTGCTCAGAGATGGATATAGATCAGTTAAAAGCATCCACTTTATACAGATTGCTATTTCAATTAGAAATCAGCTAAATGAGCTAATTTAAAACTGATTTTGAAAGACTGATAAATGCACTAAGGTACATGATGTAAATTGTAATGTAATCAGTACTCTTTGTGAAGTTTTAAAAGAAATTACTTACATTTAGGAAATAAACTACTACATTAGCATCACTTGATATATAAAAATATTTTTGGAAGTATATGAGTGTGGATCTTTTTAAGAAACTAAACAAGTTCAAACAAAAGTTGATTCAATACCAGGAAACAAAGTAGAGGTTGAAAAAATAGAAAAGCTAGTTTCCTTCTCCCATAAAGAAATAAAAATTAGGTGAAAATGTAGATCTACCATCCCCAAAAAAATGATGAAGGATCTGGTAGAAAAAAATTATTGACTCAGTTCTCTAAATTCTGATACCATTTCAGTTTTTCAAAATACTCAAAAATCATGACAAATTAAACAATGTTTGCAATATAATCGTTGTGTTGGTTGAACTTTAACAGTTAAAGGCAGTATCAGCCATTTCCTTTCTTTAACTGTTAAAAAGGTATAAAAAGACATTATTAACAAGGTAAAAAGAAATTACTTATTCACTAATTTTGAACTTAATAAAATATTAAAAATAAGAATATTAATAAGTGTACACAAAGCCAAATTATTATTTGGTAAAATATTAATTTATGCTCTTAGCTAGAAAAACTGTGAAACAATGCCAGTAAACATCCAAGAGACTCCACAAGACTCAGCACTGCAGGTGTGACATTCATCTCATAATTCTAACTGCTGACACCTCTTTTCTGCATTTTCTGTTTTCTCATTTTGAAATACCTGGTCAGGTCTCCCATCAGTCAAGAGATAAATAGCCTGAGTGTCAGTATCAGCAAGAGCAATCTGGAGAGCTTTGAGTGTGTTTGTGGAACTTCCAACCTAAGAAACCAAAGAGAAAAAGACAAAGAATCAGCTATAAATACTAACCGTTCTTCGCCTCTGTTCTTAAGTTCATCATGACAGCGTACTGATTCAAGGGATAATACAGAACCAAAATGACTAAAAATGGTGAAAACATTGATGTCATATAGCTAACAAAAGCTAAGCAAGTGTCAAAGTAACATAAACCGGTACCAGATTGGTATTCAGTGCTTATGCAAACACAGAAAAGCAAAATGCTGGCAGCAGCAATCTGAGTTGTACAAGAAAAAGCAATCACTAAAAGACTATAAACAGATAGGAAGATGTAAGACAGAAGATGGATTCTCTTCATTTTTACCACTGATGCTCCTGCTTGCTAACTCATCACACTCCCTTGAAACACATATTTTACTTAACCAAACAGTCCAAAACTTGCTCAAAAGGGTTGCACAATTTTATTTCTCCAAAACTGGTAAAGAGATCCTGGTTTTCCAAACATATTTTTCCAGAGTCTCTCCCACCTACCCTCTTCACACATTAATATTTTAGCACAAAAAAGTTAGCTGTAGCAACAAAACATGCCGACAACTACTGCTGTGCTCACTAAAAATTTCCATTGGAGTAATACTAGCACTTTTCCTATGTCATTCACATACTTAGTGATCATGATCTGTCCCTCTTTTTACACTAAATTCAATTAAATGCATTTCATGGCTTAGGAACCTAAGCCCTACATTTTATGTCTTCAACTGTCCACCTTTCAAATATTGTGTACAAAACTTTGCAAACTAAAGGTAAATGTAAGGTTTACCAGTAGGAAAAACTATTTCATCAAGTCTTAGTCTTTTAATGGAACCAAAGCAAAACCTCGAAAAAGGTAAGAGTCTGTTTTTAGGTTTGTATAACACCTGAGTACTGCTCTGGAGGGCAGTGAAGATTGTACTGGTGTAAGAAGAGATTCAGCATCCATGTATATAATGCTTTATAAAAGATAAATGTAAATATCTAACATTGACCCACACATGCAAAAATATGCTAAGAGATAGCATTCTTTCTTCAGTCCTATGAATGGTGTTAAAATTTTTTCCAGTCTTCCCACCAGCAATCCATTCTATTAAAAAGGGCAAAGGAAATCAGGTGAAATTTAATGGAAGGTACATTCTGAGAGTTACTCTGTATGGCTACATAAGAGTGTATAGGCCAGGCTATGTGATAGCTCATCTACTTAATTACCTTAGTTTTTTAATTCACTAGCAATCCTTACCAGTACCCACTCATAAGAAATAACCAGCCTAAGCTGTTAAATTTATCTAATACTCCTGACATTTTAGAAATTATAAAGTTTTTGACACCTCGCTCATTATCATGTGTAAATTGGCCAAACTGCTTTTAAACAAAACAGCTTCTTTCACTTGTTCTCACATCATGGGAACATAGGGTGGATGTTGATGATGTGCAGAAAATAACCCTGTACCTTATGGTAAAAGCTGTTCATTTTAGGTTTCTCAATTGCTACTGTTAGAAATAAATACCAGTTTTATCAGTGCTTAAGAAACAACGACATATTTCAACTATATGACAGTACTACCACTAAAATTTTAAATGTTATCACATCTAAAGAATTTTTAAGGAGCAGTTAGTTACTGTTCATAGCTCAGCTTCCTTATTCATAATCTTGGGACCAAAGAGCATAAAATGGGATCAAAGGATCTACTCTGAATAATATCCCAGAGCAACCCTCTGTTCATTTCAGCTTCACTGTAAAGCCAGCTTTTTGATCTCAGACTTATGCGTGCAATGCTTAAAAGAGGCTACAAGGTCAGCAGCAGATGTCATCCCTGAAAGAAAGTAGACTGTTCTTGTGCCTTCCTATTCCATTTTAGATATCTAGATCTGAACTTAGAATGAAATTTATAATCAAAAAGTCACACTTTTATGAATGATTGAAAAGGCCATTCACTAATGCATACACCAGATGGTATAAAAATATGGTAGTTCAAAGTATTATTGAACTTGCATGATGCTGTACAACATGCACTACTTAAACAGAGCCAAGTTTTCAAGCCTCAAGGAGGGCAGCAAAATAATGTAAATAATCTCAGTTACAAATGTTCAGATACTCAGGGAGGCCACATTAATACTTCTTCTTCTCTGTTTATTGGTCTGTTAGTGTTTTCTGAGAATACCAAGTTATTGATCTTGCTCTGTAGTCTCAGAGGTATTTTACCCAATTCCCTCATCCCCAGGAATTTCATATGAAGTCTGAGGAAGAGCTGTCATAATGCTGAGGAGTTTTATTACATTAACATGGGGGTTTGTGCTAGAAAATATAATGTGGGATGTATCTACACCTTTGCATGGCTGATTTTCAGTCCTGTATTCATAACATTGCTGATACATGTTTGGTCTGAGTATGTTTGTTATTATGTTTCTATGGCACCTAAAATTAGCTTTCTATCCATCAAAAGGGACTAGAAATGCTTCTCCAGTTTGCTGGCTTTGGTCTCTTGTACCACCTCTGAGCTTTAAGTTAGCCAGCAATATCTCTCATCCATGCAGCAGCCCCGCGGCAAGAATGAGAAATTTAAACACAGGGTATGAGCAATGACATGATTCCTACAGAATTCAAATTTGCCAGTGCTCACATTGTGGCTATTAAACATAGCAGGCTGCAAGTTGAATTAATATGATTTTATAAACAGATCAATTGCTAAAGGATTATTACACCTGACAAACACATTGTATTCAGATCTACTTAATTTTATCCATCATCTATATTGTCAGCTTACTCAAGTCAAATACTTAGTCTATGCAAAATCACCCCAGCCATTAAGAAAGTGGAGAAACATACACAACTTTGAACAAACACCCTTCATAATAATTAGCTGCCATATTACCTCAAGCCCTTTTATCCAAAGCCAAGCATCTTGCAAATTTTCCTCATTAACTTCAGCAAGTTTCTCTTGCCATGCCACTGCTTGGGCACTAAATTTCACAAAGTTAAATCTCTTCTTGTGCCTCAGTTGTTCCTGCAACAGACAGCATCTGAATTTTACCTACTATATTACCTAAAAGAAAGAATACTTGTATCCTGAAATACTGACTAATATCAATTATTTTAATTCTTATATAGTTAATTATATTATTACAATAAATTATTATAACATATATAATAAAAGTTATGGTGTACAGAGAGACATACAAAATCAGAGACAATTATTGCTTGCAACTATTAAGATAGCTAGAAATTCCCAAAGTAAGTCTCCATATACTCATATTTCTCAAACAATTTAAACAGCAAACGTGTAGGAGGGCACGAAAGACAGAGATGAAACCGGATATGACCAGTGGTGTAAGAAAGGGATTATCACTGCTTACCAGAGGAAATTGAAATCAGAAAGAAAGTAAGATATCACTTAGAGGAGGAGAACAAGAATCATATAAAGAGCACTGGCAAGGGGAACTAGGACAGCAGAAGAAAATCAAGAATTTGATGAAGCTGCTTTTGGACAAAAGTTATAAGTCAGGGAAGATTTGTGCAAGTGAGTACAAACTTCCAGAGCCCGAAGTCTTTACCTCCCGTTCATCACAATTTTTGTGCAGCTTCCTGTGAAACCTTTTGTCACAGTATCTAATATATTTCTAGTGATGATCTGCTTAGAGGACCACAAGAAATTATGTCTGGTGACTTGAGCACTTAGCTCAAAAATCTGTCCATCATAGTTTTAATTTTTTTAGTCCTACCAATGATTGCTATGAAGGCCAGACTGAATTTTTATCTCAGCTACTTATTTTAGGACTAAAGAAATTTAAGATTAATCATGTCTCTGAAATATTAATGCAAGCTTAGGTGATATCATTGTAGACCTCTAAAACTAGACAAGACAAATCCTGTCTTAGGTGTGTCTCTCAGTACTCACAGCTTTTGAGGTACTCCTGCACTTTGCCAGTCCCTTTGCAAAGTTCTGAGTCACTAAAAGATGCAAGGAAGTTCAAAACGTTCAACACCCTCTATTGTAGAAGTATGAAAGTGAATCTAGAACACACATTACAAACCAGAACAAGCCAATGGAATTGGATGACACTGCTTAAAAGTAAAAATGAAAATGCAATGTTTCATTGCATTGCTTGGTTTTGGTTTGGGATTTTTTTTGTTTTCTGTTTGCTTGGTTTTCTATTTTTTAGAAGGGAGGTGGGTGGCTTGAGGAAAAGAACTACTTAAGCCTTTTTAATGTTTAATATTTTCTCTAGTTTTTTTCAAATAGTTGTATAAATGAGGGGAAAATAAAAATTCTTAACTAAAAAATGACCACATGAAGAAAAGTCTAAGTATTTTTATGAAGCTGCTGTTTTTAAAAAAATACACAAAAAGTAGAGTAACAACCATCCAGAAAAGATCAGTTTACTCTAAAATGCTCCTCAGCCTTCAGAGTCATCCCTTTATCATACCTGCATTAGCTGAAATATTTTTTCCTTCACCAGTGGCAGCTTGTTTTTCATAGACTGAGATGTATCAATAAGAATATAGACATAATCTTCAAAAACATTCCCGAAAAGCCCTCTGCTTCCTTGTTGAAGCCACTTTATTCTGGGGGAGGAAAAAAAATATCAAAACCTGTTCTGTAACATCTTTGGAGCTCTGTGTATCAGAATCTGAAAGGTAGGACCTTTTTGTCACTGCTGTACTTCTTATTCTCTTTCCCTAAACTCCATTAGTAACTACTGTCAGAAGCCGTTGATGAATTGGTCCCCTCTCCCTGCATAACATCACAAGGCATTTTGAATTTGTTATTTCAATAAAAATCTGGAGAAAGACAAAATAATACAGCACCTTTATGAAGTCAGTTAGCAGGTACTTTGGGCTGGGAAATCCAATGTGGAAGGAACTATAACTATGGTCTCTGTTTTCCAGACTCATCCCAGTAAATCATTCAAACCTATACTACTATGCCTCCCTTCTCAGAAAACCACTTGAGAACCTCTTCTCAAGCACTTAAGTTCTTCTCAAGGAACTTAAGCACTTCGAAGAGTCTTAATCAACACAGATGCTTCAACCATTTGTGGACCTTGAGCCTTAAATACAGAGTTAGATTTACATTTTAAACAGGACTGGAGTGTGCCTGCCGGTTAAAAACATGCATACATACTGCTCTGCACAAGAACATTTCCTCAGTAATGGCTGCAGCAAGTCCAAATCTGATTTCCCTTGAGAGTCATAAAATACTCATCTACACTGAAACAGAGATATTTAACACATGGAACATCATGGCCCTGGGAAAAATATTCATCTCCACAAAAGGTTTCAGAAAAAACTATATCATGGAAATTTAAGGACACTGCTATAGTAGCTACTGATAGCTATTTTGTCATTAGTTATTTCACCCAAAGTGTTTGATGATGTCTGCCAAGACTTTTTAAAATTTAGATGAAACATTCAAAACAGCAAGCCCTTAATCTTGACTTGGATTTCAAAAATACATACTCACCAAAACTGCTTATCTCAAACTTTCCTTTGACAGTATGTAAAAGTTATCCTAAATACAGTAAGATGAAGATAAACTAGAAGGAATAACAAAATTCTGTTTGACCTTGCTAAATATAATCACCCTGTTATATTTTTTGTAGGAAAGAAGCAATAAAAAGAAAAATTCACCAATATGAATTAATAAAAAAAGCAGTTCACATCCTGCTTTTTTTAGTGAGGCATCTTGTTGTCCTAATATACAAACCAGAGGGCAACATTTATTTTTTCTGTTCTACAATATGTTTTCCTTAGACTGTCTATTATTTTGTAAATGTCATACAAAACCTAAGTGTCCATATGGCTGCAGAAATGTAAATTAGGCAGCTAGTTTGAGCAGTGAACTTCTGATGATGTGCATTACTTAATAGCTCATGCCCTGACTCTGATCTAGACTGTTCAAACTTGTCTTCAACACAAAATTGCAAAAAGGGCAGATAAGCACTATAAGTACAGGCACAAGCCAAGCTGTTCTTCTTGGTGTCACAAGGGATCCTTGGTACACAGGAGAATGTTTACTAAGTTTTATTGATGATTCTTGAAGTTTTCTGCCACCTTATAGTCCCAATACTTTTTGGCACTTTTAACGGTAATTAAAAAATGTGCAGACTGACTTTCACACCTGTGTTTCCGAAGGAGAACAAAAGTTCAAAACCTTCATCAGTTTTCTTCTATGGCTACTAAGGAATCCAACATACAAAATTCTTTCTTAAAATAGACTTCTGGCTTAGTACTGCTGCTGTCAGTTTACCAACCACTTCAACTTATTATTACAGTAAATGTCAAATTTTTCAACGCTCATGTAAAGTGATCAAACTGATTTTATGTGAAAGAACACAAACCTTCCTTCCACTCGTCTGAGAGCTGTCCTCATTTTCTCTTCATACTGCTTATACTTTTCTGTAGTAACATATACATGAACTATAGATCCATCTTTCCAGAGGGTATGTATAAACTTGTCACAGTATCTTGCATGAATTACTTTCCTCTTTGTCTCCTACAACAAAGAAAATCACATTTCATGTGGAAAACATATTATTTTGAAGTGTATTTAATATTTGGGGAACAAACTTCAAAGGTACATGCTTGTTGCACATGAACAGGAGTAGAAATAAACATGCGTAATGGTGGTCACAGAATTTGCTCCTAGAAAGATTCAACAGAAATTGGTTTTGTTCTTGCAGCTAGCAAAAAACAGAAGCTTACCAAACAGTGTAACGGTAAAGCTTGAGAAAAACAAATAGAAGACAAACTAATCTGAATTTTCTTAAGGAACTGGAAAACACTGCAGCAGCTGAGACTAACACATGCTCTAGAGATAACAAGAAATCTTTGACCCACCCCACAGAAATACAAAGAATACCAAGGAAGAGCTTAAGCCACACCTGCTTCTTCCTTTTAGATTTTATGAGAACCAGCAAGGAGTCCTTAAAGCAGTCATTCTCAAAAAGCTCTTTGAAAATTCTTCTTCTATGTCTCAATAACTAATAATCTGATTTTAACAAAAACTACAAAACAACAATGCCATACACTATATCATAAATTTATCCATCAACCAAATCTTCAAACTTTCAAAGAAAAAAACAACTCACAGGACATGAGGGAAAATTAACAATACTCACAGCATCAGTTTGTGAACATTCATTCTCTGGTTTAGTTTTTATGTCAACAAGCCCATCTACATGGCGAAAAACACAGTCAGCAAGTGCATCGTACAGTGTGAGCTTCTGAGCTTTCAAGCCATACTTCTGCAACCACTTCTCAGAAGTCAAATATTTGTCATTTATATGTTTTGGTAATGGATGATCACCTTTGTTCACTAATAAAGAAAATAAACAAACAACATCTCCTGTATAACATGGTTCATTTTGGATAAGCTGTTTTCAAAAACAGACTCTGATACTGGAATCAAAATTTTCAAACTTGCTCTGACAGCATTGGAGTGAACCAATATTTTGGAGTGATTTTTAATAGTCTACACTTTGGCTGTAGGGTTTTTTCTTATCAGACAACTCGCTGTAACAAATTATTTTGTAACTGGAAAAAAGCCCACCAGAAGACGGGGAGCAAAGACAATAAATAGTGAGAAGACCAACATACAAAAGGAATTTTCTTAGTAGTTGAATTAAAAATGCCAGGAAGTATTCCTGAATAAGATGTCTAACTTCAAGGAGAATCATTTGAGAAAATGAAACAACAGAAGATATAATTGAAAATACAGTCCAGACCATTGGTTAACATTAATCTTTTTAGAGATGGCTATTTAAAGTAAAAGGCAAACTACAATATTATATTGTTTTACAAATTTTCTAAGGAATATCTTAAGGTAGGCCACTGCACATCTCTGGACACCAGTATAGTATACAGATAATACAGACAAAGTAATAGGATACAGGACTCTCCACTCACTCATCACTATCCCAATAAACCACACCTAAACCAAACGACAAGGCAGTGGGTCCCATTGCAGGGTGAATTTATTTTTTCACACTTTAATTTTGGTGGACCAAGGTGGTATAAATGTCTATTCAGTTTAGATGCAGCTACAATGACCACAATAGCAAGATTCTGAGGCTGTAAATAAACCTATGGAGGCATCTACGGCCCTTACGCACAGAGAGATCAGCCAACATCAGAGGAGGTGCACAATCAAAGCCTGTTCATGTGGAAACCTTTGCTTTATGATTGCTTGTAGTCCTTAGAACAAGTGTCACAAATGTGCTCACACAATTTTGAAAAGAAAACTGTTGTTTTCTTTCTAACACATGCTTTACATAGAGCATCTCCATTTTTGCAGGACTGAGTAGCTTCTCACTGTCCCTTGTTAAAGTCTTCCAGAACAGAACTTCAGAAACCAGCTATACTTCTGTCTCCAGGGTGCTTATTCTAATTTGTTTTCGAACCTCCATCCTTGACAAAAATGCAACCCCTCTGCTTCTTCTCTTTATGTGTAATGAACTAGCTACCAAGTTGGAGGCTATCCCAAGAAGACTGTGATAGGAGAGGGATGAGATATTTCCCCAGCACTATGTAGAAAAAATGGAAGATTTACTGGTTCAGGCAGACAGGAAGAGATCACAAAAAAAAAACCCAAATAATTTCCATATCCTAAAATCCAGGTAACTTCTAAACCTTGTCACTGGTAAACTAAAAATTGTGTGTTTCAACCTGAGCTGTTAAAGTTTAGTAAGTTTAAGCCATAGTAAACAGAGATTTGTATTGGAAAGTTTTAAGCAATCCCAAGTTTAGATAACAATTATAAGTGCTATATAGACATATAGGTGCTATACCCTATATACAGACATTTTTGAGAAAATCATCCCCAAACTGATGTGCAATCAAAACTGGCCACAAAAAGATGTTGATCATTAATATAATGGTAGGTATCTTGAAAGAAACATAAATGATACCATCTTGAGAAGCAGACTGGTCAGATTCTGATAGCATTTTCTGAACTTGTCTCACTGTAATCTTGGCTTCCTCCAGCTCCTTCCAGATCAAAAACACATCTTCACAGACACCAGCTACTACAAAAGAAATATTAGATAGAACTTCACATTTTTATACAATTTCCCCTTTTTGTAACTCCTCAATCACAACAAAGTCATTGTATACCCAGATCTTGCCATATAACCTTGTTTTCTTGAGCCCCATTGCAATGACAAGTGCTGTTTTCTGACAGACTTAAAAAAGGGCTCAAACCTGGCTCCAGGATACAAGAGATGCTTAGTATGTTGGAACTAACCTCCAAAGCTGGCTACAGATTGTTCTCACAGTGGAAGCAAATATATTTTAGCACTCTCAGAAAATAATAAGGAAAATCCACCATGAAATTCACCCGTTGCCCCTGGACTTCATTGCAAAACTTGGGTCCAAATAGTAAACCTAGCTTTGGCATTTTAAAGAGAAGACATTTTTGACTCTTTCCATTTCCTATAGTACATAATTAATTTTATTTAAATCTTCTTTCCCTGATGACTATCTGATGAAATTTTGCTAAAGATAAATATATTTTTATCCCAACAATTCTAAACAGTCATAAAAAATGCTACCAAAAAAAATTTACTACCAGGCTATATCAAAAAAAAAAATAAAAAGATCCAAAGCTGGAACTGAGACAAGGCTTTCTTAATTTCAACAGATATGTCTTTCTTAATGAAAATAATAAATACATTTATTTCTTTCATAAAATAAACTACTAAAATTGCGACACCTCGTATACCTAAGCAGTAGGATTGCTATTAAAAATGTGTTAAATTAGGTTACTCTCAGAATTTAAATTGCAATATAGGACAATGCAGAGAAACCGTGTGCAGTGTTACAGTAAAAATAGAAAAGAAACTGAATCATCAGCTATCCTAACCACAAATACAGGTTACAAACTCTGATCTATTGCAGATCACAACCTATTAATGAATTGCACATAAAAATGTTGAGCAAGGCAAACTATATCTTATCATACAGTGGTTCAGCTAATATGCAATGATGGTTCACTGTATGAAAGGTAACATATGCAAACTTGTCTACTAAAGTAGGCTGCCAGTTCTTCGATAAACTTTCTGGGAAAAAAAAATTAATAATAATGTTATACAAATAAGAACTCAATTTTAATTGTGAAATGCTTTCAGGTTCCAAGAAATATTTTGAATTGTGTTATTGTACACTGCCATCTCCTGGGACCTTCCTGCATTTCAAAACATCTGTTGCAGCCATTAGGACAAAGATCAACATTTCCTAAATCACAAAAAGCTTCAGAAGTAAGGCAGATCATTCCACAACATAAAACACAAAAGGGAGAAAAAAAACCTTCAGTCTGCAATCTCAGTCTGTTAAGACTGATTAAGAAAAATATTCTTTTCAAATATTTCTGAAATAATTCAACTTTTATTTTATAAGCAATCTCTCCCCAGAAATGCAAACGCATGCATTCACACCACACATAAACACAGTTCTAAGTTTAAGGCTGTTGAGAATGCAATTCCAGTGGTGCTGTCTCCAACTAAATCTGGATATCCTCCACAAGCTGTCAATTACTGTCACACAATTTTAATTTTATGAATATTTTTAATGTAATGTTTGAAAATATTGAAAGAAATATGCACACTTCAACTACCTCTAAAACAATAACAATTATATCATTGTGTTGCTTCATTTCCCCATAAATTGATGCTGTGGACTCATCAGTTTAACAGGATTATTGTTACTGTCCGCATTATGGTAGATGGAATTAATTGGTGCTGCACGCAAAGGTATTTTTTCCTCATCTATGCTTGTAGCACAGCAAAGTAAAACTGTATGCCCTTTCAAAGCAAGTATGTTTGATATCACAGGACAACTGCAAGCACCAAGAACTGCACATTGTGAAATTCCAGTTGCTTAAAACTCTTTTTTCCAACAACATTTTTCCTGGATTCAACTGAGAGAGAAGCTTGCAAGCAGTGATATCCACAGCGGCTTTCTCTCTCTATACAGGAAACTCAGCTGCACCTCTACCTTGACCCCTTTGCTCCTACAGCTAAGGAGGAGTGGCAAAAAACCCCTGTGTCTTTCAAAACTAAACCCCCAAAATCAAAACCTACATACACATGCAAGGCATAACATCTTCCAGATGTGGCTCTCAGCTGTGGCCCATCCCTCAAAGCACATCTCTGATAAATGACCAAGAAAGCAGGAACCTCACTTTGATTTAAACTCCCTTTGCTCACACCTCATTTTTGGGGACCAGCAACCAAAGAAAGTCACCCCTCTGGAGGGTGCAGTTCACAATCACTCCAAGCCACTGTCTCTTGCACACATTCAGACACCCATGTCCCAGGAATAATCTTGTCTCTAAAAATTACTTTTTCGAGGGAGAGAAAGGGCCCTCCTGGTCCCCCTCGCCATGAAGCACTTTCCCAGCCGATCTGGGTGGCAGTGTAACAGCCAGACCTCTAAGGACCCCCTGGTTCTGATGCAAAACCCACCCCACTGCAGTGGCAGGAGGGTGGCCACCTGTCACACACGAGGGGAGTGGCCTGAACATCTTGCTGCACATGTCCAGCCTGCCCAGCTTCCGTGGGCTCTCCCCGCAGCCATCCTGACCCTGCAGAGCACCTGCCTGCACGTAAAGGCGTTTCTGCTCTGGAGAAGAGAGGCCCTAGAAAAGAGGAAGAGGATGAGGAAGATTGTGGGGAGAGCCTGTGGCAAGGAGCAGAAGCATTTTGCTGACACCCGTGAATTTAGAAGCAAGATGGTAGACTTAAGCAAAAACACAACCACACTTGCACATGTACATGGAAACTCATTTCCATTTCCCAGTTATTTAACTGGCAGACAATCTCAAAAAAAGCAGCTTTTCCACATGTACCTCCCCATAAGCAAACTCAGCCTGTTTGACGAGTCACTGTAAATTATTTGATTTCCATACTGCTGGTGAAAAAAATCCCGTATAATTTTTTAAAAGCCTACAAAATATCCAAAATATCTACAATATCTTTGAAACAGGAAGCAAATACCAATACAAAAGCAAATAATGGAAAACAGATGTATTTCTTACTCGTCTGAATATCTGACTTAAAACTGTGGAAGCAAGTAAATCCAAATATAATGAAATAAGATCTACTCAAAAATTAATTTGCTGGCAAGGGAAGATGGGGAAGTTGATTTTCTTCACTGCCAGTCCCTTTCTCAGCCTCCACGTGGCAGCAGAACACAGCAATATACCCTTATGCATTGATCATTTTAAATCTCCACTTAGAGGGGGATGAATGAAGGCACAAAGAAGCATAGGAGGGTAGTCCACAGCTTTTACCTGCATACCTGCCAGGTCAAACAGCACTGAAACTGTAGCCCAATCCTTCCCCTTTTCCACTGGGCAAATGGACAAAGCAAATGAACTTTGTAACCCATGTGGTATCACGGAACAGCTATCTGCATCACTCTCTACACATTAGCAAAGAGATTTACCAGGCCAAGGTTAGGCTGCTGAGACTAGAAAAAGCACACGCAAGAAAAAAGCAGAGGCAATGATCTTTGCTGCAGCTTCTAGGTAAAGTAGCTACTCTTCAGTCATTATCCTGGCTCTCCAAAGGGAGGGTTCAGTCTTTCCCATGTCCGTGTACATAAACAGTGCAGAGTTCATTGACTTCAATGTCATACAGGAGAATGACGCTCTTACACTTCCCTTTTTTACACACAACAACCTGAAATATTCCCTATCAAATTTCCCTAAATGTAAAAAATCAAGCACTTCTAAGAACAGAGCCTTACACTGTTCACAAGGAGGTCAGACACTTCTCTGTTTGGATTTATCACATCAGTAAAATCCTGATTTCAGTCCATTTGCATTTTCTCTACACATGCCAGCTCATCTATTGTACCACACAGAAAGCACTACGCAGAAATTTATTGTTTCTATGTCAGCCACGGAGGACCCTCTATTCATTTCAGGATCTAGTTTAAAGTACCATTGCTTTTCAAGCCCTATGTAGCACTTATTGCCCTATTACTCCAAGCAGATGACATAAATACGCCCTTTTCCAGAAAGACATCTTTTCTCCATAGCTTCTGCCATTCCTTGCCCTCTATGTCTTCAAATTCCTACTCGTCACCTCCTTCCCACTTATAATTTTAACTACATAACAAGATTGCTTAATTCTAAAGCCTTTTGCAGATGAATAAACTGCACAAAGAATGTAGGCAGAAGCGGTAACAGGAAAATTAGTGTTGGATGGGAGATATTATCACATTGGTGAAATTAGGTTTTATGTAAAAGCATTTCTCTGCCATAAATAAATCTGAGGCTGCCAGCATAAGGACCCTAATTCCTTAATGAGTTACACCTGTTTTGATCACAAGCACCCACTCAAAATGAGTGTAAAAAAATTCAAAATTGTCAGTTTCTCACACTTGCTTTCTAAATGTCTGCTCAAGATGCAAAATAGGGGAGAATTGAGCTCTTATCTAAAATTTTAAATAGTTCACTTCTGACTTGTTTTGGTTAAGCAGTTGAAAAGGAGTGAACACAGAGATATCCAGTATTTGCAAAATGCTTACATTCAGTGGATACCCAGAAACTATCAGATGTCATTAAAACAGTTTTTCCAGTCCATATAACATGGTTATGAGTTTCGGCTTCCAGCTGTTGCATTTGTGGTACAAAAAGAACACAATCAAAATATTCCTGTGCCTCCCTTTAGTTTTCAGAAACACCACATTTGAAGGATTAAGTCTCTGGTTCATTCTCTATTTATTTCCTTGTGTAGTTTATGCCACACATCCAAGAACCAGTTTCAGAGCCCATTAGTGAGTAATCGACACTTTTATTTTTATTACTACATCCTTGAAGGAGTCTCTGAACCAAGAGAAATCATACACAGACCAGAATAATGTCTTCAATGTGTTTTCTTTTCTGAAAGGACTTAAGATTCTGCATACGACTGAAACACTCCAATTGGCTGCCAGTGATGTCATGACTGTGCTTGTAATACTCCGAAAATGCAGAAAGCTAATTGTGTTCCTTTTTAATGTGTAAATTCTACTCCATAATAGCAGTAAGACACAACAGACAATGCACTTCAAGGGGATTACTGCCCTTTTGACCGATTAAAGCTATTCAGCTTTCAGCTTTAGAAACAGTGGTGAGGAAGTAATTTCAGTCATACAGGAGCTCTGGGCTCATCTATTGAAACAGGCTGACTGCCCCAGGGGAAGAGGGAGGCAGCTCCCCCCATGCACACCCCCAAATGTGGTACATCAAGCAAGTACTCACAGCAGACTGAAGGCAATCATACTGCTCTGCATTAGTATGAAATAATAGCATTTTGAAGTAGACTTTGCTGTTGGTTTCTAAACTCTGCATGGGTGAGGCTTGAGTGTCCTTTCACAACTCAAAAAAGCTGGTGATATCTCACTCCTTTATTTCTGGCTCCCCACAAGACTTCTTTCTCTTGTGCTGTTATAACCATGGTCCTAGTGAAGGATATGTTAGTATGCAAGAAGCTTCATTACAACCCAAATACGGGCCAGTCAGTCCAACACTGACAAACAGCGTTACGTGAGACACCAAATCCACCTTGTGCCATACATCCCCTAATAGTGAGAAGTGGGGCAGCACTAATGCCCCCAGCACAATGGGAGAGTAGAGGGTAGGTGTGTTGAGCCACTAGACTAAAGACATCTTATGATTCCTGATTTCTAAAAGAAATATTCATTTTGTTTTACTTTCCTGCTGAGAAAGACATCAGATTTGACACACAAAGCCTCACTTCACATCACCAGCCTCTCTCCTCCCACCCTGGCTGAAACCACAGTCCAGTCCCACTGAACACTTACCCAGAGGAAGTAGCACTGTGACTAATATGAAACATACTGAGCTTTCTGCCCAGCTCCACCCACCAGTGAAACTGTTTATTTTGGCTGTTTCCTCCTGGTATTTTTTCTATCAATCCTCCCACCACCACTTCGCACAGCCTTCTCTCTATGGTCATTTTATGGTCATAGGCTTTTTGCCTGTCTTTGTGACAAATTCTTGTGACAAGAAAGTAAACCTCATGGTGATTTAATCCCCTTATATTACCAATGAACTTGGCCTATATTGATGTTGGCTGTTGCATTACGTGGTCTGCCGCACTATTCCTCTTCCTTTTTACCATTTCTCCATACATTTCCACAAGGTCACTGGCATAAGCACACAAGTACTATTCTTCATATTTCTAAATAAATTTTCTCCCTTTTTTTCACTTTTCTTTCATTCTCACATGCACATCCTCTACTCTCTTCATTTTTCTCTTTTCCTTGCTCTCTCCTTCCCACCCAGAGAATTTACATTTCCAGACCACTCCTGTCCTCACCCCACCCACACCTACAGGTTTATTTTGATTTTACGCTCATCAAGTTCCTAAACTACATTTCCATTCTGACGTCTCGCTGATAATATCAGTATAATCTTGGGGTTTATACTGTCTACCTGGTGGCATGCACCCTTTCACTTTTCCAGGGTTCAGGGCAATTAATCTTTTTCCATCCTCTTCATATTTTAGTGCAGGTCCAGTAGCATCTCTACAGTCATACTTCTTAGCAAAAGCATGGAATCTGTAATACAAAATGAGTTTCCACCAGTACACAAAATACATAAATACTTCTCTAATTTTAAAGAGATGTTTTTCACACATACATCGACAGAATTATATCTAAAGCTTGAACTACAATAAGATTATTAATATTACCAAACTTTTTATAGATATTTATGTCCTTTCTGAAGTCTTCTCATGTAGAATATTCTTTCTTTTCGATATTACTTACTGCAAGGCACCTTACTCTTCAATTTCCTGGAAATCTATTTTTAATTAATGCTTTTAAGAGGCTGAGCAGGCATGTAATTTGAGATGTCTGAGATGACACTAACACCTTTTTATCAGATTATCCTCCAGTTGAAAGCCTAACAGGAACACTTATTTCATTATGGACATACAAATCAGGATGACAAGCAGACTTCATTTATCCTCATTGCCAAAACAGATAAGCTCTCAGAGCAAGAAAAAGATGCAGTTCTAAAACAAAACTACAGTAGAAACAGGTTCAAGGCATGAAAAACCCATGAACTTGGCCATTCCTGTGGGAAAGCTGACTTAAACTTATATACAGTTATTGGGCAAATATCCACCAGCAAGTTATTAACTGGCCTTGTAAGTCTCTGCACAAAATATAGACTCATTCAAAAAGACGACAGTGAGGATAGTATCAAACAAAACAATTCCTCTCAGCTCCCTGCCACAACTCTCTTTGCCTCTGTCTGTAGCATACAAGAAACATTCACTTTCCTTTAATAAAGAAGGCATAAACACTGCCAAAAGAAAATGAAGGATAGTGACTAGCAGTGTACCTGGCACCATAGAGGTACCATGCTTCTAAGTGACCACAATCATTTTAAACACATATCAGACCAGAGCAAACATAACACTTTCCCACAGTCTTGTTTTTGGCAGACGCTTCCATCTCCTCAAAGCTATTTCTAAACACAGATGGCTATAAAAGAGCTAAGCAGCTGCCATCTTACCAATTGCTCTGCTGTCATTTGGGAGATTTCTACTGTTGGAGGGCTTCCCACTCTTGCACAAACAACAGTGAAACAGAAAAAGCTAGCAGCCATTTCACAAGTCTGTAACTGTATGGTGACTTCTGTTAAGCAGAGAAACACCTACTGATTCTTACTGCCTTCCTGCTGTTGAGGATGTGTTTGGTCTTGTGGGTTTTGTATTTGTTCATTTGTTTTCCTTATTTTTATAACAGAACCAAGATTTAAGTCGTCTTATCCATTTCTACTGAAGGCTGATTCTCACCACATGGCTGATTCCCAAGATAAAGTAGTCAATAAGCCATGTGGAATATATTAATTTCCACCAACCATACCAAAAGGATTCTAGAGAGCATGTTACAGAACTGCTTTTCCACACAACCAGGCCTGAAGAATAACACCCATTAATAACATCAATTTTCTATTATTCCATGAGCTGCTCATTTAGGACAGGCGTTTCCTTTTTAGTACATGTCTCTATGGCACTTGACTCAACAAAACTATAGAACTTTTTCTGGTGCTTGTGGATACTACTAATGTACAAAGCAACGCAATAAAAAAACTTATTTCAGTTTATGTGTGACCATTTCCCATGAACAGTTTTCCAGACTTCAAGAGAGAGGCAGATAGCAGACAATTTTGGACATAAAAAGGGAATAGCCTTTCTGCAAGCCAGTGAGAAAATACGCAGAAAAAAGCTGCATTAAATAGGGCCTGCATTCTAGTCCTGTCTCTTAAGACTATTTCCCCATCCCCAGATCACTTACTGAACTGCTTTGTCTCATCTTCCTCATGGATTATACTCAAGTATGTCCCAATACCATTCCTATCAGCAAAGAAGTTCATGAGTACTGAAATCTTTACTGTCCTTCTTTGTCATACCTGCCAGAGGCCAAGTGGCTCAACTCCTTGAGAAAAATAATAGTTTCATCTTCCCTAGCATTGAAAGATACCGTGTTGATTGGACAGGAGCCATCTGAAACCTTTTCAAGGAGCAGCTGCTTTGTGTCTACTGGAACATTCCCCACAGCAAAGTAATAAACAGCTTCAACCTGTCATTAAACAGAACAAAAAGGTAATTGGAAGACATTGTTTTACATAAATGCCTGATACTTATTCAAGCACTGTCCTGTGCTCAGTATTGGTAGGAAATTTTGGTAAAACTGATGCATTACTTGGACTATAAGATTTTCAGACCTCTGGTTCTTCCTCTCATTTATGCTAGTAATTCAAAGGAAGGCCACACAAAAGTTCCTCAAGTGAGAGAAGAACCTATCCCACAGTCCCTGGGTCTGATTCTGCCCAATGCAAGCCTCTTTCCACAGAAGTTAACTGAAGCCAAAGAGAGGTGTAAGGAAGGACAACTGCATCATTAGTCAGAAAAAGGCTCTGTGCCATATGCCACTTTTATCAAGAGACATGCTATGTTGATGTCTTGCCAGGGCTGAAAAGTAGGAGCTTTTTACCAGACATAGTTTTACTGGCAGCATGTATTCTGAGGTTAGGAAAGATGGCAGTAAAGGGAGGCGATTTTCCTGTTCTTGCACTACTGCAACCTCACCTTGAATATTGTGTGCAGTTTCAGTCACCGCAATATAAGAAAGACACTAAACTATTGGAAAGCGTCCAAGACAGAGCAACAAAGATGGGCCTTGACAGGAAGCTGTATGAGGAGTGTCTAAGGTCACTTGGTCTGTTCAGCCTGGAGGAGACTGAGAGGAGACTTCAAGGCAGTCTACAACTTCTTCATCAGGGGCAGAGGAGTGGTAGGCACTGATCTCTTCTGTGTGGTAACTGGTGTGGGAATGGCATGAAGCTGTGTGAGGGATGGTTTAGGTTGGATATTAGAAAAATACTTCACCCAGAGGGTGGTTGGGCATTGGAACAGCCAGGGCAGTGGTCACAGCACCAAGCCTGACAGAGGTCAAGAAGCATTTGGACAACACTCTCAGGTACATGGTGTGATTCTTGGGGATGGTCCTGTGCAGGGCCAGGAGTTGGGTTCAATGATCCTGCGGGTCCTTTCCAACCTAGCACATTCTGTGATTCTGTGATTTTTTTGAATGCTATTTCTGGTATTTACAGATGATTAGTATTTTTTATAGTTCCCAAGGCAGAGGGAGCTTGGCATGTTTACTATAACCACACACACTTATATTCTGAAAATGTTATTACAAGAGAGAGAAGCTGAAAAAATGTCCTTTAGTTATTGCTTGAATATTACATTATGAGGGATTTTATGTTACCTGCACTCATCCATGTAACCATCCTCATAGTAAGTATGTTTCTTCAATGTCCACCATCATTAAAAACAAATGTAACAAACTATCCCATAATGACTTTCAAGACAATATGTGCAGTATTATCAGTTCTATATCATGGTACATACCAGCTGATAAATACCTGATAAAACATCATTTAACTGAAAAAAATACAATTGAATACACTCACCTCTGTGCCCAATACGGAGCGGATCATCCTGGAAATTACGCTAGGCACATGGAAAGCAAGAAGCCAATACGGCTTCACTAAGAGCAAACCACGCCTGACAAATTCGGTGCCCTTCTACAATGGGGCTACTGACCTCATCTACCTGGATGAGGCCCTCATCTACCAGATATGCATCAGGCATTTGACACTGTTCTGCACGACACCCTTGCCTCAAAACTGAAGAAACGTGGATTTGGTGGATGGACCACTCAGTGGATAAGGAATTGACTGGACTTGCACTCCAAGAGTTAGGGTGAGCAGCTTGAGGTCGAAGTGGAATGTCCATGGTGCTCCTGAGGGGTCAGTATGGGGACTAGCACTTTTTAACATCTTTGTCGGTGATAAGGGCAGTGGGATTGACTGCACCTTCAGCAAGTTTGCCAACACCACCACTGGTGTCTGATGCCCTTGAGGGAAGGGATGCCATCCAGAGGGACCTGGACAGCCTTGAGACATGGAATCAAGGGAACCTCATGAAGTACAAGGCCAAGTGCAAGGTCCCGCTTCTGGGTAAGGGCAATCCCAAATTCAAGCACAGACTGGTGGAGAATGGACTGAGAACAGCTCTAAGGAGAAGGACTTGGAGGTGTTGGTTGATGAGAAGTTCAACATGACCCAGCAATGTGTGCTTGCATCCCAGATATCCAAGTGTATCCAAGGCTGCATCAAAATCAGCATGGCCAGCAAGGCAAGGGGGAGGTGCATCTGCCCCTCTACTCTACACCCATGAGACCCTTCCTGGAGCATTGTGTCCAGCTTTGGCACCTCCGACATAAGAAGGCATGGATTTTCTGGAGCAAGTCCAGAGGAGAGCCAGAAAGATGATCTGGTGCTGGAGCACCTTTCCTATGAAGACAGACAGATAGTTGGGGGTGTTCAGCCAGAGAGCCTTCTCTGGGAAGATTTTATAGCCTTCCAGGACTTAAAGGGGCCTACATGAAAGCTGGAGAGGGCCTTTTCACAAGGACAAGGGAAAACAGCCTTAAACTGAAGGATAGTAGATTTAGATTAGATGCAAGGAAGAAATTCTTCACTATGAGGGTGTAAGACACTGGGAACAATTGTCCAAAGAAGTTAGGAATGCCCTATCCCAGAAAGTGTTCAAGGCCAGGTTGAATGGGGCTTTGAGCTATCTGGTCAAGTGAAAGGTGTTCATGCCCATGGTAGGGTTGTTGGAACTAGATGGTTTTAAGGTCCCTTCCAACCCAAACCATTCTGTGACTCTAAGATTCTATGAATATGACTAGGATTCCCAGGATGTGCACCACAAAAGACAACCATTTGAGTCTGGGACAGCACTGAAGAAATGTCTCTGCACTCACATAATTTCATGCAGTAGTAAAGCAAATTCAGTATCACCTACAAGTGTGCTCATACATTTCCACTACTGCTTTGGATACTGATATATATTCCAGCTCCCTGAATAATTTCTGCATTTCAAGCTTCCTCTTTCATGTATCTTTTGGCACCTTCCTCAATACTGGAAGATATCTCTCCCAACCAGCAACCTAATTTTGGGCTGGATCAGGCAAACTAACAAAGCAGCACCTTGCCATCTTGAACTTCTCTTGAATCTTGAGGAGTGAGACGCGCCATGTGGAAGACAGGGGCCATAGTTACAGACTCCACTTATTTGGGAGCAAGGAGGACCCAAGTGTCCTAGCAACACTGATAGTTCTAGACAAATACTAAAGGTAAATAGAAAAATGAATGTTTTTTATTAAAGTGCAAGATTAACAAAATACTTACTGGCTTTAGAAACAGGTACACAGAAACAAAAAGAATGAACTCTTACTCCAATCTGTGTTTTAGTTCAGTTTTACAAAGTTCCCTGTCTGCCTCCTCCAGCTAAAAAGCTTCTGAGCCTGCACACAGGTCTCCCAAATGAGACTCAGTCCTTGGACAACTCCATGTTCCTACTGCTTTTGTTGAAGAGCCTCCTGGCCCAGAGGAATGCATACATATTGCATAACCATTTTTCCCTGTGTTCCTTCAGATTCACATCTTCTCCCCCTCCCCTCTAAGAAAGCCATTAATTCATAAACTTGATATTCAACAAGAATAGAAATTTTCACACTTTCTTCAAGGGATTCACTGCCTGCCTCTGCAACTTTTTAAATGCTGACATTTATTGGGCATAGCTGATATAGAACTAACCCCTCACAAGAAAATTTTAAAAAACTATGAACCACCGGTAATTCACTCTACTTAACTACAAATCCAGCAATGACATACCACATAGGCTTGTGGGGAAAGGTTAAAACCTTTCAAGTCCTTCATATTTTGAAAATTATAATTTATAAATTTAAACAAGCAAACAAACTTCATATAAGAACAGATAGGAGAACAACAGGAACAGTTTCTCACAGTCTTAATCTTTCTGGGCAGGTGTTTTGGATGAGTGATCCATACTTCATGGAGTGGCACCTGTACAGAACTGGAGCCTTGACACTGTGGATGCATTTGTGGCAGGTAGAGCTCAAAGGATTGCAACATTACAGTACACTGATCTTGAGTTTGGGATTTACAGGTCATAAGGAAAGGAAATCTAAGAAATCACCACATATGGGAAGAAAAGACCAGCTGAAGGAATGACAAGATGAGCCATGTGTAGGGAAAAAAAATACAAAAAACAAACAAAAAAAAACCCCAAACAAAAAAAAAACAACAACAAAAAAAACCCAAACAAACAAACAAACAAAAAACAAAAAACAAAAAAAAAAAAACCTGTTGAACTGTTGTTTTGGAGCAACTTCTGTGGAATGACTGCTCAGTAAGCAGACAAGTTTTGCCTAGGACTGAATGGGGTATCCCCCATCTGCACTACCGTGAATGCTGCTCTTAAGTGAATCATCAGTTATGAATTAGAATGATTCTGGTTAGGAGCAACTGAAATTTGTTTTATGTTGAGCACCTGCCACAATTGACTCCCCCCAATTGCCTATTGGCCCACCAATATCTGGAAAAATAATAATAGATGTTTCACTGTCTGACAGATTTTAATATTTGTTTATTCAAACAGAGACCCACCAGGTCCAACAAAACTTTTTTTATCCAGACAATGCTGAAATCTAGGTACAATTTTATAGTTACTCATCAGGAAATCAGTATTATGCTGCAAATTGAAAATGTTAATAAAATTTATGGAGGGGGCATTCAAAAAAGCATTCATAAAAAAAATCTCAGTGGTGAACAGTTTTTTCCTTACTCAGTTCCTTTTTAATATTAGTTTCATCAAGGCTCATCTGGATGACAATCCAGCAGCACAAGGAACCAGAAGGTAACTCAAGCAAAATTTACCTTCTCTTTCAAACAATGCCCCAGAAAGAGATTTACAAAGGAGTTAGGATTGGATCTGCGCACAGGGATGGCTGTTAATAGCACTGAAAACCAATGACTCTACAGACAGTAGGTCAAATTTTCCATTAAATTCAGGTGCTAGAGAACTGAAAGAATATACATCGTAAGGAAATGTCATAAAATACCTCTTTAATAATACAGGTTTTAAGTGACTAGCTCAAATGATGGCATATATGTTTCATTTCTTTTGACTCTAATGAATAAAGTAATAGGGTACTTTTAAAAATGAACACCATTTAATTGTAGGAATAACTGTACATGCTTTGTCTCTGTTGTGGAAGAAAGTCTAGCTATCACCTGGCTAATGAAAAAGGATTTGCATAACCCTACCATAAGCTAATACTTCCACAAATCTCTGTGCTCACTATTTTGAATTTTAAATATAACTTTTCATGAACAAGTTGGATACATAACAAAATAAAAATGGTTTCCCTGCCTTCAATAATTTCAATACTTGAAATTTCCTCATAAACTTGAAGCCCTGAAAAACTTATATGGTAAAGAAAGTGGAAGAGAAGATGTTTTCTTTTCCCCTTAATGACTGAATGTTATTTATTCTCAGTAGTCTAGGAGAGAAAATAAACAAGTTTCTGCATTCAAAATACAGTGCATTTACATAAAATGACAACCATTAAGCAGAGTATGCAGCTACACTTGAGGGGAAAAAAATCCTTTCCAAATGCTGTCATTAATATTTATCTTTGCAACATTGAACAGGGCAAATCACACCAGCCAGCCTAGCTGAATACTCTCGGATTTACTTGGGCTTCTGAAAAGATGTATGAGCTTACCGCTTCATCACCCATGGCTTCCAGCAGTGCTTCAGCAGAGCTGGTATGGCTGACAGCTGTCATATGGTCCAGCTTCCAGAGCCATGTAACTGCAGACTTTACAGTATGCTCAGACACAGGAGTACATTTCTGCTGCCACTTCATAAGATCCTGAGCAGCCCTGAAAATGAGATCAACTATAAATCAGAAACAGTGAGAATCATGCTGGCAGAACAAGAGAGTGGAGATCTGCTCTTGTTGCAATTCTTTTATATTCTTAAATAAGAATTACAATATACCACAGATACTAAATCTAGACTTGCACTAAAGGAAGTAGAGAAAAAATGAAACCATTAGAAAAATACCGTAATTTTATAAGGTCTTTTTTGAGACAACTGTTTCCAAAATAGGGTCAGAAGAGATAAAGTATTTTTTAAAAAAAATCCTGATTCATAACTCTCCTTTATCATAAAAACTCAATCAGGTTTTTAAAATATGTGCATGAAAAAGAAAAGTGTCTTCCACAGGTCTCGTTCCTCAACTTTCTCGATGACCTCTGTGTCAGAGCAGTTTAACTAACACTTTTTGGTAGTAGAGCTGATCTTTAGCTAGCCATCAAAAATAAAATTTGTGATGCTAGGCTTTTTGGTATTTTAATTGACAAAAGACCATAGTCTTAATGGAAGAAGTACAAAGCCGATGAGCACTTTTGCCTATGTACTTGTACATAGAAAGGAACTATAAAACCAACTGGTTCTTGTATCTGTGACATTTCCATCAAGAACAATTTTGAAGAGTTTCCTGCAAATCTAAAAGACAAATATATTTCCCAAGGTTCTTTTAAAATAGTAATTTATATGCTATATTGTCTTTTGTTTCCCCTCCTGCAAAAACAAACAAACTGATGAACGTAATTATTGTTTCAATTTTGACTCGGCTTTGCATTTCTAAAGAAAAAGTTCTCTGTTCTCAAAATCTATGGAAGTTATCTGCTTTGGAAAATGTCTTCTTTGGAAAATATCTACTATTGCAAAAGGTTGCTCTGAGAAGCTGTGGATTCCCCATCCCTGGAGTGTTCAAAGCCAGGCTGGATGGGGCTTTGAACAACCTGGTCTCGTGGAAGATGTCCCTGCCCATGGCAGGGGGCTTGGAACTAGATGGTCTATAATGTCCCTTCCAATCCAAATCATTCTGTGATTTTATTACTTTCCTTTCCAAATCTCAGTAGCACCACAACCTAGAGAATTAAGATAGGGCACCTGAATCAAATCTGTAAGACAACGCCAGGGTAAAATAACATTAAGAATGACCATGCAATTGCAAGTTAACATTGTGGAACCCATTTTAAAATTATATAACCTAATTTGTGCATCTTTTTTTTCCACTCATCTATCCAAACCCAAGCTTTTGTGCATGTATGAGAATTTTTGCAGATAGGTAAAATTTGAATAGCTGCTTCTATTCTTCTAACTAAAAGAAAATTAATTTATTCCTCTTAGGGAACAAGCGCTTGGAAATCTTCTTTTGTTATGGAAATCTACTATTGTTTCCTAGTGCTGCTACTGAGTTCTGTGACCATGGAAATCTATAGAAATACAAATGGCTATGCCAGTGCCTATGGCACTTCGGGGAGTGCACATTTAGCTGCAAGGTAGAAACCTGTAATGTCTGAAGACACAAGAATGCAACAGGTGGTCAGATAGAACCTCACTGTTTCACTAATATTGCAACATCTGAAGGGCATAACTGCTGTTGCAAATCCTTCTGATTTTGTAGAAGACATCTGTTGGTATTTGGGTTCTGTTACCCTTTATCTGTTCTTCAGGGTAACAGTGGCCTTCTGTTAAACGGAAGTGGCAAGTTCAGCATGACTATGGGTGAAAATTGGTGGGAAATCTACAGATATCAGCATGACATGAACCATGACAATTTCGAGTACAGAAAGCGCCTTATCCAAACACAGACAAGATGCAACTCCTTTTTATTCTCAAGCAATGGGCTGACATGGACTTCTTTGTCCAGCCTGGAGAGACCTGATTGTGGCCTTTCAGTACTTGAAGAGGCTTAGAAGAAAAATGTGGAGAGTCTTTTTAATAGGGCCTGTAGCAATACACAAGGGGTGATAGTTTTAAACTAAAGGAACTTATGTTTAGACTGGACAAAAGGAAGAATTTTTTTACAATGAGGGTGCTGAAACACATGAGCAGATTCCCCAGAGAGGTGGGAGAGGCCTCACCCTTGGAAACATTCAAGGTCAGGCTGGATGTGGCTTTGAGCAACTTAGTGTAGTGGAAGGTGTCTCTGCCCATTTGCAGGCGTGCTGGACCAGAAGGCACCTTTAAAAGTGCCTTCCAACCCAAACCATTCAATGATTCTGATTCTGTCTGCTTACCGAATGAGGTTGAATCTGGAAATTTGTATCACCTGTTCCACAAGTACCATAGAAAGTGCATCCCGACATAGATCAAATTCAGTTGGAGCTGCAGTGCCAAAATCCAACACAATGACAATGCACTGTTCTTGAATCACTCCAAATATCTGCCGGCTCCCACTGGTTAACCATTCCATTCGCTGCTTATATAGCTCAATAGCTCCAATTAGACAATCCACAAAATGAAGAATCAGTTCTTTTTTGGCTGTCAGCTTTATTCAAATAAGGGAGAGAAGGAAATTGAATATCAAAACAAATAATAAAAATGCAGCCCCAAGCTTAGCACAGCTGCATAGCTAGTTTGTAAGTGTCAGATGTGCCAGCTAAGGTAGCAGTGAAAACAACCAATTTTCCCTCCACTGTTTCAAGAGCAAATACTTGACAAATGCATCTAAGCTATAAAGAAAAGGCACTGCATTTTGTCCTAATTGCTTTTCATAATCTTTTTTTATGTGAGCATGGGACAGTGCCAGTGGGTTGTCTGCCTTGTCTATCTCAAAACTGGAGCAATTAGAATGAGCTGAACACAGGCTAGGACGTAGAAAGGGCTTCGGAGCAGATGGGTGAACAAACAAGGACACAGAAACTTTGTACCTTCTCAGACTAGAACTATGACTGGGTTTTAAAAAAAATTTTACAGCAATACAAGGCAGCACACGGTTTGGTTCCACAGCACTTCAATCTCCACCTCGTCTTTAGCATTTGAAAGGAAAATGTAAAATGTTTCTTGTTTGTACTATTATTTCACTAACAATACCCAGTATTACAGATTAACTATTTGTGGGTAGGTGCTTAGGCAAATTTAGTTCAGATAACTGCAATCAATAACTAAAACTTCCCATATCTTTTCAGTAAAGCAAAATCTAGATGCAGTATTAAAATTAAAACCAGCACATCCTCCCTATGAATACATGTATACACATTCACCATGACCTGTGGGTCTAAAAATCCACCACATTCCCCCAATATCTCTGGCCCGTGTGAGCTGATTCACTGGTTGCCTTCTACCTCTAACGTCCTTTCCAGGACTAAGTACAAAACCTTGGAAATATAAATGTTTTTAAACAAGAACATTTCTCAGGGAGAAGATACTTTGTGTGTCAGTCTGCACACTTCTCCCTCTCATTTGTATTTTTCTGTGTCCTTTAATATCAGCTCGGGCCCTGTAATGTGCCTCCCACATACAGAGTCTCAGGCAGCCTGCCAAAGGAATGTCGGCCTGGGAAGGAGCACTTAGAAATCCAGTTTCCTCCTATGACAGTCATATTCATAAAAATGAGTTTATTGCACTACACTGACCAAACTCCATCTTAAAATAAAGCACTTTTCTTAGAATACTCCCTTCATGTGTAGTAAGTAAGTGTAGATTTCCATTTCTCTGAGGGCCAGAAAACTTCTGACTGTCCAGCCTAATTTTTTTCATTCAGCTCATGCCCATTCATTTTTGACCTAGCATGCCTTTTAGCAGAGAAAACTACAGCTTCTCCCTATCCCTGTAATTTGCCTTTCTGGAGCATTCAAGGGCAATAATACTACCCTTCTTCTGTCTTCTTTCAGGCTTACATTTCAGCATCAACCAAGTCCTCTTACAAGATCATCACTCCACTGCAGTTCATCCTACCAGCTCTTCTCAGTACCTGCTCTGGTTTGAATGGCTTCTTCTAAGCCTGTAGTAACTGTATATAATATGGTATTCAATATCCTAAAGGACATCTGACCAGATTTTTTATAGTAGCAAAAATGCCTTTTCTGCTGCTCACGGCATATCCTAAGACTAAAAGACATTATGTAGATATTTCATATTGAATTAATGGGAATAAAATGAGGGGGAAAGCCTTCCTGAAATGGTTCTTTACCCATTTTTAAGCTTTGTGCCATCAGAAGTGACTCTAGTCATCAGAAAAAATGACAAGCCATTTGCTTTTGTAAAATCCTTTATAAATTAACTCTCTCCCTTCCACACTCACATGCACATCTCTTCAGTCCGAATCCATCCTCTTAACAATGGGGCTGCCAGCAGCTGTTGCTAAGACATTCCTTAGAACATGAGCCTGGGCAGAGATCCAGCTAGCTGTCTCTATAGAATAGGCTGAGCCTTTTGTGACCTGCTGGCATTAAGCAAAGCACTGCTTTGCATTGGCAACGACAGCACGTTATGTCTTCTTATTTCAGCGTCCCCATTTGTTTTATTGATTACAATTTTATTTTTTTAACTGATTCTGAGCATCTTCTCTTTAAGGGTTTACTCTTTCAAGACAGGGTAGATGTTGCTTAGAAACTGCAATCTCGTCTGGAAAAGATTTACTGCAATGATGCACCAAGGCAAGAGACTAAGACTTAGAAAGGAAAAAAGATATCCAGCTTTTCTACCACTGATAGTTAGCATTAACAGTTTGACAAAACAGAAGGAAAAAATATCAAAAGATAAAGTTCTCACAAAGCATACACGTATTTTATGCCACAGGAAGGCATTTTAGTCTCACCATTCTGCTACAGTGATAATAACTTCTAAGCACATAGGGAAGTTAGCATGTCAGCCAAACTTACATTATACACGCTGCCATCTTGTGCTCTCTTGTATTGAGGAAACAGACCATCTGCATATCGAGAAGCCACAGGTTTCCCCAAGGTGGTCACATAATCTACATAAAATTTACAAAAGATCAAGTTGCTAATCTTTGGGACTACTTCAAACAGGTATTTTTCAGGCTGATGTGTATGTCATCCATGTGCAGGCATGTGTAACAGTATTGAGTCCTTGACACTAAGAAACTTGAAAGAAATTCTGGTTTTGTTTTACTTTCTGTTTTTATTTTATTATATTTTGTTTTTATTTTATTGTCTATGATGGGGCCCCGAGGCTCTCAGCCTCTGGCTGCATCTCCTGTTGTCCTTGGCTGCATTTCCTGGCTGGACCCTAGACATGGTTAATTACCTTGCCCTGCTGCAGGACTGTATCCTATTCAGGGAGGGCACTGCCTAGGCTGCAGTCCCTTTTGGCTCCTGGTTCATTTTCCTCCCATAGAGTCGCTTTGCTTTTGCTGCTTCCTCCCAGTTTAGTCACAAGCGAGGAAAAATCCTACATCTAATTATTTATAGGCCAAAAATCTACATGAGACTTTCATTATTGTGAGGTTTGGGCAACCTCACAACAGGACTTGCAAATATTTGTCTGTCAAACCAAATACAAAATCTGGTACAGATAATGCTGTTCTCTTACACAACTCAATGGGTGCAGAAGTGAGTGCATCTAAGGAAAAGGCTGCACTCTGCACTTTCAGCAGCTAGAAATCTTCTCCAGGATCTCCACTGATAGGAAAACATTAGGGGTGGGAAGAGTTAACGTCATAAAGCAGCTATCTGTACACCATGCTGCCCTGCCAAGCCAGTACATTCTGCTCCTAACCCTGCTTAACAGCTTCTTCTTCATCTGCAGCATACAAAATTGCACTGGTGATCTTTGAATGCCCCATGGACACAAGCCAGCCAAAACCTTAAATTATGCAACTTAGAACTATTGCAATACATTACAATTCCTACTTCTCAGGCAGCAAGCTGTTCAAAGAAAAGAATATATTACCATGCTCTGCAAAGCACCATTATGGCAGTGGTTAATAATTATTAGCAAACTCTTCCCCTCCAGCTGTCAGATAACTGCAAAGGAACATTTTTCTATAGTCTGACTTTGCATGAAAAGCAGACTGAATTCTAATTAAATTTAACTTCTTCCTTAAAGCTGGATACCTGGAAATAATACACTATTCCCAATCACGTTCACTAACCCTCATGATCAATAGTAGATCACAGCTTATGACACGGCATACGTTTGCCATGTGAAAAGAGACACAGATCTTATTGTGTGTTATTTGTAAGAAAAAGATTAACAGTCTCAGCAGCACCAGCTATTTCCCAGCTACAGCTATACTGGTGAGGATGTGAAGTGCAGCCTAGGGTAAAGAAACAGTACAGTTGAGCAAGGAAAGCCATTCTCAGACCCTAAGTCCTTCTCATATCAAAAGGAGAAGGAGTTTCTCAGTTCTCTGAACTGGCAATGTCAGCAACTGTGGATACAGCTTCCATTTCTGCCATTATCATAAGAGACAATGTGGAAATCTCCAATGTGTACATTGGGGTGCAGAATGAGTGTGACTCTCCAGACTATTCAAAGGGTATTTATTATCCTATCATTGATTTGTCTTATACCTTTCCTGTGCTGGAATCCAGTCTGGGACAAAATCTGGGACAGGGATAATTTGTTTCTTTTGAGACCATAACGCTGAAGCCATTTAGAAGATGAAACAAGGGATTGTACATCTGTTCTCCACTGACCAACCACCAGTCTCCTTTTCTTCTCTTTTGATTTCTTCTTGTGGACCTTGTGGGAATCTTCAGAATCTTGTATGTGCTTTGAATCAAAGGCATCTACTGTAAAGAGAAATGAGGGAAACACTACATTTATACTTTAACCAAACAATTTCAAAACCAAATGAGATTAAATTATTGTTTCTTTACCTGCATTCCTTCCTTTCTTTACCTGTATTTCATGGTCCTGTATATATGCATAGCTCACCTCATGCTTTCTTTATTTTATACTGAAAAAGGTCCTTAATCTGGAAAGCTGCTCTCAGTCCTACACTTCCACTTGCTGTTACATCTTTTTATTCATCCATATACATTCACCTTCAATTTATTAAAGAAAATGTCTCTTGTATGCTGAAATTCAAGCCCTGAAATGTAAGTCTGGTTTGCCAAATAGCACTTCTTCCAACTCCTAAGACATCTCTCCTAAGTCTTGGAAATCAGAACACATAATAGGCATTCAAAGATTGTCAGACCATCACTACACACACACATTAGAAGCATTATGCAGTAAACAAGTATTTCCTAAAAATTGTATGTTGAACTCCTACCATAAGCAATAGTACTGTCCCCAGAAGAACCTGACTTTATTGCAAGGCTGGTGAAATTCCCTCCAGTCACATCACTTGCCTCAAGTTTAAATGATGATTCTGTCAGTTTCTGCTCTGGGCTGTGATGTATCATGTGCATGCACAAGAAATCATGGACATAAAGATCCAGGTTCCTTTTAAGTTCTACAGGACATGGAACACACTTGACCATGGCAGTATGGTTCACTGGGCTAGCTCCACTTGGACTTGGCAGCAGCAGCAGCTCAGTCTCCAGAGTGCTGAGGCAGAAATGGAAGCAACGACAACAATAATGCCTCTGTTCCCGAGCACAGAGGTTCTAGGAGGACTTTGGTATTTCCTGTTCATTCCCAAAATACTCTGCATGAGCTAAGCTGGCTCTAGTTGATTAAATACCCTTGCTGTATCCAAGTTTACCTTCTGTGGACTTTGGAAATTTCTGTACATTTTCCCCAGTACCAACATCATCTGCTGTGTCCCAGTCCTCCATTGCCCATATACCGTAAACTGCTCGTAAATGTACTGCATGTATCAAACTGACCCAAAATACAAAGGAAGGTACTGCTGTCTCTAATGCTTCCAAAATAACCTTCAGTCTAGTATGGAATATGATCAGAACTCCCTGATAAATTCAAGTATTGTAACAACCAACCTGGTTCCAAAGGTTCATTAGATAGACAGTTCCACAGTTAACACTACATAAAGTATATGAGACTCTTATCTTCAGAAATCATCTTTCAGTGACAGAGGGCTTCTATAAAGTGTAGACTGGCCTGGGTTCTTTCACAGTCATCAGTCCTACAAGCAGGATGCTGGGCTAGCATGCCTGTAGAGGCTGGCATTTTACCAGCCCTCCTTTGCTCTGTGCAGAAGCAGCAGTGACAGATGTTAACTCTAGAGAAAGGCAAGTGAACGTTTGCAGCTGCTCAAGCTTTGAATACAGTCAGGCATTGTTTATAGTAATTTGAACAGTCATTCTCAGTTTCCTCCCCCCAAAATACATAAAGGCCAGCACAGCACCCCATATACAGACCAGGTGAGAGTGGCACAGCTTCAGAATGGCTTGTACACAGCCAGCATGCACACCACAGTGCCCCAAAGGAAACTGGAAGCTATCTAGAAGAATATGGAATCTATGCAAAAATAGTGATGAAATACTCACAGTCACTCCAGGCAAGTCTCTTCGATGGATTAGCAGTCATGACAGATCTCTTGACTGGCAGGTCCTCTTCACTTTATTCTGAAACCCTGAGGAATCATTGTTTTAAAAAATTTAAATATTGCCATGCACAGGTCAATATGAACTGGAGACCAGCTCCACATGCCCAGCCAATAATAAACTGCAGAAGGGTGACATCGGATTTTCTTCAAGCAAAAAAATATTATAAAGTAAAAATGATAGCTACTCCCCATCTCTAGAAAGGCTGAAGTCAGATCTGACAGGGATCCACAAGGTCAAAAGTGGGAAATGAGGAAATTGGTAATATTGTTTCCTTTCCTCCACCCCAAATTATCATTAAAAAGAGCCAGTATGTTAGAAAAATGAGCATGATGCTTTCATATGCTGTTAGCCAGCTGTATCATATTCTATTATTGTTTTGCAGTATACCTTACCTTTGCTACAATCCAATTTATGACTAAACCTGGGAGTATCTGAAATGCAACTTTGTGCAGATTCATAACTTTGCCTATAAGACTACAAGATAAGCTACAAAGAAAAGGAATTATGTGTGTGAATGTGGTATAAGGCCCAAGTGTGACTAAGACACAGCAGATAAACAGAAGACAAAACGTCAGACAAAGCAAGGTAGCATACAGTGGCTGAGTGTATTGCTTTGAGACACTGATGCTTTGGTTTTTCTTTTAATAATAAGTAAAATGAATGAATGAGGGATGTTTACAGATCACTAGCAATCCAGCTGTTAGCCATTGTCATCAAGCAGTTTTTCCCACTGTAAAAGCAAAAACAGGACAAAACATTTAACACAAAGACTTAGCCTTCTCCCTCTTTCTTCATTGCAGAATGGAACATGCTATTTATTCCTCTTATACGGGTTTAAACACCCATATGGAAACATATAAACCATTCCAGTCTTTGTCCTGCTCACGAAGAGAGATGAACAGTGTGAAGGGCAGGGAGGACTTAAAAAAAGCAGGACTCTGTTCTGCACCCTAACACCCCGGGTGCTGTGCAGCACAGCCTCTGAGTAGCCTTGGCATCAGGGCATTAAAAGGAAGCCCTTGCCACAGGGGAGCTGTGGCAGAAAATGCCTATAGTGAAAGGCCACAGCAAGCCACAAGGCTTGTGCCATTTTTCTCTCAGAATGCAGAAAAAGTCTCATGGTAATAGCTAAGACACATTTCAGTCAGCAGCTTGCATGAGAGAATGAATCCCAGGTGCTGTCTCATTTTCCAGATGCCCAGAGGTATGGCAAGAAATCTTCCCTTGCCTTAGCCTCCAGCACCACCCCCAGTTGCTTGAACAACACCTGGACATGAAATGCTAGCTCTGTATGAAAACGAGCGTTTGAAAGCAGATGAAGCATCTTCCAATGGAAACAGTTCTACATCAGGCCTTGGAAACAGTGAGCTCAAAACCAATGACAGCTGGGATAACTTTCAGCCCAAGATCTGAATCCAAACAGGTTATTTTCAAAAGGTGAACCAGAGTTCATCTGGGCACCTCTACCCTTTCGGCTCTGGCCAGTGCAAAAAAACTGCTAAAGCCATAACCCACCACTGGCTTGGAGTGTGTAACTTGTGCGGGTGGCAATGCTGCTGAGGCCACTCCACTGGGCTGCCCCTGACAGGTGGGAATGCCTCGGGAAAGCCCACACACCTTACAGCCCAAGAAGCTGCCCCACACCACCTGAAGTGCCGAACTCCAGATAAAGGGAGTGCAGAGGACCGAGGCTGGTGGCTGACCACTGAGGAAACTGAATCATGGAATCACAGAATGGGTCAGGTCAGAAGAGACCACAGTGGGTCATCCAGTCCAATCTCTGCTCAAGTAGGGTTACCCTAGAACACACAGCACAGGATTATGTCCAGGATGTTCTTTAGTATCTCCAGGGAGGGAGACTTCACAACCTTTCTGGACAATCTATTCCAGTGCTCGGTCACCCCCCCAAGTAAAGAAGTTATTCCTCTTATTCAGGTGGAATTTCCTGCGCATCAATTTCTGCCCCTTGCCTCTGTTCTGAGGATTGGCACCACTGAGAACAGCCTGGCTCCCTCCTCTTGGCACACATCCCCTCCGCCCTCCCCCCTTTAGATATTTACACACTGATGGGGACCCTTCTCAAACAGGGCAGAGGTGTCAGAGCAAAACCACAGCGAGGCCTGAGGAAGAGGGGAAGAGAGGGACAAGGGCCAGGGCGAGCCCCGGCCATGGCTCTCCCCGGCGCTGCGCCACCTGAGGCCTCGTCCCCGTATACACTGCATGGCAACGGGCGGAGAAGAGAAGCCGGTGTCCTCCGGGGTGAAGGACTACGGCTGGAGGCACAACCCTGCGCCAGCGCCGGGNGAGACCGCCCGGTTGCTACGGCACGGCCCGGCCTCACCCCGCGCAGCGAGCGGCAGGAGGGACGGCGCGAGGGCCGGGCTGCCCGAGGCCCGGCGGGACGGGCACGGCACAGGCACAGGCATGGCCCGGCTAGGGACGGCACGGCACGGCACGGCACGGCACGGCACGGCACGGCACGGCACCGACACCGGCACCGGCACCGGCACCGGGACCGGCACAGGCACAGGCACAGGGACAGGCACAGGCACAGGCACAGGCACGGTACGGTACGGTACGGTACGGCACAGGCACAGGCACGGCCCGGCTAGGGACGGCACGGCACAGGCATGGGCGGCTCCGAGGCCGCTGTCCCTGACCCTGCCGCTGCCCCTGCCGCTGTCCTTGCCCCTGCCACCGCCCCCACCCTGCCCCTTCCCCCACCACTGCTGCCGCGGAGAGACCGATGCGCAATAAATTCATCCTCAACAGGCGCCGGCACAGCGCCGTGCATTCATTCCCTCGGGAGCCAGAAATACACGGGCCAACTTGGAGAGTTACAGAAATCTATATATAGAGGATTCGAGCCTTCTGGTCTCGTTAATTCTTAATTTAGGCTAAGCCGTTGACAATATTTGTAACAAGAGCAGCCACGCATGTCCTTTATTTAAGTCAGGGGAACAGTATTACACTGGCTGGGGAGTTGCTGTGCTCAGACAATCATAAAATCAGTCAGGTTGGAAGGGACCACAGTGGGTCATCTGGTCCAACCTCCTCAAGCAGGGTCAGCACATTGCACAGGATTGTGTCCGGATGGTTTTGAGTATCTCCAGGGAGGGAGACTCCACAACCTTTCTGGACAAGCTGTTCCAGTGCTTGGTCACCCTCACATTAAAGAAGTTCTTCGTCGTATTCAGGTAGAACTTCCTGCGCATCAGTTTCTGCCCTTGCCTTGTGTCCTGGTGACCGGCACCACTGAGAAGAGCCTGGCTCCCTCCTCTTGGCATCCCCCGTTTAGATAATTATATGCACTAATGAGGTCCCTCTTCAGTGATCTCTTTCCAAGGCTGAACAGGCCCAGCTCCTTCTCTCTTCTCCTGGAGAAGCCAAAATAAAAACCATTCTAGTGTAGTAAAAGATACAAAAATATGTGCACCATAAACCCAAACTTAGTATTAAAAAGCTCCTGTTGATGTAAGATATCCAGAAGCCCAGGTCTTTATTTGCAGTATTTGGTCTGTAAATGTTTGTAAGCTAAGAGATAGATAGGGCTGAGATTTGCGCTTTAGCTGTTTTGCTCTGGTTTACCATGCAATCACAGAGTAAGAAAAGATCTGTCCCTTTATAGGATCAATGAATCAGCTTTATCTCCATATTGATGTTTAGATGGAAACACGCACCCACAGGCCATCCTGCAGCATGCCAAAGCATTGGCTTCAACTCTCCAGGATTGGTAAACAGTGACAGGCAAGAGAATTTCCTTATAAGGCATGCGGTTGGGATGGGAACATGACTTTCTGGAGCTCCAGTTTCTCATACAGTTGGAACCAAGAGTTTAAAGACTAGCCTAGGCATGGCAAAGGATTCGGGCTTGCACAACTCTTCCCCTGAGGTATAGAAAAGGCATTTATTTCTCAGGCATGAAACAGTTTCCCATCATATCATTAAAAATAGTAGGTACTGAATGTTCTCAGGATCCTTTCAGACACCATGACTGCCATAGCACAAGCTTCTGTAGAGACCCATATTTTTGGGGGAAGGCTTAGGAAGTTTCTCTTGAAAGTGTAAGTGTAATGGATTTTTCAGTGGGTGCCCAAGAATCAAATTAGTCAATCTCTTGATTTGTTATGCTGCTTCCAGTGAAATTTTTAACCAACACTCAATATTTCTCACTCAGGTAATTTTTTATGCACTATACAGAAAAGCTCCATCCATTGTCATGCATAAATGTCTGTAAATGTAGTAATTGCAAGGGGTTTTTTTAAGTGATTATATGTGCTGAAACTTTCTCTGCTTAGAGTGTGCCAGAAACCTTCACTTGAGGCTTGGCTGTGCTAAACAAAATATGTTGCAAGAAAACATTCCTTAAAATGCTTTGAACTTCAGGGCTTATAGAACTGCCTGACAAGCCCAGGGGCAAAGGTTGACAAATGCAAAGCTACTTCTGGCTCCCACAGGCTTTGTAATCAACTGGCTGTTGTCTCTTAGGTAAAATTCTTAGGAAAATAAAATGCTCTCCGCACATCCCATAAACATTTTGCGTGTAGAAGCCCTGCCTTGGCCATTGCCAGCTCTGCAACTTGTGAAATGAGGAATGTATTCTCCAGATGCTGCCTGCTGAATGAGGCAAGGCTGAATAATAAAGGAGGTAGGGGATCCAAGTAACTTGGAAGTGGGAATTGACTCCTCATCAATTGGGATGATAAAATTAAATCTGGAGCCATTCTGTCATCTGACCTTTAGGCTGAATGACAAAGCGATTTTGACGGGTGGAAACATGTTATTATGTCATGGTAACATGCATCCTGAGATTGCATAAGCAAGCATGACTTCATTCTGACTCAAGTACTTCACCTATCAGTAAATATATTTGATCAGTTTTTCTTATGGATAAAAACAGAATTCTCAGCATTTTCTCTCAGCATTGGTGCTTAGAATAGGAAACTGTTGGCTTGTGTTTTATGATGATTCCTTTTCAACCAAAATAAAGGCATAATCCACTCTTCTTTTGTCTTTCATTTAAAAAAACCCCAACTCTTTAACATAATATCTTATTTCTTTTAGATAACTAAAACCACATTTAACATAATTTCTTTATCCATGCAAAGCAGTGTGTATGGTGCATCCAATCTAACTGCTCATGTATTAAGAAGGAGACTTTCTCTCATGGATCAGTAGGTAAGGATACTCATGGCACTGATGCTTATGGCTATGATAGTACAAAGAATGAAGCTTCACCAGGAAGTTTAATGCTGTCACACATCCTTCCCCGCTGTCATGCTTCCTGTTGACTCCCTTTCAAATAGAAACAGGAATCAGTTGCAAGGGGTAAGGAAAAGAACAAACCAAGCCAATCTGAACCTGGGTTAATGCTGTCCTTACACACTGTGATTGTCTTAAAAAGACCCCGCATATACCTAAAAACAGTTGATCAGCACAGAATATATAAAGCATAAAAATATCATCAAATAAGTAAAATGCTCCTTTCAAATGTATCTTGTTCTCACCCCTCAAGAACCTCCTAAAAACTTTCTAAAAATAAAATTCTTCGGAGTATCTAAAAGCCAGAGGTAAATCAGTTAGCCATAGAAGAGCTGCCCCTGCTATCAGCAGCAGTATACTGATATCAGTGTGGGATTTCACCTGTTCCTGCCTAGAAGTCAAGCAATCAAGGCAGGAGAGAGCATTGGGTAGAAGAGCTGGACAGAGCAGGCTCAATCCCATCTATACATTGGGACATTTACCTGCAGAGAAGCACTTTAAGTTTCTAAACATTCCTTAAAATTGCTCTTTCAGTTTTTAAGGTAAGTCCTTAAGTTTTGCATATCAGAACTGTGCAGCCTACAGCTTGGGACTGACTTATAGTCCATGGGTACCTTAGTTTATCTGTTGTGAACTTAGAAGTAATCACTCTTTTGGGTGAGGACTTTTTGGGGAGGTAGCATGAAATGAAAGAAACAGACACTGTGTCCTGGGGATGAAGGGAGGCAAACAGGGATAAACTAAAATTTTAGGGAGGAAAGCGAGAGACAGGAAGGGAGCTAAGAATAATGTGACTGATGTGCAGCAGCAGGGAGAAACAAGAATTCCAGCTGTAGAAGTGGGATCCACATTAAAGACTTGATAGGAAAATGGAGGAGGGCTGGACTGTCATGGTGGAAGTGATGTATATAGAGAGGCTTTTTACCTCTTGCCTGACAATCTCCATAGCAAATAGGATGCACTGAATAAACAGTCCCATATCGTAGGAGCATTGAACTGGAGAAGGAAGGCATAGAAGTAGAAAGCTAGTATCAGTGCACAAAGGTCTAACAAATTATAATGGCTGTAGGACTAAACTGTTATCCATGGAGTGATAATGAAAAGCTGGGCATCCCTTGTGAATATCTACTGCCCATGTTTAAAAATCTAGTTTCAGGCCTTGAGGAAAGAGAGTTGTGTTTCCAACAGAAGCCAGCAACTGGTTGTCCTCACCAGCCCACCCATATTTTTGAGTTGTGCATGTCTCCTCTACTTAGTCATACACTTCTACTTCCTGAATCTGCCTGTGCAGTCTTGAAAGAAGCATAGTTGCTGAATATGCATATACCATCCTTCAGCTTTTATTTTTGTTTCTTCTTTTTACTTTTCTTTGGATCTATACTTAACTAGAAGTGTTTCCAAACTGAAATTTTTCCATCCCTGTCTTCCAGTCACCACATGTAGTATGGCTAGGTATTAATGGAGGTGACCTTGTCACTGAAGAAGCAACACTACTTGGAGCAGTACATAACAGATCAGTAAAAATTTAAAACTAAAAAATAACAAAAATGATCGCAGGCCTCCATGACCTTTGTTTTTAAGACAGATACTGCAAATCAAGGTTTGCCGCCGCCTGGTATCCACATGGTGTTTGTGTCTTCTGGAATGGAGGATGAAAGATACAAATACTGCTGATTTCTTATTGCCTTGGGGTGATATTGCCTTACCTAGATCACATGAATTTCTTTCCAGGTAGCCTGCTTGCACAAGCTCAAAAGCATGCTAGCAGGCACTGTGCCAGTACTGGAGATACTGTACTGAAAAGAGAATGAGGCATAAGCTGCCTGGGAAAGCTTCCTGTCTTCCTCAGCAAATAAAGAAGAGGTTCTCACAGCTCTTATTCTTCCCCATGTCCATTGTCAGTGATGTTCTTATTCCCGTTTTTAGAAGTCACTCTTATTTACAAGCTTGTCTTTGACCTGAGGTTTCTTCTTAAGAAGACTGGAAAGAATTAATTTCTTGTTCCAGTGAGGAATTGTGTCATTGTTTGCAATGACATTTTCCTGTCTTCCCATCACAGGAGGATTCTAGTTAACATGCACAAAAAGTCCCTGCCTACTTGTACTAATATTAGCCTGCTAATATCCTTTGGTCTGTGAACCCCCAGGACAGGGCATTGAAGCCTAGTAGTTTGTCAAGAAATGAGTAATACCAGTATAGGTAAAGAGGCTGGGAAGCACAGAGAGCACAAGTGGGAAAATAAGGTCGTTGGGTTTTTGTCCATGCTAGTATAACATGCCAATGAAGGAGGCTAAGGTAGCCACTAATAACTCTAGTTTAGAAAACAGAAAAAAATTCTTAAATGTGAGAAAAGCAAGGATCTGGATCAGACTTAAAGCTAGAGTGTTGGTGGGACACAAGCAGCTTAAAAGATAGAGGTTAATACAAAAGGGAACAGACTGACCAAGAAGGTCCTGCCCATTCTTCTATTCTTAGGAGTAGGGATGTTAAGTTCAAGGTAGAAATGAAAGAGGACAATGAGGCATAAATGGAGAGACAAGGAGGAGTGAAAAAATGAATGAGTGAATGAATGGGTAGATTAATTTGCACTGGAGTGGAAATTTTCAATGGAGTATTTTAAATAAGAGCATGTAAAGCCCTTACTAAAATTTGCTTTGGGTTGAGACACTCATTTTGCACCGTCATAAAAACATGAATGTGGAGAGACGTTTGGGGCACAGCTGTGACAGTTTACACTAAAGATGCTTCGTTTGGTACCAGAAGAGTTCAAAAATCTAACAAATATTCTGCCAACACATTTAAAAGCCAGTAAATATCTTAGCAAGCTGAATACACTAGTATAAGCCAAAGCTAAAAGTTCATTTTTTCAAGGCAAGATGGAGAACGAACAATTTCCTCTAGTAAGGGAAGGTTTGGCTTGCTAGGGAGCAACAGTGATAAAATTGTGCAGTGGTTTGTGCAAACCAACAGATTGACTTGTTTTCAAAAACTACAAAGTCTTTCTGGCAGCATCACGTGTGAAAGGGTAGAGAGACGTCATGTGTGACAAAGTTATCAAGATACCTCAGAGACTACAGGGTTCCAGCCAAGTTGGAGACAATTTTTTGATAATATCTAAAGGCTGTATTTAACTCAAAGGACATTGATTTATAATGATACAGCCTTTATGAAAGTCAGGTGACTTTATTTATAAATATCTAGAGCCACATTGCACTCACTGTACTCTACCTGTGCTGCGACCCCACTATTCATACTCAAATCAAATCATCAATGAATGCATGAAGAATTCTGCCATTGTATTTTATTTTCTTAAGCGTGTGCCAGGGTGTTACATACATTTCTGTCTGCCTTCTATAGAGAAATATGTATTGATTAGAAATCCTTGTTACAGTGACTAAGCCTATGAGATTAGGAGATGTTTGGAATGACAGAAAAAAAGACCAGTAATTGTTAAAAACAATTTTTAATAAGCAATTGCACATATTTTATAGGAGATAACAGAGGATCTTCACTGCAACAGCAAATCAAAGTGGTTATGTTAAGATTTCTAATCAAGCCTAGACAAGAAATACTGTAATATTGTTGTACTACTGCCAAAACTACAGAGAGCAAAGATGGGGTAAGAGATACACCAGGTGATGAAAATGAGGGCAAGAGCCAAAGCGATGGCTGCTGCAGGGCGACACAGTGTGATAGTGAGCAACAGGAAGGCACAGATGAAAATAAGCACAACAGGAAGGGGGAATCAAAGGAATGGGAGCTGACCCAAAATATCCCACTACCATTCTGCAAGATATATAATGTTACGTAACAATAAATTAAACATTTTAATACACAAATAAAAACCCTGTATCAGTAAGCTACTCCGGTATAGACCGGGTTGGATATTTTACTGTAGACAACTGTAAACCCAGTTTTTTCAATTTTAGGTAAAGTTGATGTGGACTCATCTGCTTGTCAGCCGTTAAATATACAGCAAAGGACAGTACATCAGCTTGAAAAATTATTTAAGCTAAATAGTATTACTTTCTTTCATGCAGAGTATAGTACCATGGTGTTATCAAAAGGGATAACTGGAGGTGAGAATTGCAGGTGGCATATTGCTGATCACTTAAGCCTACAAAAAAGGGTTTGACTCATATGATTTCAGGTACCTATGGAATGGGTGGTTAATCAGAGCCAGTCACCTGCCTTCCTTGGCAAGTCAGTGGGGAGAGATGAGTTAGCCCTCTCCCCACACCCACGTGTGCTCTGGCTGCCCAGCCTGGGTTCCAGCTTGCACCTCTGCGAAGGAGGGAGAGCCTGTAGCTCTCCAGTGTTGGAAGTGGTGGGAATGATGGGCAGGTGTGGTCCCACCAGTGGGCTCTGATTTGTGCAAGGGGGCTAGGCAGACACCCCTTCCTGTGTCTTGGTGAGAGGAGCCTGCTTTCAGAGGCAGTGACCTGTGCTGCAGCAGCAGAGAGCTCAGCTCTTCACTGCACTCCCACCATCCCCATCCTCACCAACCCTCCCTAGGGCAGCAGGGAAGATGGGACAAGACTGTGTAAGGGCCTCGAAGCTCTGCCAAACACCAGATCCTGGGAGCTACGTGCCAAAAGGAAGTCTCAAAGATGCTGCCTAAGTCTTAAGCTGAGATTGCAAGGCTTGCTGATAAAAGGGGTTTGAAAAGATTAGTTTCCATTTGTAAATGTAGCATCAACCCAACAACAATCACTGGGAGATTTACAAATATGGATCCTGAAAGCAATGTTTATACCCAGTCACTGTGTTTATACTGAGACCTGTGTTTTTAACAATAAAATAATTACCTTCATTCATGCTAAGGGTTGTTGGGCCAAAAGCAATATATCATAGGTGACAGTTATTTACCTAGCAGGATATATGCTGGACAGTTATTTAATTTAGAAAAAAGTGGTGTATAATTTCCAAAATTTAAGATATAAAAAATTTGGTTTTGTCACATTGGCAGGTAACCAGACTTTCACATAGTATTTTTTACATTAGATTCAACAGGAGGCATTAAACATATTAATGCTATATTTTAAAGCATTTTACTGTCTTTTAACAACATAAAATAGATTTGGTGTTGATAAAATCCTGCACAATATTTTGATAATACAGGAAAGAAATATGTTAAACAATTAAGACGTTTTTCACCTTTTAGTTTTCATATGTTTCCTTACTACATTTGTGATGGGCTGTTACTCAGCATACTGTTAGGCAGGACTTTGTTTTTAATAACTTCAGCTCTTCCCTCACTCTAAAGGATTTTAAAATATTTGACTACCATTAAGCTCATTCAGAAGAGATCAGTAACCTCAGTGCATTGTAATTACAGTCTAGGCACAATTAAGATAATAATTCTCAAGTCTAAATAATTCTTTACAGTATAGTTTCATAAATATTCTACAGAGTTATGAAATAATTAATAGATAACAACTTTCATGAAGTACTTGCTGACATTTTAATCCCAAGGTGTCACTACAAGCAGGACCTGCCTCTCAGAGATAGTGAAATTGAGACACTGCCCTGGTGATTTATAACTTGGCCCTGGTTCCTCCTGCTGGATTGTCACAGGATGTCCATGAAGAGAACAGTGACATGCATCATTCTGTAGTAACCATCAAAGAAGCTGTGTTTGGAGATCTGCACTATGTCCACCAGGTAAGGATTTTCAATGCACATGGGTTTAGAATAAGGAAAGACCCAGAAAACAGATTCAGCAGGGAGTGTTTCATTATCATCAGGAAAGGGCATTTTGCAAAGGCTTTGAAAGGCAATAGCATGACTCTAATAGCATCAAGACAAAAAAAAAATTAAAAAAAAAAAAAGAGATTGATTGATTGATTACATCATGATTGAAGAACCTGCCGACTCGGCTTTTTGGTTTAATCAGTGCCTTTTATTTCTTTTCATCCTGGCTGCCAGCTTCATTCCACAGAGCAGGAGCCAGGATGTCTGCTCACAGCTGCCTTGCTGCATGGCTGGCAGGAGGTGCTGATACTGAGCTGAAATTGCAACCTGCCTTTGGGAAGCAGATGCATGGGTGTAATTATACCAGTCGTGGATTTTTGCCCCTCCCACTTTTCCCATCAGTTCCATCTGCAGTACTTTTATTGTAAATGAAATAGTATTATGTCACATGAATTTTAATTTTCCTTGATATCCCCCACAGTTGGTGTGTGTCTTTGTAACTCAGGGCACATTTTACAGATGACTCACGTAATAGTCAAAGTTATTAATTTATTACAAAGCTGCCTGCAATCCCAATTTTTACAGTGTTTCTACATTGCTCACAGACTTAAAATCTGGAGCCACTCATATTGCTTATTAGTTGAGCAAAGTAATTGGAAGTGTTAGTGTAACTATTGTTTTATAGGGCCCCAGGCCATGGCATTGTGTGCTGGAGATTCAGTGGAGCCTCTTGTCCCATCTGGGTGGCTCAGAGCTTCCAAGGCAGCCTTTGTCTGAGCCAGGAAGTTCCTTTCTTCATGAGCAGTCCCACTGGCTGTGATGGAGACTCAGAAAGACATCCATGCCACATGAGTCACAACACCAGAATGTGCCCCTTAGGTGCTAATTAAAGTCCACTTCACACACAGGAATATACTTCCAATTATCATAGTAGCCTTGGAATGCATTGTGGGATGTGGAGAAGAGCAGAAGCTATTGCAAAAAAAAAAGTAATTGGAGTGTTTAAATGACAAGGCCCTCGTGATTAGTCTGTGTTGTATGAATTATCCCACAATGACTCTGCTCCAGGTTCCAAAACAGATGCTCATGTGAAGGTTCTTCCAGGACTTCCAAGTCCTGGCCTCTCAACAATGCAAAATCTGAGGAAATCAGGCTTTTTTAGTTTCCTTCTCTTCAGCTTCCCACGTCACTGCATGGTAAAGAGTCAAAACTATTGGCTGTTCAAAGAACATGAGGGAAAATTTGTAAAGGACAAACAAATATGTCATTCAGAATGTTGTCCTGGAGAAAAAAAAATCCAAAAATCTACTTCCATGGGCAACCTCACGTTTATATTTTTGTTTTGAAATGACTTCATATTTTGGAATTTCACTTGGAATAGAGATTTAAAGGGTCTGCCAATTCAAGCCTCTGTTGTGATTCAGCTGTTGCTCATCCATAAAATGAGTAACTTTATGTCCTGCTTCTTAATTCTTAGAAGTTTATCATCAATTTATCATTATCCTTCTTCATAATTTCTCAAATACTATCCAAAGCATTATTCAGGAGGGAAATAAGGAGACAGCCTATCTGAAAGACTATGCGGAACCCCAGGATATTTATTTACAGAGGGATACTGGGGCTTCTTTAATTCTACTTTTTCTATTCTACTTAAGAAAGTACTGTAACAAGCCCTTCAACCACTTTGCACCTAAAAACTGTGAATCCCATATAAAAAATCCACTTCAATAAGAAAATCTGTGCCATCGAGTGGTCCCCAGTATGCCCAGTACACTTGCAAGCAATAATCATATCAGACTCTATTTCCAGCAGATATTTCATTGCCTTTCAGATGCAGTTAAATTCTGTTTGTCTTGAAGTGATCTTGCAATGAACATTTATATAAAGCTGTGTGTCCACACTTTGTGGTCTGTGTCAGCAAAATAAAGGGTCTAAATGCCAAAGAAGGCTTTGAGTTTAGCCATAAAAGTGAGCACAAATACACTCTAAGATGTAGATAACTAGCAAAAGGGTGTTGGCCCTTACAGTTCATATTCTTTTTGTGAAATCATTTACTTTGATGAGTATTTAAATAAGCATATGGTGACAGGTACACCCAACTGTTGAGTACTTTTCTTTTTCTGGTATTGTCACAGTGCCACAATGGTAAGCATAAAAAATGCTCTTACTCCAAAAGCAAACAACGAGCTCTTTAGTAAGCTGCTACAGAAAGTCCTGCTCTCCCTCTTTTGACTTCTTGGTAAAGTGTCCTCTCAGAGACTCCATCAGTCTTCCCCTTTCAGGTCTTCCCAGAGCAGTCTCAAAGAAACAGAACAACTCTCACTGCTGTAACAGCCTCTGTTCCACCTTTGAACATAAACTATGAACAAGCATCACCAAAATGTTGCCAAAAAGTATCTGGTTTTGAAAAATATTATCAGCATCCTGGAAATCAGAATCCAGGATGAGCCAATCTTTAGCTTTGATTTAACATGTTGAACTGAGGGGTTATAACTGATGGGTTGAATTAGGATCCATGGGCAAGATAAAAATGTATTTCACCCCCTCTGTGCTTGGATGGATATGCACATGTAGCAAGAAAAATAGAATTCTTTTTCAATGCTCCAACAAAATCTTCTCTTTTAGTTATTTGGTTTATCTTGTCCTGTGATTTCTATCACTCTGAAGAAATTCATACTTTGAATTTACTTGGAAATTCATACTTCCGTGTCATCAGAACTTTTTGGGAAAGGAAGAGATTGATAAAATTAGTGAGAGATGAAAGAAATGTTAAGATGTTCACATCTGAGAATGAAGAACTATTACAAAAACACAATGTATATTATCTATTCCTGAAAACCTGCACAGTTGATGACTGTTGAAAGACGTGAGAAAATATAAGCAGGAGCAACCATCAGCATCCCCATGACACAGAATGTCAGCAAGAGGTATGTAAGAGTCTGCTTTGAGGCAAGGCATTGTGTTTGGAAGATCATTCCTGGTTTAATTTTGAGAGGGGAAGACAGGACTACAGCCCATTTAATTATATTGTGCTGAGCAATTGTGTCCTTTTTATTCTTTGTAGTGTCCTCTACCACAGGAGTTTCATGAATGGAAGGCCGCAGGAATTGCATTCATTTTTGAAACTGGCTGCTGAGGGACAGTGATAATGAGGGCTGATAGGAACTGCTGGAGAAATGGCTAAGATGTAGCAATTTAATAGATTTTATATAAAAAAATAGCATGGCACTTTAGAGCTCCAGCTCTTGGCAATTAGTGAAAGTGCGAGGCGATTATAGCTCTGTTACAGCAGAGGTCTTCCTCTCTCAGTAGTCCCAGGTTACCATTCAGTGCTTTCACATACCTGCAGTACTGCACCAATTACCATCCTTTGCTAGGAAATCCCTTTCATTTGCATTGAATTAGGTCATTGCCCAGCTGCTTTTCCCACAAGCACAGGAAAACGCATAGATGCTTAGAAAAAGAGAGGAAGGACACTTCCCATTTCCCAAAGAAGCAGAGGCAGGTCCATAAAACATATGAAAAATGACACTAAGTGTAAAACAATTCTGCCCTTCTGTTTTCTTATTCCCACTGAGCAGAGCTGTTGCCCAAAAGAAAAACCTGCTCAATATAACCACAGAATGGAAGACAACAAAATATATACAGCTGCATATTAACAATGACAGGCAGAGCAAATTAAACCGTAATTTTAAAGCACAGCATAGCCTCACAAAGGTGACTTCCTCAAAAGAGTGGCTATGGTGGAGGCTGTTTGCATCCTCTGCCATGGGCTTGCAGGAGACACGTCTGCCTTCTGTTGAAGCCCTGGCTCTTGGTGTGGTGTCAGAATCAGGAGCAGAGGGTTCCCAAATAACACTTAGCTTCTAATCTTGCCAAAGTGCTTTACAAACGTGAGGTTACTCTCATGGCAGCATGAGGAGGGAGGTGTTATCTTCCACCCAAAGTCAAATGACTTGGGCAGCTGCACACGTGGAGTCACCAGAGTAGAGTCAGGGAGTGAATACAGAAAGGTTTTTTGAATCTTTCTCTGCTGAAACCATCCCTAACTACAGAACTCATTTCTTTCCTCAAAAACTGAAAGGCAAAATTCACCATGAATGCCAGCGAATGCTTTAAGTAGCTCAGTCCCTTCAATCTGTCACTGAGGAATACCTAGCCTTTAAGGATTATTTTACTTCTAGTCAGGGCTTGTTGCCTACTATAGCTTCAACCAGGCTTTCCATCTCAGTCTGTGAAACTGGATTCATATTACTATGAAACTGGCAGTGGCACAAAGTACTTTTACAAATCAGAAAAAACCCTTTTCCAGCTATTTTTGCCAAGCAGGGAGGAAACACCAGCAGCAGCAAAATGTCTGCTTATGTAATCTCAACCTCACTTGGGGCTGGGTGTTCATATAATTGGTTTAAAATATTTAATTAACATTTATAAGAACTTCTCACAGGTTCGTAGTGCTCTGTGTTGCACTTGAGTTGCCCTTGGTAAATCAGACTCTGAGAGAACAGCACCATAACTGTTTGGGAGAAGGGGGGACTGACAAATGTGAAAAACCCCTCTGTATCACAGTTTCTTATGCTTTTATATCAGCTCCTGTTTTACAGCTACCTCACTCAAACTGTTCAACAGCAGGTGTTTTCTTACAGGCACCACAGCAGAAAAGAGACCTTAAAACATATTTCAAATAGATGAGATGGCCTCAGGGGGCTTCCTCCACGCAGAGGAGGATGCCATGGAGGAGGGTGTTATGGAGGGAAAGGAGATGATAAGGTATCATCATAGATTTCACATATAAAGGGGCTGTGAGAAGTGCAACCTATTGACATCAAATCTTAATCCTCCTGACAGGTTGGTAAGATACAAAATTGTATTGATTTTCAGTTCATTTTAGAGTTGATGAGGCCTTCTTCACACAAGCCATTGCACTTGCCTGAATTAATGCATTTCCCAGCCCAGTAGCAGTAGCTGAAGCAGAAAATATCTCCTGGAAAGGTCTTTCATTTGGGTTTTGAAGTTACCTGTGAAGGAAAAGCATCTCTGACAACTTGTCCAGGTGTTGTTTTCCTTCCCAGATTAAAAGATCTGTCAGAATGACACTGGGAAGCTTGTGTTCTTTTTTAAACTTGTAACATTGCATCCTCCTTGCTTATTACTTTTATGGCATTTTCTAAAACGTTGCATCTCTCTCTGCACATTCTCAGCCTGTGAAGACCTATGCAAACCACACAACTGTCAGAAATGACAGGAGTGCAGCTGAAGTCAGGAGCAATAACGTCAGGCTCTGCATACAGAGTCCCATTTTTAAATTTTTGTTTCCTTGAGAGGGGAGGGGGTTTCCTGTGAGTATAGTGAAGTGGTGGTTGGCTCCTTGCTGCAAATAATTTCTTATGCAAATTTTACCTAAGATTGTACTTACAGTTCTCTTATAGCTCTGACTGGAGAAAATAGCCACACAGGGAAAACAGTTCATTATTTTAAAAAAAAATTATATATAATGTGTATCTGTGTATGTGTCTGTGTATATGTGATAAGTCATCTTCATGTTAGAAAGCATGAAATCACTTTTTCCAGAGAAACAGACATATGAAAATAATGTAGCAACTGGAATACAGCTCTTAGCCATTTAAGCCAGAATCTATAAAAACCTGAGAGAACCTCCCTGTAGCCACCTGTGTGTGCTGGGCCAGGCTGGGGTTTCTGAGTAGCAGCTACCAAGAACCTCAACTTTAATCCTGCTCTCCAACCACAGGACAGCAAAGTTTTTGTCCTATAGTACAGCAAAGAAATGCTCATCCCAAGACCTCACTATGCAACTCAAGAAACAGTGGAAAACAATACTCTAAAATAGTGTTTAATTTCATCATTAAATCTTTCTGATAAATGCAATGATGATTCAGTCATTCAATATTTACTCCAAAAGTGGATTAAAATGTGCCCACCATCGAAACAACAACAAAGCTTTTAAGATAATATCAGTAATATGCAATCCAGTAATTTCTTTCAGGTCTGAAAATACATGTGCTGCAGACAAAAAAACTTATACTTGTTAATTAGCTCAGTATACTTAACTGATGGGTTCTGCAACATCCTTAGAATTTAAATTCTGTAATTGAAAGCCATAAATTAAATAAAATTAATAAACATATTTTATTCTTAATCCCATTATACAGGTACTGTATTTTAAGCATGAGGGAACCTGAAATTCACAGTAGATGTCTAATGAATAATCAGATCTGGAAGATACAATTTGTCATAGCCACAAAATTAGCTTGGTAAAAACCAAGCCTGACAAGTTAATTAAATAAGTCTGAATATATTGGATATTATGAGTATTTGTCAGCATCTGTGTTGGGTTTTTTTGCTTTACACCTTATTTTGACACACAGAAAAAAATAAGAAACAAACAAGAAAGTCTACAGCTTATGGAACTACAAATCTTGACCAAAAATAACCCTTAAATATTTAATGTCTAGTGGATTAAATTCTTCATGTTTTTTTACACAAATATCCTTCTCAAAAAACTCAGCCAATATTTAAAAGAGTATTTCCATAAATGGCTTGACTTTACAACCATTTAACCTGATGAGTCATTCCAGATCATGCTAAAGCTTACTTATGAGGAAGAATGTAATTTTTGGACCCTTAGCATCTGACCTCACAAAGTATGATGCAAACTACCACCACGAGTGAGAAAACTACGTGCAGTATCAGGGTGCTGGGATCTCTTGCTGGAAGAGATGGAGCTTTTGTGCTCCCTCCTGGGTAGCTCCTGCTCTCTACTGACTACCACCTCTATCCACATGAAAAACAGCCAGAGTGGATCAAATGCTTGCAAGATCCAGCCATAAGTCTTCTGACTCCTAAAGGAACAGCCTGGCAACAGGCTGAGTCTTCTCCAAACTGGCTGTGATCCTTTGTTAATGCTTTTTTTTTTAAGAGGGTTGGCATTGCCAGGAACTGCCTCCTCGCCAAACATGAAATCCTTGCCTTCACAAAGATGGTGAAATGTGTCTCTCCTACCCTCCCTCCACAGAGGTAGACAGATACACAAGGACACACCCACACACACCATCTACACATACACCTGTGATGTATGGGTGTATATGTGTATGTATATACACATTAAATGTGGGTTGGTTTGCTTTCTCTTTTTTTAGGCTTCAGGAAACCTACTGTTTCAAATTCTTCCATGATGGCTGCCGACACCAACTTCTGATAGGAGGGGAAGGACAAGAAGGAAGAATCTCATAAAATCACATGACTGAGCTGGGATTCAGAATAAAACCTTGTCACTCAAGTCCACAGCACAAGTTAGCAATGCTTACATTGTTTCCCATTTTGAACTTTTCTATATATATCTTTGAGATATATCTTTCCTAAATATATCTTTGAGATACATTTTTACTGCTACAAAAGAGCAGGTAATAAGAAACTTGGTGTTTCTGTGACATTAAGAAACCGTTATCCTTTAAGTATTATTGATCTTTCTGAGCAATTGGAGGTTTTACCCTTGGCTGGTGGTTTGTTGAAATACACCAAAAGATATATTTTGTAGGACTTGTCCCAAATCAATCTCCTGACACCAGAAAGCCATGTCTAGTATAACCATGTGGCTATAAAACCTCCCTACAGCTGTTGCCTTTTCAGCAGACCCTGTCCAGATCCTCCCTCCCAGCATGGAGAGTGTGAACAGAAGATATATTGCAGCCTGAGATGTTCTATTCTAGATCTATTTTTTCAGCTGATATTGCAGCTTGGGATGCTCTATTCTATAGCTATTTTTTCAGGTGAGAGTGAGGCCCAATTCCTGTTGATGCTCTCTCCCTGACAGCAGATGAGGGCTTTTCCTACTGTTTCAGAGGAGAGGCTACTGTGACGACCCACACCACAATGAGAAGTTGACAGAAAGTCAATTTCTCTGGGCTTCTACTACTGCAGCGGCTGGGGAGATGGTGGTGCTTTCTCCACTCATACATATGCTCTCAAGGCATAGCTTATCCCCATTCTTCCACTACATCACAGCTCCAGGCTGGATTAGTAAATAAAGCAGGCGTGGAGCATGGAATGGGAGGTTAAACATTGCACTGGAAAGTCAGCAGTTTTAGTCATCGCGTAAAATCTCCCGTGACGGCATTCCTTTCTGAAACCTGATCCTGCAGAGAACAGTTTACAGAGCTGAAGAGACGCCAGGCAATGATCTACGGCCCTGGCCTTCCTGAAACATATTCCTCCCAAGCATCTGTAAGCTGTCAAGTCATCCGCATAGTCCTCATGTATGTGTAATACATCCTTGAGCCATGACTTTTCTCCTGTGGCTCAAAGCTGTGTTTTCATGTGGCTCTGACCACTTTAACTATGTGCAGTATTGGGATACAGGTCCAAACAAAATACTTTTATATCAGCTTCCCTATTTTTAGAGGACAGCTTATATTCTGCTTGGCTGAGTGAACAGAAATGTTTGGGAATGGCCCCCAACAAACTTCCTGTAAGCTGGAAGTCTAAATGCTACAGCTAAACTCAGGCAATCACATAATTATGTGTGCAATCAGGACCTTATATGTGCAGGATGTCTTCAGACTTTTCTGGGAAGTTAGGATCTGTCAGAAGAATTGTAGTCTTGAGTAGTCTTTCTGTTCAGACCTGTTATTACATACAGTAATACCATTGCTAGCTAAACATGGTTGGACTCAATGATCTTAGAGGTCTTTCCTAACCGTAATGATTCTATGGTTCTCTATACCTTTAGTGACTTGGGGGCTTTTCTTCCAGATTTTGGAACCAGGCATGCAGGAAGGACGAAGAGAGAGAATTTCTCCTTGGAAACTTGGACATTTGGATTTTTTTTTCAGCATTAATTTGATTCCCAAAGAAACTGTAGCCTACATCATAAATCAACTAAATTAAATTAAGTGATTTTCATAACACATTCCAGTACTGAAATATTCAGTGTGTGTAGAATTTGAGATGAATGTATCATGTTTAGGACTTTTAGCCAACCTCTGGAATTCATGTTGCAATCACAAGTTGCCCAGATATTGAAGCAGCACTCCAAGACAGAAGGCAGCTATTCTGCATGAGATCTGTCTGGCTGTATATAGAAAAGGCATGACTGCCTCCTTATTTCCTGGATAAGGTTGGACAAAAATGTCATGACTTTTGTGATTTTATAGAACATTTCAAAGGGTCTCTAAGGGTAGTAATGCTTATGACAGCATCCTGAAATGCCAGCTGAAGGCACTGCGGCTAACAGGGAGTATCTGCAGCTCATGGTTCCTTCTTTTACAATTTGGTTACCAAACTAAATACTGAATCTGCTGTGGTTTCCCACAGTTGTTCATCCTAGGATCTATTTGTAAGGTACACCTTTAATTACTGATATAATTATTTCCACCAATGTATGGGTTATGTTGTAGCAACCCATAAACTACATTAGTGCCCTACAGGTCATTATCCACGTCATCATCTGTGTATAATAGGCACAAAACCATGTGTTCTTTACTGAAGAAGTCTTTTACTGTCATTTCCATACACTTCTCTCCAGAAATTCTCCTGTAAATACCCTCCAAAATTTAAAGAGGTACAACTTCGATTTGATGACTTCTTCTTGTTTTCACATGGAATCACCAACTGTCTCATCTGAGAACAAGCCCAGCCCTTACAACCAGCATACTTCCTGCTCCACATTAATTTTTCTATCTCCATCAGGTATAACAGATGGTTTGTCAGAGGTGGGATCATTCTGTGTTGCAATGATAATTAAGGGAATTTTCAACACACAATAATATTTGATTTTTTAGCTGGTAAAACAGACAGCGAGAGGCCACCTTCAATTCAGGGTTCCCCTACACCTTGGTAAATATGGTAGGCTGAAAAAAAAATCTGCTAAAGCTGATTAAAGCTGCAGGCAGTTTTCTAATGAAGAGCATATTTTTGATTCGATTGGCATGCTGGCCTCCCGGGACAGATAACATATACTACCTGGTATTTACTTTAGGATAATCCCTCTCTCCTCCTGAGATTACTGAAAACTTGACATGTCTACAACATTCACTGTAGCCTTTGAAAATTACTTACAGATGGCAGGAAGGGATCTGGTGTCCTCTCATATTTGTCTTGAGTCTTTTCCAATTAAAGAATTCAGGCAGTGGGAAAACTTCAGCTGTATCTGTTTAGTCAAAAGAAGCCCATGACCAAAAGCTGTTCAGCAGTAAAGCACAAAAAGTAGTGGGACAATTGAGTTATGGAAAATCAACAAAGTAAGACCAGCAGAAAGCATAACTTCGTGAACACCCAGAAAAAGTCAATCTCCCTGTTGTAGCTGATATACTACAGTAGCAGCTACACATTTTTTGCTTTGCTCCACTTCAAATAGTTTTATTTAAGTGATATCTTCTAGAATTTTTAAAATATAGGTGATTTTGTTCACCATGCCTGGATTCATAGGAAAGGAATAGATTGCAGAACTGCAACATGCATATATATCAATTCTTTAGCAACATACAGCATTTAATTGCTTATTGGTTTTATATAGTATTTGCAGGAGTGTCTAGTAGCTGGAAGAAGGAGTAATAGGAACAGTCGATGACTGATCTCTTGATCAACTCATAAATAAATGCTTTTATAGATGGATTATTTTTTCCTTGTGTAACCTCGTGTGTTCCTCTTTTGTCAGAGCCTTTACTGTTAATAAACATTTACAGTATGCTAGGTAAGTAGAAGGATTACCAGGTGCCATGAGACTAGAGGCTTCCAAAGGCCTTTCTCCCTCCTCTGCAAAAGGAAAGCACTGAAGTCACACCACAGGGATAGGAGGTGCAGCATCATAGTCTCAGAGGTACAGCAGATGGCTGGGCAGATCTCAGATAACTTTGGCAATGGGGATTCAGTAACTCTCACTGTCAGAATTATGGAAAAAAGATTAAAAATGGCTTTCCTTCAGCAAGAAGAAGACAGGCACAGAGACAGGACATGCATCCAGTATTTCTATTTATGAGCCCAGAAGGCCCTGCTTACTAAGCAATTTCCCCATTAGGAAAAGAAAAAAAGCAGAGCCTTCTGCAAAGGGCCTGTTGGACCACACTGACTGTTTAGAGTCATCTGATACACTGGGAGAAGGATAAAGAATTTAAATGTCTGAAACCATCACAGTGAGGACTGTAAAAGAGAACAACTAAGTTATCAGGTAATGGCACGTGCTATAATTGCTAGGTCATATGGAAATAACATTCAGCAGCTGTTATTTTACCAGCATTAATAACTCTAGTTGTCCCACAGACATAAAGAAATAAAAAGTCTGCCTGCTGCCTACGAATCTTAGATCACAAGCCATGCGGGTCAGACAAGACTTTTGCCCCAGATGTCTGCATTTTATTTTAGAGGGAGATATACAACATAAATTAAATGAACTAAAATATTCATTTGCCTGGTAACTATAATGTTCCTACACATCATTGTGCTCCACAAAATCTGAAAAGTGTGGACTTATGTTCAGTGAGTCACAGAAAAAATAAAATAATGCTGTTTACCTTTACACGTCAGCTGTAGTGCTATATGGAAGTCATTCTACAATAAAGTGCTGAGAAAGTTAAATGAGATTTTACTGCCACAATAAGAAATTATTCTAGGCCTCTCTTTCCTGTGAAGAAGTAAAAAAAGATAGTAAAAACACCATTAAGTACAATTCTAATGTTAATCTTCATAAGAACATGTATTTTACTTGAGACAAAGACTTAAACAAATATTTTATTGCAAAGGTATTAGTAACCCACCTGGATCAGTGCCTTAGATCACCCTAGGATCTTTGACCACACAGCAAACAAATTGGCAGAGGTATGAGTCAATATTCCTTCACTCTAATAAAGAGGACAAGGCAGTTTGACAAACTGTCTTGGTTACTGTTTGCCTACTGAGAAAAGTATATTAGCAGCAAGCTGGTCACCTAAGAGCAGGATTCTGCGGGACACTCACAGTTCAAGAGCCAGATTCAAGTTTAGAAGTCTTGTAAGTCTCCCATCATTGCCCTGACTTTACTTAAGCCTCCCTCTGCAAAATCCTGAGCAGGTCTTTAACTCAGCCATCCCCTTTCTAGCAACTCAGTTGCCTCCAAATTGCAACACCCAGTCCTGCTCCCTCCTAGACAGGTGAGGGAATAAGTAGTTTAAAATATTAGGCCAGACAGCACTTCTCAAAAGATGGTGCATTATATTATTAATAACATGGTATGCAGCTTTATATTGTAATTGCTGCCTCTGAGCAGTAAAGGAGGGCACTGCTGCTCTCCATGCTGGGCTTTTCCCTGATAGCCATTGTGTACTTTGGACTTACGCAGTGGGCTCAAAATAGGAAAAACTCTTCTAAAGAGAAATTTGTTGGCCTTAAGTAGGAGGGGTTTCTAGTCACTGAGCTGAAGGGAAAGAGAAAGCAGGAGTGCATGTTGACAGTGTGTCAAGGCCAAAAGTGTTTGTCAAAATTTTTCATGTGTAGGCTGTGCATCTTGCAAAGCAAAGTCTCATAAACCTTTTCTTGATGTGCAGGAAGGAAAAGCACAGAAATGTGTCTCCTTGGAAATTGCAAATAAAAAGCAGCAAAAGGGCAGCCTCCACAGGGTGGTTACTTGCATTGAGGAAGCTTTGCTGGGGGGTTCCCTCTTCTGGTTAGAAGATAGTTTTAACGAGGCAGAACTTCGTGTATTGAATTTAGAGTGAGTAATACATGGAGATTGTGTGCCCAGTGGTAGACTATTAGACACTTTCTTGTTAACATTTACTTTGAAAAGAGTTTGCACAAAGGCAGCTCATAATTTGTTAGCTGCAGAAGATAACTCAATGGACAGGTTAGCAACAGAGCTATAAACAATGAGACAGAAATTTAGGGTGTTTTTTCAAAGGTATCAGCTGTGAATTCCCAGCCTCAGGGTGAGTCAGATGCAGCATTTCAAGGAAACATTTCTAGTGAAGTGACTAAAGAGTTGGAGGAGGCCCAACTGCAATGTATTCACAGGCATCCCATGAGTCAGGTGAAAGAAGCTGTTTTAGGGGCCTCCTGGGCCAGATGGTACTTGTAGATGGTGCAGAGACAAAAGCCAAAGGAGGTGACGTTGCCCATATAGAGGGAAGCCTCATCCAGGAAAATAGGAGCTGCAGAGATGTCAGCACCCAACAACCAGAGCAACATGTCTGAAGAGCTGTCCAGGCACCTGCTGCTCCAAGCAGAAATCAACAGCTGAAAAGAATTGTGATTTGGTGAAAATATCATCCATGGAAATACTTACGAGTCTGAAGGGGAAGGAAATGTACTGCCTGAATAACACTGGGAGCTACTAATGACTGGCTGATGCAGATTTCAAAATAAATTAATCTCCCACCAACTTTGGGGGTGTGTAAACTCAGTGGCTTACATTTTGTGATCAATATTTCTGCTGCTCTTGTACTGAGAGTTGCTTTCATCTAGGGACCCCTCAAGGTGTTCTGGGCTACTGAAGCAAGTAAATGTGCTCTGGAGCAGAACTCAAGCCCTCCACAGAAAGCTGCCAGGAAGAGATGTTGCTCCAGGGAGTTCTTTGGGCTTCAGGTGTTTCTAGAATGAACATGGAGTGACAAAGATTAATTGCTCCACATGACAGGTCTAAACTAGGTCATTGTGTAATAGTATGCCTAAGTGAACCTGTTGGAGTATTTGAAACTACAGCTGTGCCATCAGGTTTTCTCCTTGTCAGGATGCAGCCTCATGTGGCATCAAAATTTGAGCTCTAAGTAAGAACAAAAATGTGATTGACATTACCAGATTCTAAGGAGAACAGCCAAACATTTTCACAGCATGTCATGGCAAAGAATTGTGAAACATCCCATTTTGTCTAAGTATTAGGGAAATATTCACAGAGGACAAAGAATAGAAGCCATTGCTCTAATACAACCCATTTATCTTAAATTGGCAAGGATTTGAACATGCATGGGTGTATTATAAGGTGATATACCACAATGTGCCTTGGCTTTTTTTTTTTTCTGGTCATACTGGATATCTGTGAGGTATTGGGTAGTGGAAAATGGCCTGACCATGTCCACATCATCTTGAACTTCCTATATTGGAACCATTAAAAAAACCCTACTCAGCCACTTCAACAACAACTTCAAAGCTCTGCAATAACTATAAGAAATGTAATTCAAAATAGCAGCAAACTTTCCTGCAGTCAAGAGCTGAATGTGTTATTGGTTTTGACTGGGAGTCTGCATCATCTAGTTACACTGACATTGACAAATTAAGACAGAGCACAAGCTACCACGAGGTCTGCAGAGTACCTTCCATATTCATGCATATACCAGCGATATTTCAGAGGATGAGAAATTATCTAACATAAGAGATGGAAACTGAACTCATGCAGGAAAACCCATAGAAGGAAGATACAGACCAAGCCAAAAGGTCTCTGAAGCTATTTTAGAAGATTAGTTAAGAAGGCTTAACTCTTGGGAGATGCCATTCGTTTCTGCACTGAAACCTTGAAGAGGCAAATTGCGCAGGATGGATGGGCCTGGCTGATAGAACAAACATTTTTGTCCCACCAATAATCTAGAATCAAGAATTCAGGGTATCCCCCCAACTTGAGCAGGCATTCTCACACTGCAGCCTGTGAGGACTGGTGAGCTTCCTTCAACCACAGAAATCACAACAATGATCAAACCGGTAATGCTTTCAAATTCTTGCTGAACAAAATAGGGAAAAGTTGCAGAGAGCACCTGGCTATGGTGCCATATGTTTGTCTCTGTGGGAAATTGCTGTATTTATATCATACCATACTTTTTGTGTTTGATGGGTGAGGAGACAAAAATGGAAGTTGTGCCAGAGCTTTTACTCAGCGTGCTTTTCCAAGTCTTAAACTTCTATGTGTGAATGATAAAATAATGTGGAAGAGGAAAGCTTCACATGGATAAAACCATGTCTATAATAAGGTATTCATCCTAAGGTGTTTGCATTATTTCACATTTGATCCCAGCCGAGTGAGAAGAACACCAACAGAAATTTCACTCCACGCAGATGTTCTTCAAGAAAATCAATTCTATAAACTATAGGACCTGTATCTGCAAGGATTATACTTTTTGGTCATATAACTGCACAGACTGAAAAGAAAAAAAATTAAGTTAAAACTAAAAATTGACACTGCTGTATAAATAAAAAACAGCCACCACTTGTTCAGCGGGAGTCAGCAGAACATCTGGCCTCCAGTTCTGTAGCTGCCTGGCTGAACAGTTTGGGAGCACTGAGGAGCTACTGCTGCCTAGGAGGAAGGGAGTGCCCAGCATTAGTCACCAGAAACCAGGTCTGAATCATTACATAGAGTCCTGATTCAGCAAGTTAAACATTGGTGTGAAACAGGAGATGGGTCCTCAGCATGCCTCACTGAAGCGGACAACTGCTGGGAAAAGCAGGGGGACAACAGTGACATGACTGGAGATCCAGGAGGACCTGGGACCGAGACAGGCCACCTGGCTCTTCAAGGGCTTGGACCCAGGCAGGAGATATTGGTGTGCTGGGGGGAGGATATCCTGTCTCTGGGAACGTCAGTGACAGCAAGAGGTGTATGGGGTGGCCCTGGGAGCCCACAGCCATGTTCAGAGTTTGCCTTCCCCCATTTATTTTTGCTCTCCCTGAGCAGATGATATGAAGGCTCCCACCTAGGCCTCCTGCACCCAAGAGCAACTGCCCACAATTGCACAAAGCAAATGTGTGTTTGGAGAATGCCACATCAGCAGTCCTCCTAGGGTGTGTGGAGGATTTGAGCCAGCCCCGTATGATGTTTACATAAGAGGATTTGATCTGGGCTTCCTAGTGTGATTCACAGGGCTCTGCCCTGCTGGAGTAGCTAAAAGTTAATTCCTCTTGCTTCTGTACTTGGCTGTGGCACTCTGCTTTTACGGCAACTGCATCAGTAACAGCAATATTGCAGCAGTCATTACAGTCCAATTTTAACACAGATAGTTTTAATTGGCACTTTTTTCTCCACATGTTTTCCCAACTGTATCTTTTGTGCTTACAAACTTATATTTCAACTGCAAATCCTGCTTCCTTTATTTAGATGAAAACCAGAATACTAACATTTAGAAATACAAAGTATCCAGCACTGTTTAAACAACCTTCTTTAAATACGTAGGTTTGTAAAAATGAAACTGGTGCCTCTGTATTTTGACGAGCTAAAAATGACACTGGTTTCAAAGATATGAAGCATGAAAAGAAATGAAAGGTTAGACTATAAATAACTCGGTTTTCACTTGTCCTCCAGAAACTTACACAGCTTCCTATACATTTCACCACTAAGGTACCAACTCATTTATCAATGCCCAGGTGTTTCCCTGTTTAAACAGAAGGCCAAGTAATTATTGACAGTTGACAGTGTCTGTAAAAGTGAACAAAACGGTACAGAGGTGGTTCTGATACTAATGGAACCAGCCTTAATCTGCTACATGCAGACACAGAGCTTTTTCATCTTGGAGCAGGGTACCATGTCTTTACTATCTTTGAGCAAAAGTCTACAGCCTGCTCAGTCATTAGATCAATATGCTAGGTGAAATGTAGTAAAAAGTGTGAGAATGTCACAGAACATCACTGTAGCACTAGGTTTTGTTGTTTTTTTATTAGGGATAATAATTTCCAAAATATGCTTCCTGATACCTTTTCTTATGAATTTACATGTTTTCTATTCAAAGCCTTGGTATTCTCTCTTCCTGCTTTTCAGTCAGTGTAACCATTCTGTATCTCAATTTTCTGGCTTTAAAAAGATCTCAAGACTCACAAACCACACCAGAATCTAACAAAGCTTCACCTACCAAAACTTCACCTACCAAAATTCTTAAGTGTTTTGCTTTCCCAATACTTTAGGAGCAATATGCAGGTAAATTAGAAGCATTAAAAATAATCACATTTTGAGCAGGATTGAGAGTTTAATACCTGGAAGTTCAGGACATGACCAGCCCTTATTGGGCTCAGGCTTGATTATGATACTGAATGATCTCTGTTTTCTACCTGGCATGACTTCTGCTGTGCAACTTTTTCATGCATGGTTATGGTTAAAATGTAGCTAATTTATCTTGGTTTGCTCTTCTTCTTCTTGAAGATTCTTTTGTTCCGTTTTTAAGTGTGGTGTAGCTTTCTGGACACTTCTAACACCAGCAGATGTTGCTTAAGTGAGAAGTTTGACTCCCCAGATCCATCTGTCATCATTTACCCAAATGGTTCCCTGGGGATGCTTCTCTTACTAGTATTTCCAGGAAAGCAGGCTGATGGTTGGGCTCCACAATCCCCAGTCAGGAAGTCCCCTTGGCTGCTTTTCATCCAGTCCCTTTCTTCTGACACGTCCAGTTTTGGTGCGCTACAAGGAGACAGGCCTCCTCTGGAAGAGCCACTGAGTTTACTTGATATACTCATGCAATCACACTGTGTCAAAGTACAATGGGAAGCAAAGGAATGTTGGCAAGAGAACATCATGTATAAGCTATGATTAAGACATTAACAGAACCATTATTTATTACTCAATTTTCTATCACAGCAACCAAGATCAAAGGTTTTGTCTTTTATTCCCCTAGGAAAACCTTATCTGGATCAAGTTGAGTAATACTATTCAGTTTTTCTGTGGAACTCTCTCCTACATGGACTTTTCATGAATTTGCAAATGTACTTTCTTCAGCTCAGCCCTCTATGACTGTCTCCTCCCCATCCACCACCTAAATCATTTACGCACAAGTAAGTCTGGATTTTATTGCTTACTGTTTCTTTTGGAGCCACAAGAAACCCATTTGTCTTTGAAAAGCTTAATTTCATTTCAAAGTAATTTTAAATATGTCAGTTTAGAGCTGCTCTGGTTTTAATTTTTTTTCCTTTGGTTTCAATATATTCCCATTTTTACGTTTGACTTGAACAATCCAAAAGGATTATGTACTATGAAATCTGACATTATATACTAAGAGTGTTGTTGTCACAGGAAGATTTTGTTTCCACTGCAGTGACTAGCAATTCACTCTGTGTCTGTATACAGCTGCTGCAGCAGCCATTGTGGGAACTGACTTCTGCAACTAAGCAAAAGTGCCCATGCAGGATGGTGCATGCAGTTGCTTATGGTCTCAGCCAGCTGGATGTTATCCAGACTGGTCTGGGTATCAGGTAGCTGCACTAACCAAGAGCTCAGAGCTGTGTTGATAAGTCCTGCAGAGAGAACACTTATGGTAAATGCACACACTGTCACACTGTCACAGTTTCAGTTTTCATATCAGAGCTGGCCTGCAGCCTGGTAGCTCAAAGTGTAAGTGCAGGCAAGCAGCTCTCCACACCTATCCATATAGATATAATCCCTGAGGTATGCATAAGGTCTTTTAATATTCCAGAGAGAACGTCAGCTCCAAAATGCTCCGTTTTCTCTGGGTTCTCAGTTCTCTCTGTTAGATGAAATTCCACCTCCACCCTGATGCGTGCCCAGACGTCTATGCCTCAGTTTAGACAGGCAAGGCTGACAGTTCTTGTGTTGCTCGATGGGAAAGCAGCACCTGGAAGAAGAGCAGCAGGTTCTTATTAAAAACAAATTTCTTCGAAAAAAATTAACTAGTTATGTGGGAGCCTCAACTAAGGCTTCCTTGGCACTCCAACCAACCACAGCTCCTCATTCAAGGCAGCACTTCACCTTTTGAATCTTTTGTACTCTTGTAACAAAAGACTGGGATGTCTCATAGTCATATTTCAGCTTATGCAGACTGAGATTTGATAGACACTAGATAAAACTTTGCAGGAGACTAAAACATGCTTGCCTTGATAGAATGAGGTGGCACTGGGAACTGCAGCAAATTCTTGAAGTACTGGCTATATTCCATTTGCTCAGCCCTATGCTGTTACTTAAGTGTCTTGCAGGAGCCGTGTTAGTCCTGCTCTGCTCAGCTGGTGCCACTTCTCTCTTTTTCTGCCCTTTTGTTTTTCTACCCTGCCTGGTGTCTCCTCTGAAGGGTAAAAGGGAGGAGACAACACCCATAAGCTCTACACCTCATCTCCTCAGACTTCACTCCTTTCCCTGGAGCCTTATAGCACAAAAAGGACTGGACAGCACACTTTAAAAGAAGGTGAAGCAATCACAAACAAACACGGAAGGTGAGGGAATAGAGCCTTGAATGTTCATACTCATACAGTCTGCATTGGGGCTAACTCTCACCCATAAATATCTCTAGTGCTTCTTGGGAGCCTTTATTTCCCAGTTTGAGAGATGAGATAATAAGCACTTAGAGACATGTTAAAGTGATGTCAATCAGTTCACAACAAAAGAATATCAGGGAAGATATTTCCAAACATACAAGGTTGTACCATGAGAGTCTACCCTAGCATTTTGGTCTCATCTTTTTTGGTTTTTTTCTATTATAACATGCAGAAGTGAAAGAGATGCTTTACCACAGCAGAAGAGAGGAAGTCAGACAAGAGTGAAGACCCACCATTTATACAATTCAACCCAGAAACAGAAATGAAAGAGACAACAGCAGAGCAAAAGAGAAGTGCATATCTGAGAGCCTGTACACAAAATGCCAGTACTAATGATAACCTAGGTTACCTGAAAGGACAGGAAAGTCCAGACATCCCCTTACTTATACTTCATATCACAGAGCATATGACTCATTGAAGATGGAGAAAATATTTAATGTTATCTAGAGGGCAAGGAGAATGAGCAATCATCAAACTCCTCAAGCTCCTCCAGAAGGGAGACTTTAAAAACACAGAGCAGAAGACACAACACATGCACAAAAAGTAGTAAAAACCACATTGAACCATTTTCAATTTTTAAGGCATTTAATCAAATTCTACCATCAGATTTTCATCCTACCTCATCCTGCAAGGTAATCTTCACGAGCAGATGTCTCTGACTTCAGTCTCCTTTGAGGATGATGGGCCCAGGCAGCAACTGGAATCCACAGCATTTGATGAGTGCCCTCTTTGCATGCTTCATCTATTGTTCTGTTCAGTTTGTAAACTGAAATCAACAGTACCTCATAAAAAACACCCTTCTATGATTTAGGTTCCATGAGCATTGGCGGGTAATCTGGGACTGATAAACTCTGGCCAAGAATTTCAGATGGAGGTGTCTATGGCTGAGCTTCTGAATCTGCATGGAGACAACTGGATAAATGATCAAGTGTGTTGGTGATTTTCAACTCTCCATAAAAATAAGTGGCACTTCAGTCTGTATATGAACCAACATCTTTTCACCCAAGCACAGAAACCCTTTGGCACTGGTACATCATTGCAATGCTGCTGGATGTGCTCATCAGAAAATATAGCACATAGCTGAGTGTATCACTATTTTGGTAGAATCCAATTTTACTGAAATAACAGGTTTCCAGTGAAGTTTCAACATACAGAAAAGCTTTAAGAACTTAAGGATGCAGTCCTGTGTATCTTTGGGCTGAACAAGATTTGGTTTATCAGCATTCTGTTCAGGCCCATTTATCTTCTATTTCTTTCTCCTTTCTCTGTTTTTTTATTGCATCAGTGGATTGCTTCTACAACATGGATGTTTTAGCACAAGATGCCTGCTCTTACGGCAGAAAATTCAATACATAGGATTTACCATAAAATTAATATCGATCTAGCATGATTCTGTGGGTACCACACTATGGCACCATGTTAGCAGTCTTGGATTTCTACCAGACTATGATAGAGAGGAGGACTGTGTTAGAAAGTTCCAGCTTTGCTGAATCAGTGTGGAGTATGGGTGGAATAAATATCACACACCTTGCTGTCACGCCAAAATACCTATCCAGTACACCTGAAATTGTGCCAGGCTGCCAAACATTGGGGGAGGCAATAATACTGTGCTGACAGCAAATGGGGTTGTATTGCTGCACCCTTGGGGAGTGAATCTGGAAAGTCTGGCTCATACTAGCAAGGCATCTAACAAACACACGGCCAAACAGGAGCAGTTCCCTTCACTGACAGTTCTCGTACACACAAAGCTAACCTGGTGTTGAAGTCTTCTGCTGTGTCAGGTTTTGAGGCGGGACAGAGCCTTTTGTGTTCTATCTCCCAAACTTACCATGACCCAGTGCACAGCACCACATGGGATAGGGCATGAGGACTCTGCAAATGCATTAGGTCAAGTAACAGCCACTGTACTATGGCCACACAACATCCATTTCCTGCCAGCCTCCTCCATGACTTCACCTTTTTATATATCAAACCTACATGCCAGACACAACTAATTAGGTCATCCCAGATCAGCCCAGCCCACTCTGCCTGGTGCTAGAATCACTACAGGAGAGAGGGTCAATGACAGGGCATTTGAAAGACACTGATGTACCAGTAGGGAAACTTGAATTGGTGGTCAAATAAATTAGGCTAATGCTTATTTTATGCATCTTTCCAGGTGTGTGTCCACAGCAACAGTGCACATCCCAGTTCACAATAGGGATACTACAGCTAACACTATTGGCAGCAAAATACTGCATCTTTTATTTACTGTTCTTTTATTAGGGAGATGTGGCAAACCAAAATCAGAGTCATGGCTTTTATCAAGGCAAAGCTGAAAGTGAGCTCTTATTGGGCAATATCAGATTATGAGCCCACTCAAAAGGTCATCATCCCTTTCTCCAAGAAAGTAACTTCTGGATCATTACATTTAATTCCTAAAATGTAAAATTTTTAAAGAAATTAGGGATTTTTTTTCTCATGTGGTTAACAAAAATCATATGACATGTCTTGGATTTCAATTTAGGTGCATGATCATATGAGTGATCAAGCAAACAGAAAATTGAAGTAGAACAAATAGCCCCTACACCAATTTACCACTGTTTATTTAGAAAATAAAATCATTGAGTAAAAGGTAACAAGGATTCACTGAAAATAAATCTCGTAGACAATCCTGAATATTTAAATCCCAATATATTATATCTCCTCTGTTTTCATCATGCACAAGTTTCACAATGCCACCAATGCTGGAAACAAAGTATTGGAGACAAAGCCCTCCAGTGACTTGAAGCTGGCACAGAAAATGAAACACTGGGGGACTCCTGAGCCACGGATCCTCATTGTAGGGCTGCCTTCAGCACACAGGTCCAATATTAAGTAAAAAGACACACCACAGATCCACCAGCTAGTAAACCCTGCTTTAGGGTTCTCAAAAACATAGACAAGTGGTGGAGAGCACTGAACTGATGCAAAGTCATTTTGGCAGCTCAAGCTTATTGAAACATTTCCAAAAGGACAACTTTTCCCTAGCAGACTCAACAGTGGTATGCGCCTTGTTTCTCTGTCATCCATCATAACATCGAGGCAAATGAAACAATTTGAGGAACAGCAACTAGCATTATCTGGAAGAGTGGTTTTCTAGGGAAAGGTTAAGAGAGCTTAATACATCCAGTTTTCTTAAAGCAGAGGTAGATAGAGGCATGTCTCCAGCCAGCAAATGCTTAAGTAATGCAAACCTTAATGATGTAAAGGAAATACTTAGGCTTATACATATGGGAACAAGTAGGAATAAACGAAAAGAGGCAGGGAAAGACTGAATATCAAAAAATCTTTTTGGCAGTGAAGAGCAGAGCCTGTGCAAAATTTTCAGTGGAATTTTTAAAGTTATTTAAAAAGAATTTGAAAAATACTAATAAACAAGCTACTAGGAGTAAGTCTGTGCTATCAGAAGAGTTGACTGACACAACAACCTCCTCTATTCCCATTTCTTCATTTGGTTTATCTTCTACCAATTAACAATGTACAACATTTGGTAAAAGCAAAAAGAAAGTAACCTAAGGCACATACATGACAGAAATCTCATTGCTGATTTAAGAGAGTTCATGTGCTCCCAGATCCTGAGAAACTGACCCCAAAAAAATTTCTCGTTTATTTGAGTGCCACATCACTTGGATTTGATCCATGTTGCACAGAAGAGGTAATTCCCTGCAGGAGAGACAAGGTGGTCCAAACAATAGATTATTACTTTTGTAGTCTGTCAGGCAGATAATCTCTAGTGAGTACCAGCAGTTGAGAAGGTTACCACTTCTAACTAACAGACTGACACTCTCCCAGAAATTTCCACTTCCATATCAAGGTGGCAGAAACCACACATCTGTATTTTAGCATTTCTGGTTCCTTGCCCAGGGGAAAAAAAAAAAAAAAAAAAATACTGTAAACTATCAGCCAAGGTATCTTACATGATAATTGAATGCTGGCACTTTGGTGTGATTAGGAGGAATACTTTAAACTACCATAGCTCAGTAAATGTAGCAGTCTTTAGGTACACAATTTTTAACTGAGGGACCACCACACTCTTCTGATGTTAACTTTACTCTGTTCTCTCTAAGAGACGGTCCAGAGTTTCCCTCATTTTTGCCTCATGACCATCACAAGAAGACCCCAAGGACCCCTACCCGGGTTGGCTTTGGACAGTGGATTTCTGGCCTGGTTGAGGTGGATGCTTGCCAACGGACTGTTTGCAGGTGTGTTATGCTCACTGGACTGTGCTGTCATGGTACCAACTGAAGCCTGCATGTTCTGCAAGTCTGCACCTGCCTCTCAGAGCACCTCACAATTGTCCATAAATCTCCCCACCTCTTGGCCAGAAGCCACTCACTTTGGAAAAGGACTATAAAAGAGCGACCTTCTGGAGAAGACCCTTGAGTACTCCCCACGAATGAAGACCCATCTATTGGCTGGCCCATGAGGACATCCGTCTCATCTGTTGGTATCTATTTCCCCATTCCCCTTTTTCTCTCTATACTTTGTTTCCTATATCTCTCCCCTCTATCACAACTGAGTTGTTAGCATTCAATAAAAAATACATTGCTGTGAGTAAACTGATTTGTCCCCTGCTGTTTGCCTTTTGCACCTCTGAGATCCAAAAACGATCCATCATGGCTCCCGCCTGTATTAAGCGGATCGTGACAAGCAGTCATGCTAGCAAAGCTGACAATGGCTGCAGGAATCAGAGTATAGTGCTCCATTTCAAAGTCTTTCTGATGTGTTCTCCTGTAGAACAGGGCATTCGTTCATCTGACGTGTCAGCTGTTGAACTTTAGTGTCTTTAAGTATTTATGTAATTTCTGTTTATGAACACAAATACACTTCCATAAGAACTCTATTCTATGTTCTTGTCATAGTTTATTATAAGAAGCTTTTTTTCTAGTATAGAAATTGGTTTTTAAACTGTTCAGCATGCTCAAGCAACACTGCATTATCCAAATGCTGATATTTATATGCACTGCATGTATAAATGAAGCAACTTGAAGAGTCTCAAACACGTATGAAATAATATAACCCAGATTAAAGCAGAAATAAATTAATGGAATGCTTTTTTGCTTTATCATTTACAGACATTGGACCATATTGTATTGATTTTTCCTGCACAGAAAACAGTGGGAGTTCTGGACAAAGATGAAAGGGAGAATATGTACTGTGAGCTGTTTGTTTTCTACTCATAATATCTTTTTCAAAAGACATTCTGTATTTAGAACAAACAAAAACTGCCCATATTTTAATGCTGAAAGGTTGAAGATTCATAGATACCATAACAGTAGGACTCATGTTTCTTTTCTCATTTATATCACGGCCTTCTTTTTTTTAATAGCACAGTGGGCATTTCCATTTTTACTCCAAGGCAGATTTTGCCATGCTCACATCTCAGTTTTGTTAGAGTTCCCATTCATTTTAGTGGGTAGGATGCTCTACAGCATGAATTACGAGAAAATCTGGCTGCTTGGTTGTGCAATACTGAATTTGAAATACGAGAAATAGAAAATAGCTGACTTTTTTTTCCCAGAAAAGTAATGTGTGTACAGAAGTCCAGTTAGGAAGGTAAAATCAAAATCCTACAGGGTCCATTTTAATAAGAAAGCATCACTAACTGCTGTTTATCTTTCTGAGTTCTTAGATTTGATTGTGCTCTTTGATGTACATACCTAACCCCCACAGAAGTCAACATGTGGGCTTCTGCTCACAGCAGTGATCCAGCTTCATATTTACTGTGGTTTGGGTGGTTCTAAGAAACATGGACAGAGACCCATGCTCATAAATCACTGATTTTTATAAATGCATTTTCAATGCAGTAGTCAAAGACTATGAAAATTTGAAAGATTAGTAATTACACAAAAGCCTTTGGTTCCTCCTCATGTCTTCTGGAAAGAACCACTATTGCTGGGAAAGGTTTTGACCCAATACTTCTAACATTCCATTTCTTCCTTGAAAATAAACCTAGTTTATGCTGTGGCAACAAAACAACCACATCCAGACTTTCAAGGTGTCTTCAGGGAGTTCTAACAATAAAGAACAGTGTATGTTACAGCTGTGTAAGAGCCATAACAAATGTTACTATTTTTAGTTAGGCTGTTAGTCAGCCCCTTAGAGACTCTGGTTCAATTACACTACCAAGATCTGTTATGCTGTTGTGACAGATGAAGCTCAGTGATGTGTTCAACCACTTCAAACTCAGCGTGACGTGTTGATCAGGTGGTGAAATAAGCAGCTGAAAATGGCACGTGGGTGCATAGAGGTTTTTATTCTAAAAAACTAAGGCAGTTCTTCAGTAAACATACTGTACTACAGACTTTTGCTTCTGACACTTTATCCAAGATTACTTTGAGACTATCAGTCCTGGACAGATTATACCCAGTTCACATCTCTTACTGGGAGCATTTCCACATGGCACACCCGGTATTACAGCTTCTGTCAGGATTGGCTCCACGGATCCATTTCCAAGTGTAACCTCTACTCGACAGACACAAACCTCACGTGTGTAACAATGCACATTTTCCCCCACTGCAAATTCACTCCACGTGTTCTCAAAAGGCCTTACGGCCACGCGTGTCACCCGAACAGACAGCGATAGGTACATGTCTTCCCCCAAGAGTAGCAGACGCGTGGTGTCACGCCCTGGCTCCAGCACAGGGTCTCACCGCGCCCGAGGCACGCAAAAACCCACAGTCCTGCACTTCTGCTGCGGCCGACGCTGCTGCGCCGAAAGGACCGGCCCGGCCCAGCAGCTGAGGTGTGGGGGAATCCCTCAGGGTGAAACTATCGACACCCCTGCTGCCCGGACAACACTCCGGGCCTTCAGCTAGGAAGATAAGACACGGGAAAAGGACAGGAACACTGGAGAGAAACGCCCCCGTCTCTCCAGCGAGGCCGCGGGGCGCCGCGCAGACAGAGCTACCGCCCGCCGCCATTTTGGGCGCGGGTGGGAGAAGCCCCGACAGCCTCGGCAGGGAAACAACAGCGGCCCCCGGCCCTCCCAGAGACCGGGAGAACCAGAGAGCGCTGAGAAGGCGGAATAACCCCGCCGCGAATACCTGGCTCTTAGAGAAGATGTAAAATCTTAAAAAAGCGAGAAAAAAAAACAAACTTAAACCAAAGGAACCAAACCCACAACCCAGCAGCTAGAGCAGGCGGGCAGACCAGAAGGGCACGCTGCCCCCACTTAAAATGGCACCGGCTCTCCGCCCTCGCCCGGTAGGGGCGTGNCCCAGCGCCGGCGGTTGGGCAGCCGCCTGGCGGGGCGCGGCGCTGCGCTTCGCGCTGGCGCTGCTCCTCCACACGGCCCGGGCCGAGAAGGAAGGTGAGACCCAGATTTCCCTTCCCTTTCTTGTCCTCCTTGCCCCCGCTCATCCTTTTCTTCCTCCGGTGGCGGTGGGGCCGTTGGCGGCCGCGGCCCGCGCCCGCGCCCCCCGGGG